>JAAGEH010000286.1:33377710-33441493 GCA_011751065.1 Lasiurus cinereus | reverse complement strand
AGAAAGAAAGAAAGAAAGAAAGAAAGAAAGAAAGAAAGAAAGAAAGAAAGAAAGAAGAAAGGTCATATCCTATGAAAGAGTAATCTTGAAAATGTCTAAAGAAAGTTGTCAATTTTTCATGGTGAAGGGAATGGAGTCTGTGTTAATGAAAACACCATGGAGGCTGTGGTGGTCAGCAGTGATGGCAGTGGCGCCTTCCCCTGATCAGCCAGATTGCCTCCTGTAGAGGGAGGCCTACTGATGGCATAGGCCCATAGTGAGTGGGCCTACGCTGTCAGTAGGACATCCTCTGAGGGCTCCTGCACTGTGAGAGGGAGCAGGCTGGGCTGAGGGACCACACTCCCAGTGCATGAATTTCATTCATTGGGCCTCTAGCATATTATAGAAACCACCATAATCAGAAGTAAAGGGTTTTTTGAAAAGCTTTTCTATTTTACAAAAAGAGGACTTGGAAACATGCTTTGTTAATACTTTGGATTTTCTGTCACTTGCTAGTAGTAGAATAAAATATTCACAGTTGTCTTTTTTTTGCCTTTAGAATTTTGCTTTTAAACATGTGAATAGAATTTGGGTACTAATATCTAATGTTAATTTTTTTTTCTTTATAGTAACTGAGGTGTTATATATATTTCACACCAGTGACTTTTAAAATTTTTATTTCATGGCACACATGAACTAATCACTAAAATTCTGTGGCACACCAAAAAAAATTATATATTTTTTCTAACAAAATATATTTTTCTTACAAAAAGAAAGGTATCATTTTTATTTATTTACACTGGGTGGCTATTTTGTTTAGCTGTTGTCATTTTTTGATAATCAAAGGGAAATAGGTCAGTACCCCTGACTAAATAGTAAGTTATTGCATGGTTTAAAAATTATTGGGCACTCTAATTAAAAATCACTGTTCTGTACTATAATCACCTCAAATCTTTTTAGTACATAAGCAGCATGTACTAAATATAAAGAAAATTAATTTTTCAGCCATCATGAAGACTATTCATGTAAGAGTACCATATTTAATGTTTTTTTAATGTTAATGAGGACACAAAAAAATGACAATGAAGTTGGTGTTTTCAGAGTAGATTGAATAGATAAATTAGCCCAAAATGTACACAGGTTACATTTATGAGAGTTAAAAATGAATAAGGTTGAATGGAGCAGTTTAAATTACCAAGAGTTTATGTTTTATTTGCTTTTTTTTTCTGTTTTACTACACTTTTTTTAATACTTTGAATTCTAGCCTTTTCTCTAATGCAATTATCAATTTTCATGTAAAAATCAATATGTGTTAACTTAGTGCTACATTCTTTTAGTCAAATAAAACCAGAAAATTTCTTATGACATCTGTTCATAATCTTTAGCAAAAATGTAGGGTCCCATATCACTGAGGTCTTTAAAAAAGTATTTATTACAATTTTCTAAAAGTTGATATTTTTCAATTCAACTTTGGCTTTTTAGGTTATGATTTCACCAATGTTTCTAGCTCTACTAATGAAGACCAGGAATTAAGTTGACAACGAGTATTGAATTCACCTGTTCCTATGATTTTTTTTTGTTAAAATTTGCCTGTTCCTAAATATTATTTTTGTTTAAATTTTAAACAAAACAACATTTTTGACAATTTTTCTTGACATGCAAGCATGTTAAAATGCTATCTATCCTTTTCTATAAATGTCAATGAAAATTGTCAACTTTGAACCAGTGACACTATATTACACTTTTTGCTTGTGTGTTCTGTTGCTCTACATATAGTTTTCTGATAGTTTATTTTTCCATAAGAGATACCACTTTGTTAATATGACTGTATGATTTTCTGACATGAGCTGAATCTATGCTAACAACAATGATTCTTATTTATGATGTGTCAAATTATAGTTCTGAGAGTAGACCTTTTAGGATACATTCAGCCTTTAATTTGACTGAATTTAAGTGGCATTAAAAATGCCTTTTAGTTGAGCTTTGGCTGACATATTATATATCTCAGTTCAATGAAAAACATTCACATGCAAATATGATTTGTTTAGAGTAAGGGAAATGTGACTATCATGACTGATGAAGGCTTTTGATTACAGTTCTACAAACTGAAACTTTGAAAAAGAAGAGACTATTTGTACTAGCATCTGTAATCCCATGAATTATTTAGTTCGCGTTATTCATAAATCTCTTTGAAGAGGAGGTTTTAGGAGATTTTAAGGAGACGTTGTCATAGTTGTCTTGCCAGCTTAAGTATATGCTGTGTTTGCCTGCATAGGAACACTTCCTTGAAATGCTGTGTTCCATAGCCTGTAAAGTGTGTTACCTGAGTACTCCAGCAAGTTCATTTCTTTTTAGAAATGAAATCAATGTTCATTCCTTCCTTACTCTTTCAGTCATTGGGTCTATTGGAAGGAAAAATGAAATGAACATAATGTAGAACATTTCACATACCTTATGTAAAGAAGTAGATAGAACACATAAATAGAACATTCATTTTCTATTCCAACTTCATACCAGAGCAAGCTAAAAGCTGTCCTTTCTCACAACGTGATACTCCTCTTTTCCAGGACTTTGCATGATGCAGTTGCCTGGAAAAACATCTCTCCTCTCTTGTTCTAGATTTCCCAAAAACACTTTTTTTTTTGGGGGGGGGCTGGTAAATTGATTTTTCTAAAACTTAGTCCCATTGCTCATGACATAGACCAGTTTGACATATATATTTTTTTCTGAATTAGTTGTTTATATATTTGTTTCCTTTTCTGAACTTGTATTAATCATATTCTTTGTTCCAGAGTAACATCATCCCTGAAAGTACAAAAAAAAAATACCTATTATCTGGATTTGAAGAATAGCTATATCTTATGCTGTTTACAGTATATAAAGAACTATTACTTCAAAAGCATTTCCATATTTGAAACATTAAGAAAAGTTTAATGTTGGCTGCACTTTAGGAAAAACATTTTCTTTAGCTAACACAAGAAAGTAACCCAAGTTCAGACCACGTTTTGAGAGAGTGAGTTAAAATGCACAGTTGTGATTTCCTCATTTGAATTTTTAAGTAATGCTTTTAGAGTTTTACATTTAATGAACAGTTACATTTTATGCTGCTGAATATCTATCTCTTCCCCTCAATTTAGAGTGCACACTATTTGATAATCAATACTGGGAAGAAGGTTAGAATAGATAAACCTTAATGGAAACTTCTAACTCTGCGATTCTCTATAAACATCCCAGGTGAAATTTTAGACTTAACAGTAGATTCAAATCCAAACAATCTGAGTAAATTTACTTACAGTTTGACTGTAAGTAAGAAAATAATTTTTATTTTATTTTCTCTCCAAAATATATTTTCCTTGAACTGTTTGAACTTCATAATATGTTTATTAATATCCTATCTAATAAAAATAATATGCAAATTGACCATCATTCCAACACACAAGATGACTGCCACCATGTGGTCAAAGATGGCTGCCTCCATATGGACACAAGATGGCCACCACAAGATGGTCAGCAGGGAAGGGCAGTTGGGAGGGACCAGGCCTGCAATGGAAGGCAGTTGGGGGCAATCAAGCCTGCAGGGAAGGGCAATTAGGGGTGACCATGTTGGCAGAGGAGGGCAGCTGGGGGCAACCAGGCCTGCAGGGAAGGGCAGTTAGGGGTAATCTAGCTAGTAGGGAGCAGTTAGGCATCGATCAGGCTGTCAGGGGAGTGGTTATGGGGTGATCCGTCTGGTAGGCAGAAGCAGTTAGGGCAATAAGGCAGGCAGGCAAGCAAATAGTTGGGAGCCAGCAATTCTAATTGTGAGAAGGATGTCTGACTGCCCAATAAGATCGGGCCTAAAAGGGCAGTCGGACATCCTTCAAGGGGTCTCAGGTAGGAGAGGGTGCACGGTAGGTTGAGGAACACCCCTTCATGCACGAATTTTGTGCACCTGGCCTCTAGTCCTATATATACCAGTTAATAATGAAGACATTTTCAATAGATGGAGTTACACATATGTTGATATACAGTACATGCAATTTGATTTGTATGCTATTTTGTTGTATTGACCACAAGTTTCAAAACTTCATATGTCAAATTTGCTGCAGATGTTAACATCATAAATATTTTTACACTTAAAAATGTATAATTTTGTGCCAAAAACAGAGAATTTGAGGGAAGTTTTAATCTATTACTTTATTTTGAAGAAAAAGTTCTTGAATACTTCGGGAAGCTCATGGTGAACATGCTCCATCTCAAGATACTTGTAAATGCTGGTTTATACATTTTAAAAGTTATGATTTCGATGTGAAAGACAAAGAACATCCAGGTTAATTAAAAAATTTTGAAGACCAACAACTGCAAGCATTATTGGATGAAGATGCGTGCCAAACTTAAAAAAAACAAACAAACAACAACAAAAAAAAGAACAACTTGCTGAAAGTTTAAACATTGCTCAGCAAACAATTTATGATCATTTACAAGCAATAGGAAAGATTTTAAAGGAAGGAAAATGGGTGCCACAGCAACTGAAAGAAAGACAAATGGAAAACCGAAAAGCCATCAGTAAAATGTTGCTTCAATTGCATGAAAGACTTATTTGCATCAAATTGTGACTGGCAATGAAAAGTGGACTCTTTTTGAGAATTCTAAATGCACAAAACCATGGGTTGATCCAGGTCAACCATCAACATTGACTGCAAGGCCAAATATCTTCAGAAAGAAGACAATGACCTGCATTTGGTGGGATAAGGAAGGTGTGTTATATTGTGAGCTTCTAAAACCAGGTGAAACTGTTAATACTGATTGCTACCAACAACAAATAATCAATTTGAATCACACTTTGATCATAAAATTACCGGAATGGGTCAGAAGACATGACAAAGTAAATTTGCTTCATGATAACACACCATCACACACTTCAAAACCCAGTTAAAGACATATTAAAAAAATTTTGCCTGGGAAGTATTAACCCACCCGCTGTAATCAGCAGAACTTGCTCCTTCAGATTACCACTTGTTCAGATCCAAGGCTCAAACACTTTCTGAGCAGCACTTCAAAAGGTATGAAGAAGTGAAAAATTGGGTCTCTTAATAGTTTGCCTCAAAACAAGAAAAATTCTATTGGGAGGGTATAGACAAATTACCTGAAAAATGGGGAAAATATGATGCTAGTAATGGACATTAATTTTAATAAAGCACCTTTGATATTTCTCTTGAAATTATCATGTTTTCTTTGATTACAAATTATTCATTATTTACTGGTAGTAGTGTCCCTTTGGAGACATGAGTTTGAGTCCAATTTTTCACAAAGCCTTGAAAACTTTTCCCTATATCTATAGGACAAAGTCATAACCTACAGAGAATATAGAATGTGGCATAAGGAAAAGAGATTTATGAATTGATAGTGACTCATGAAGTTCAAAGAGATTCTTGGGAACAAAAGAAATAAATATAGAATAAGGTAGTGTAAATATATCATATATACACTATTAATCCTAGAAGCATGGAAATCATAGAAAAAATTCTTAATGCAAAATAAGTTATTTTAATATGTATAATAATTCAATATTTATAGAGTAAGGAAACATGGAAAATAATCATACATCAATTAATTCTCACAGTACACATGAATAGTTAGAACCTTAAAATAAACTTCTCATTTATCTCTCTAGAAGTAAAATGTTTATTTTAGAGAGAAAACTATAATGTCCCACATTTTAAAGACTAAATTTCCTAAACCAAAATTGTTTCATTGATGCCTGTTTGCTTTGAACATACCAAAATTAATTTACTCACATGATAAATTGACCTCCTTCAATATAAAGGCCATTATATAGCCAATACATGTTGTTTTATATTCACTGTTACATTTAATCATATTATAGGAAAATCAGTACTGAGAAATGATAATTTTTAACTAGAAATTATCCTAAATAGTTAATTGAATATTTTAAATAGTTTATCAGAAATATTGATTATATACAAAAATAAATAATATTATAAACAGCATGCATCCCAAGATCACTCTGAAACAAATCCCAGGCAACAGATAATTTTTCATAAGTATTTAATTTTGTTAAAAATAATGATTTAAAAATAACAGTTACTTACTATATTCTATTTACATATTAACAGTAATTACTTAGTGTCAGGAAATATCTGGTGTTGAAGTCAGGATACAACACATGACAATTGTTTGTTGTGTCTCAAAAGTCTCCTCTTCAACTGATATTTTTTATCCCTAAAACCTATTTGCTAAAGAAACTAAATGCCAAAATTGCTTGTGTGGATTCCCATACTCAAGATTTGACTAATTGCATTGATATAATGTAATTTATTCATCCCCTTGTTTATTGAACATGAAACTTCAATATTGAGGAGTGATCCCATTCAGATTAGATTATTTTGGCAAAATACTTCTATCAGAAGGTACATAATGTTTGATCGTCTTTTAAATAATGTTAGTAGAAAGGGTGATCACTGCCTATGTACAAAAACATTAAGAATTGTAGAATAGTGGATTGAAATTTCATTATTTCAGTTTTATTTATTGCCTGAAATATTTGTATAAAGAGATATTTCTATGTATTAAATATTTGGCTACTCTGGGATATAATTTTTGAAATTATTTTTTCAAGCATTACTTTTACACATTTTTTCTAGTGTGAAATTTGTATGTTTAATAAGAGAGAAAAACATTTGATAGATATTAAAGTCAAACTTTTTTAATTATTTAAATTTCAATGAGACTTTTAAGAAAGTTATAATGTTTAGATGGTTAGTTGGTGGCTAGAATGTTGTTATTTAAATAATTCTCAAGTGATTATTGAAGGAATGTGTTTAACTTTGTGTTAGATAGTTACAGAAAAGGATGAAATGTAGGTGGTTATCAAAAATGCATTTACAGTGTACCTCGAGATACAAGTTTAATTCATTCTGTAACCTTGAGGCGAGGGAAACTATGAGACGCTCGAGTAGAGGTAAACTGGTGGGTCGTGTGCAGCCGGCCGATCCGCATGATTACTCCTATCTCAAATGTTGCTAGTATTTCAAAGCAAAAACTGCTCGCTCGATGACTGGTATCTCAAAAATCTTGTATGTTAGGGCACTCATATCTCAAGGTACCACTGTATTTCAATACCCTGATCTTGAAGGACTATAATAATGTGGTATTTTATCAATTAAGTGTAATAATACTTTTTCTTTTCAAATCAGTGTGACTTATTATTTTGTATAAATGAATCAAACTCAGCTGGTTTGATTAGCACTAAGTTAATATGATTGCATTTTGATGTAGTGGATTTAAAAAATATATGTTTATCGAGCATGTTGTTTTCATTGTAAATTTTTTACCAGATATCTTTGTAACCTAGGAAAAAACAAAACAAAACAAAACAAAACAAAACACTTACCCTAGGAAATAGAGGCAACGTATACTGCCTTTTTAATAATTTGCATATATGCATATAAGAATAACTTTTCTTATTTAAAAACTACATTTTAAGTAAATGAGAATGAATTTTAGTTTGTTTTGTTGTTTTTCATTGCAGGTAAATTTGGAACTGGGAAAACATCTAATACTAGACGCTCAGTGCACAAAATTTGTACATGAGGATGGGGGTGTCCCTCAGCCCAGCCCGCACTGTCTCCAATCTGGGACACCTCTCACAATCCAGGACTGCTGGCTCCCAACTGTTCACCTGCCTGCCTTCCTTATTGCCCCTAACCACTTCTGCCTGCCAGCCTGATCATCCCCTAACCACTCCCCTGCAAGCTGATTGATGCCTAACTGCTCCCCTGCCAACCTCTTTGCCCCTAACTGCCCTCCCCTGCATACTTGGTCACCCCTAACTGTCCTTCCCTGAAAGCCTAGTCCCCCCCCTCAACTGCTCTCCCCTGTAGGCCTTGACCTCCTAACTGCCCTTCCATGCAGGCCTTGTCACCCTCAACTTCCCTCCTCTACTGGCCTGGTCACCCTAACTGACCTCCCCTGCAAGCTTGATTGCTCAAAACTACCCTCCCTTGCAGGCCTGGTCCCTTCCAATTGCCCTCACTTGTTGGCTATATTGTGGCAGCCATCTTGTGTCCACATGGGGGCAGAATCTTTGACCACATGGGGTCAGCCATATTGTGTGTTGGAATAATGATCAATCTGCATATTACTCTTTTATTAGATAGGATAGAGGCCTGGTGCATGGAAAGGGGCCAGCTGATTTGCTCTGAAGTGTGTCTGGGATCAGGGTAGGGGTTCCCTTGGACGAGGGGCCTGTGATGGTTTGGAGGCCGGCAACTCCTCCAGATGACCCAAATATAGACCCTGGTATCTGGGAATTATTTATCTTCTGTAATTGAAACTTTGTAGCATTGAGTGGAGGCCTGGGCCAGCAAGGTCAGGTGGAAAGGTTGGCTTCCTCCATTTCCATAGAAACCCAAACCTCTCTCCTGCTTTCCTTGGCTGCAGCCATCTTGGTTTGGTTTATTTGCGCATTCATTCCTGATTGGCTGGTGGTTGTGGCTTGTGAGTATAGCGGAGCTACAGTCAATTTACATGTTATTCTTTTATTAGATAGGATATCTGAGTATAAAGTCATAGATGTCAGGAACTTCTCTCCTTGTAACATCTAAGAACTTTCTAAGTTCATATATTACTTCCCTACTAGGGAACAATAATCTGTAATCTGTAAATTTGTTATCAGAGGAGAAATAAAAATACTAGTCTAAAGTATTAAGCTATTTAGACAAATTTTATATAATCTTAAAATGAAAATATTACTTATGCTTTAGCATTAGTTCTGAGTGTATAAATACCAGGCATGTCTTTACTATCTATTTACTAAATATTTAAAGGCTAAATAGCTTTATGGCAAACACTTCTAAAGGCACCCATAAACAAAACATGTTCTACATCATTCATACATTGAAAATATTCATAAATATACCCCATTTTGTTATGACAAGAAATCTAAAACAAGAAGTAGGAGTTAAAAGAACAGGGAAAATGTGAGTAGGTCATGTCATTTTGAGGTAATTTAGATCAATTTTTAAAATGGATCTAAACTCCCTTGAGAATGTCCTCAGGCTCTATATTTTATGTTGAAAAAAAACTGTTTTAGATTCACCAGTTCTTCAAAATTTATTAGTGATTTCTTTCAAATAGACAGGTAACTGACTAATTCAACAAAGTTAATTAACTAAACTGGGAGCATAATTATATTTTTACTTTTTGATAATTTGTATTGGAGATTTTAGAGATAAACCTTACTAATCTGATCCCTAATATTCACTAATTATCCAGAATTCATCTGTAAATAACTATAATGATTTATTATGATTCACATGATTCTGCTTCAAAAATTACGTGTGCAAATTTTTAAATTATTAATATTATAATTATCAGTTACTGATTTAACATTATGACTAACCAACTCTGAGAGGTAACCTATAATGTTACCTCTTGCTGCTTTTATTATAAAGGTGGAAAAGTGTTGATAACATACCTAAAACTTTTCTTTGGTCAAAGTCTCTTTACTCCTTTCTTTCATTTTAACTATAAACTGTTAAAATTGTATTTTAAAGATAAATTTCATTCACTTTTGTGTGCTGTGCAATGTGCACTTTGCAATTGACTTATAATTGGACTATGCTGACAATGAAAAATCATACAAATATTGAACATGACATTTATGACAGTATTGCTGTCATCTTGGCTTCTTTTATTGAATATGCAGAGAATTATAATTGGGCTAACAAGCTTGGTAGCCTGGCCTCTTTCCAATTATATTAACCAGCCTAGTTGAGTATTAGCTGCCTGAACAGACACATATTAGGCATAGAGCTTTGTTTTCTTTCCTATTTTATTTTAGTATCTACCCAATAATATAAGAATAGGATTGTCTGCCTCCATGTAACCTTGGAGAACTTTCAATAATTCACCTCTATTTCACTGAGAAATATAAGAAAGATGTGCCTTCCCTACATTTATCTCATTAGTTTTTAGTAAGACAATGTTTTTAAATTAAAAATTGGTTATATCTGCTACATATTAAATACAAGTATTTGTCTAATAATTTATAAAGGCTTTTGGCAATGTTTTTTGAATTCAGGCTAAAATTTTAAAGTGATTAATTTGAAACTTAAGAAAAATTTTGAAATGGAGGCAAATAATACTTTTTACATAAAATTTATTTTAGCTTTGACTAGATTTAAATACAATACAAAGATAAATTAATTTCTGATGGTTAGACTTCTGGCAAGAATTACAAACTGAATTTTTAATTGAAAAGCCAATATTAAGAAATGTTAAATGAAACATTTTGTGATTTATAATATCAAGTACATTCCAGTGTATCAATTATTTGGAACATTAGATTCTGTACTATTGTTTCTCTCTCTTTTTTCCCCTCTTTTTCTGTTTTTCTTTAACTTTATAGCATTCAATATACTTGCATATTTCCTTTAAAAACATTCCCAACCCTACCAGCTGCAATATTTAAAGTACTTATCTTTATCAGTGATTATTTGAATAGAAATATTAAAACAATCTGGAAATGTATTCTACAGAAAAAAAATACTACTAAAGCACATGAGGGATATAGCATAGGATGTGTATTGCAGTATTGTTAGTAGCAGCAAGATATATACATACATACATACATATATACATACATACAAAAAGCAGCCTGATGGCTTATCAATAGAAAAATATCCCCATATTTCATATGTGCTATCAAAATATATACAACTATTATAATTAGTGAGCTAGAGCTCTGTGTATTAACCTGGAAAATGTGGGGAAAGCAAATTGTAAAGTAATTTGTATAGCATTATCCTGTTTTTGAAAAAAAAATTCACAATATATGTATGTTACTAGTTTTTATAAGAATTGCAAAATTAAGTTTTCTAACATTAGTAAATTGTTAACATTGATTATTTCAGTAGCTAACATTGGAGAAAAATGAAATATTGTTTTTTACCTATATCACCTCTAATTTTTTTAGAAGCATCAGTTTTATAATAAAAATAAACAATGAAGGAAAATAACTATTTCATTCATTAGATAGGAGTAAATTTCTTGGTAAAAATAACATTTTTTTTAATATTAATCATCTTAGGGACTTTAATGGACTATAAACTATACGTTATATTATGAATTGCTTCATCATAGTAACAATATCACAATAAAACTAGTATTTTAGCCCTAGCCAATGTGGCTTGGTGGATAGAGTTTTGGCCTGCTGACTGAAGGGTCCCTGGGTTAATACCAGTCAAGGGCACATGCCCAGGTTGCAGGCTCGATTCCCAGTGGGGGGCGTGCAGGAGGCAGTCAATCAACGATTCTCTCTCATCATTGATGTTTCTATCTCTCTCCCTCTTTCTTCATCTCTGAAATCAATACACACACACACACACACACACACACACACACACACACACTGGTAGTTTAGTTTTGGATCATTGTTTTCTTGTCTGAATTTTTTACCTTCATAACAATATTATGGAAATTCTCCCTCTCAAGCCATATATGCTCTCATTTTAATCTGTCGGATAAACAGATTGAATGGGAAGCTGTGGTAAATAGAAATTGAATGGCTTTAGCAAGGCATGTTTGAAGTTTTTTGAGATATTTTTTGTTTTAGCTTATATATTTTATCTGAAAAATATATCCTAAAAACTTGATGCACATTTTTGCATGAGTAAATGAAAGATAAATGCTAATACTAAGATCATGTTTATAATTGTAAATAAAAATTAAATTCTCTGTGACTAGTCTGGCATATATCTAGAAATGCTAGAAAATTTCATTTAGCTTTAAATAATTTGAAGGAATGAACTATAGACTAACATTTTCTATATGTAGTTCATAAGTATTTGATCTAAAATCTAAATTAAACATCATTGAAGGTTAGTATGCCCAAGTAGAGATTCCTTATTGCCCAATTAAGGGATGGGTTACCACTTCATCTTTATCATCATTTAGAGCATGAAAAAAGACTATCTTCATTTTTAAACGGTTATTTAAATCAAAATAGAATACATCATTTCAAAACATTTAGAGTTCTATAATTATACATTTTCTCTAGAAATCTCCTGTTGAGTAAAGAACTTCCTTTACGTCTGTTATAACTTCCTCCTTAAGTTTACTTCTAACCCCAAATATTGTTTACCACTAGATATAAACAAGCTTAAATTTGTACTTCTTAATGGCAATAATGTCATTTAAAATAACAGTTTTCTAATTTCATAGCTATGTGCTCAACCAAAAATGAAATAGTTGGATGTTGCTTTGGGTTTGTTGACCTGATCTTTGCAATTCAGTGGATGACTCAGTGCCTTAAATTGCAAAAGCATAAGGGATTTTGGAGTCACATACACCTATTATTAAATCCCACATTTTCTTTTTTCCAACTATGTCACAGTTAGCAAGTAATTTGATTTGTGCAAGTCTCAGTTTCTGTGTTTCTGAGGCAATGATCACAAAATTCCTATCTTGATTTTGCTGTTATGAAGTGGAAGAAGTATGGAAAATTTTCCACCTCACACTCTGGCACTAAGTAAGCACACAATAAATACAAGTGGCTTGCCCTTGTGATTTCTCCAAACATCATGAGCTATATTTTAATACTTAAATAATCTAAAATATATTTGAACTATATATGAGTATTTCTTTAATTCAATTATAACTTAAGCTTAGAGTTAAGAAGGAAATAGAGAAAGATTTATAATCCTCAATGGAATTTGGTGCCTGAGCTGCTTGGAATTTCAGCTGTGTGACTCCTATTAATTTTTCCTTTCTTATTCAAGGAATTAGATCATATATTAACAAAATAAAACCAATTGCCATTTTCCTTGTCATAGGCCCCATTCATCAAAAGCATGTTGATCATATAATAATAAATGCATTTTTTTAAACTTTAGCTAATAATACTAACAACCTCTTTTTCTTATTAAAGACTCTGTTTAATATCTTAATCTCTGTTCTTTTCTTGTGCAATCTTTTCTTGGAACCAGCTGCTGCTTCAAAAAATAAAGTTAAAGGTGAGCTCTTCTCTGTTTTGCATGATTCATCATGATTCATTTTTCTGCTCACTCCTTAAATCATGAGCCAGTTCTGTTGGTGATAATATTAGTTCAGTATATAAATATTCATAATAAATTTTTACAAATATAAATATATATTATTTCAATTATTCAGCTCCTGATATATGTCTGTGTTTGCATGATGATTTATGAGATTTTTTTTGGTTTTATTTCACTTTAAATTTTGCTTTTGTGCACTAATATTTTGACTTTTGACCTTTGTTTCCTTGGTAAAATTGTAAATTGGAAAAAATATGGCATAAAATAGGCTAATGGAAAATCTCAAAATTGAACATACCCTTTATGGAATTACGTAAAGAGAAAATGATATCTTTTAAAAATGAATATTATAAACTGAGTTGCTATTTATGATGTTCCTTCCATTTTCTAGTTGCATTAAGTTTACATTTGCTAGAATTCTAAAATAAATATTTTTACAAAGAAGGATGAACTTGTCTAATGCCAGAATGTTTTCCTGAAAGAAAAATACGTTAGGCTTGATGTGCCTGTCTTTATGGTTTTGAAAGAATTATAGTATATGCATAATATTGTGTCTTAGGTTTGTAGTTTATGTTTTGATTTCATACTCTCTACAACAATGTATGTATTTTTTTAAAAAATGTCTTCTTATAAAGCAAATATATATTTTTTTCATCTTTCATGTATTATTATGCAACAAAACTGCAATTATTTATTGGTCACATATCTATTATCTTCAGTTTCCTCATTTACAGTTTGTGAGTAAACAATAAATATTTCAAAAGATTGTAAGAGTTGAGTTAGGTAAATATGTGACTAGTAGGCTTCCTGCTGCTATTTGCATTTTAAACAATGTTGGTTTCATTTTGCTTCTCACAAAACTGCCTCTTTGTGGAGAATTTTCTGACTTTTTGTCACTTATGTTGTGGTATCTATTATATCCCTGTGTGTGCTAAGAAGAAATGAACAGATGGTTTTGTCTCTTTCTCTACTTCTAGTGTTTAAATTCATCCCAAGGCCAACCATTTCTATTATCCTTCTCACTCCAGCCTTGCCCTCCCACAGATTTTAGTTTGATAGCTAGTTTCAACACTATAACAAAGTCATCTTTGTAATGTTTTTTTAAAATATATTTTATTGATTTTTTTACAGAGAGGAAGAGAGAGGGATAGAGAATTAGAAACTTGGATGAAAGAGAGATATCGATCAGCTGCCTTCTGCACGACCCCTACTGGGGATGTGCCTGCAACCAAGATACATGCCCTTGACCAGAATCAAACCTGGGACCTTTCAGTCCACAGGCCGACTCTCTATCCAGTGAGACAAACCGGTTTCGGCCATCTTTGAAATGTTAACTGTTTCCTATTTATAAGGCTAACCATTTAATATGCAAATACTATTTCCTAGTGATATATTTGTTTTATAAAATAGTAATGATATAGAAGACAAGATGACATACTTATGTTACCATTTATTGTATCCTCTATATCTAGCCTAATATGTGGTTTTGCTCGTGGTGAGAATGGCACCAGGTGTTATACCCTAAGGAGTCTGACTGGACCTCAGTTCAGCAACCTTGGTGACTGAGTACTGGCTAAGAAAGAATTCAGAGCCAAGACTCAACAAATAAAATATAGTTTATTTAGAAAACCACTGAGATAGAAGAAATGAGCTGTAGAATAAACGGGCCCAGGAATCAAATTACATTATGGAGGCAAAGGAAAGGACCCTGGGAACTTAGGAGAGAGAAAGGTAAGGACAACTTGCTTTGGGGGAAGTGGAGGAGTGGAAAGGCACTGGTATACTTCAGAGGAAGAGCACACTGGATCCTTTTGCCTAAGGGCTTTTAAGGGTGGACATTATAGGGGAAGTCCTAGGAAAGGATCATAATAAAATATCCATCAGATTTTCAGGTGTGTCATTTCAGAGCCAGGGTCTCCACTGATTGTTTAGCACCATGGCAAGAAGTCAGTAGTCAATGCAACTAGTCCTGAGGTTTTCTGGGCCTGGAGCTGAAACACAACTGAGATTTAGATGTTATTCCTGGGGATTAATGTTTAAGGGAGTAGTCTTATAAAGGCCCTCATGAGAGTCACATGAGGCTACTCTTTGATTTCTTGTTTCTCCTCCAATAAAGTCTACCACACAACTATGGACATGGTAGGGGAGGAAAGGTCAAGGGAGGGTCTGAGCTGCATGGTCAGTGATATTAAAGGTCAGATGATCTAAACCATGACCAGGGTATACTAAGTAAGGAAAGGTTACCCTGGAAGTAAGGTCCTTACTTTCCCAGTTTTGCCTGTTGGTACCTAGGGCCTTCTGTACCTGACCTATCATCCCTGGTATGCTCATGTCTGTCTAATTGCCTACCACAGTTTCTGTAAATGCACTAGAATAATTATTTAGGCTGGAGTCCTTAGAGAATGCTTTATGTGGCAGGTGAGGCTTGAACTGATTCTTGATGGTTGAGCAAGATGTAGAAAAGATTAGTACATAGGAAAAATAACAAAAGCATAAGTAAAGGTATAGAAATAGAAGTGAATTGAGTTCATTTCAGTATAATGAAGATAGGTTTTGAGGAGAGATCTGTGTTTTTATATAAGTGGAGGAAAATAAATGTGTTGATTCAATAAACAATTGAGTGATTGTGAGCCATTACCATATTTGACTACATAAAACATTTTGTAGTAGTCAAATGTATGATCACTTAATAATTATTAAAAACAATTGACAATAATTCAAATTATAATAGATAAGTTACAAAGTGTTAAGTACAGAAAAAATAATTTACCAATGTAGATTTATAGACATAAATTATATTATAAGTGTCTGTTAAGTCATGTCAGAAATCAAGCTGTAATACGTTTCTGTCTACAATTTGGTGCTCTTCTCATTACCATCCCTACTGATCTACACCTATTTATTTTATATAAATCTCTTTCTCCAATTGTGTACAAGCCTGCAGGGAGCTTTGGGACATAGTTTGCCTATATTTTTGCATCTATAAGGTCTCATAGAAACCAGAAATGACACTTTCTAAAATAAACTGTACCTCAAGTAGAAATTGACATTTTATCTCTATCAATTAAAACATATATATCATATTGAGATAATAATACAGAGAAATACTCAATGCTTTTATTGACCAATTTCCATGTTAAGAAAAATGGCATTCCTTAACATGAGAAATAAAAAAGTGGGTAAGAGGGAAATAAAACCCAAGACAATATAAAACACATAGTTGCTTAGAAATAGTTGATTTTCTGGTCCAAACAAAGCACATTCCAGGGAAACAAGGTAAGTTTTGAAGAGGATCATATCCCATTCATTTCTTCCCATGAAATCATCTAAATGTGGGGATCATCTGGAATATTGGAGAGAGGCATGTGTCCTGATATATTCCATAACACAAAGACTAATGATATTTTGACATTAACTTCCCAATAACATTTTTAAACGAACTCTTAAAATAATTTATGGGTGCTTACATTAAAAAAGAGTATATACTACGAGTCAACATTCATTAGTAATGTGTAGGAAATTGCCCTAATTCCCTAATTTTTTTATATTAGTTATTATACCAGTTTCTGAGGACAAAATTATAAATATGTCTGAATTTAATTAAACCACTTAACAGCTAATGCTTTCCTTATGTATGCAGAAACTTTCATTCTAGAGACTAACAATTATTCTTTTTAAATTTTATTTTATTGTTTAAAGTATTACAATTAGTAGTACATAAGTCTCCTTTTTTCCCCCTTACCCCGGGCACATGCCCTTACCCCCTCTCCCAGTGTCTTGCATCCATTGGTTATGTTATATGCATGCATACAAGTCCTTCAGTTGATCTCCCCAATGATGGTTTCTCAATCTTCATATTACTTATTTTGTTTTGCTGAATATATATTGTTTATTTTTATTTTATTTTGTTTTTGATTTCAGTGTCTCCATGCAAAAGTTATTTATGTATTTATTTGTTTTCTTATTTATTTACTCCTCTTTCTGTTTTTATATTTTGCTCTGGAATATAGATTTTATTCAGATTATGTTTTTGATCCCTGAAAAGATTACTTGTTTCAATGTTGGTTCAGTGTTCCACATCCCTTTTAAGAGATGAACTTTCACTTCTACAAAATAAAGAAAGCAGCCTTTTTCTAGATGATTGTATATCCACAACCAACTTCTCTCATCATTGTTTACTATTAAGAGAAAAACAAAGGATCTAATAAAATTCCTCTGCTGAAAACTTAGAACTGGGAAGGGAAAAATGAGAGTGAGAGGAAACTGAAACTGGCAAGAAAAAGGAGATAGGGAATCAATTTTGTTAAACCTTGTGGCCATGTCTTTTGTATGTAGACTGAATAAGAACATTAATTAAGTCAAGAAAAAGAAAGCTGAATGTACAAAGAGAGGGCAAAAGAATGACCTCATGGTGCTGCATTTTGAAGGTCTTTTATCCTTGAGGAAGGCCTTTTAATTAAGCTTTCCAGAGGATTTATCTTGCTTTCAATCTAAAGGGAAACAGCTACTATAACTGTCTTCTTTGTCTGAACATTTCTTAGTTGATTTCAGTTAATACTTTTCTTGACTTGTTCCTACCACTAAGCTCTTATTTCCATTCACCCTCCTAAACATTTTCACCTGAATATTAAAAACTGAAACTCTTATTTATTTATTTATATTTTTTTTGGCAAAAATGAAGCCTCAGGATTTGTTGTGTTTTCTCATGAACAAATACATTCCTAATTCTGTAGTTTAAAATAGCTGAGACATCGTTATTTTTTTTGCCTTAATGCCCTCCGTAACCAATTAATTATCAAATTGTCCTTCTTTGATGGGGATAAAATTATCCTACTTATGTCCTACTTTTACCATGGGAATAGTAGCTTTTGCATGGGACTCTCTTCTTCAAGTTGCTCATTTCTCAGAGCTGGCCTGGAGAAATTCCTACCTTGTCTTCTGCTTCAATCCTTGATACTATACAATCTATTCTACATTCATATATCACAGTAAATTTTTCAAAAAGTCAATAGCTACCATAAAGTATTCTTACATTTTTTTGTATAAAAGTATTTTATTTTATTCTGTTGTAAATTTACAAATATAGACTACACATATTTTAATGACTAATGTTGTTTAAAAATATTATAAAACTTCTAAATAGTTTCAATTTAGTATCTTTATAGTCTCTAACCTAATTTTAGGCTTTTTTAATTTAAAATTTGGAAACTATATTGAAGATGACATTTTATGTCATTTTTAGATTATTAGCTATTACTTTCAATCACAGAATCATTTTCCAGTGCTCAAATAAAATTAACATAATTTTTTTCACTATACATGAGAACTAAAAGTTAATTCAGGACACTCAGCAAGCAAACATCAGTTATATATGTGGTTTGAGAATAATCAATATTTCAATTAACTAGATTTAAGTAACAGTTATATATAATATTATTAAATAAATCATTCATAAAAGTGCAAATATAAAAAGTCTCTAGTAAACCTTATACTTTGGAGGTAAATTGACACATTGATTTAAACTATTCTAAGATTTTTATATTAACTGGGCACATATTTTCATTTTGTATGCAGTATATATACTAACAACTTCCAATTTGTACTCTGACAGACATAGGTCAAATCCTGGGTTTCAATTTATTAGATTTGAATATGTTGAAAATTCAATTAATTTAATTCAATATTCAGTTATTATGACAACTATATGAGATAATGTACAAAAATGAAAGTAAACTATGGAAAAGTGTCTAGTAAACACTCAGTAAATTGTACTTATTACTATCATTACTATTGTTATTTAAAGAATGTCTGTGGAAAAACAAACACACACAATATGTTAATAAAATAAAATAAATCATGAAGTGAAAGACAAGTCCAAAAACTAGAACTTTTATTGAATATCAGCTGTATTTCAACTTTATATGTGCTCATGTTTATAATCATCTATATATGTAAAAGCCTAAGTGACTATTAGGACCAAATGACTGGAACAACCAGTTGACCAGTCACTGTAACATGCACTGACTACCAGAGGGCAGACACTCAATGCAAGAACTGCCCCCTGTTGGTCAGTGTGCTCCCACAGCCATGATCCCATGGCTGGACAGTGGCATCAGCATCCAGTGTCCGTTTCTTCCACAATGGGCCCAGCAACCATTGCCTTCTCTCTTGATCTTGCTGAGGCCTTCAGTCCTCAGAGTTGGGACAGGGAACTGTGAGTGGGTGGTGGCATTGTGGCCTCTTTTCCAGGAGGGCCAAAGGTTGGCTCCCTTCTCAGGGCTGGCAGCCAACCTCCCATGCCCTGTTCCTTCCCCTGTCTGGTAAACACTGGTCAGCAGGCCCTAGCCGGCCCAGCCCCAAAAGGGCCTGGCCAGCCCAGACCCAATAGGCCCTGATCTCCAGTCAGACCTAGGGACCCCACCCATGCACGAATTTTGTGCACCAAGCCTCTAGTAAATGAATAAAACATAACATGCATAGTATACTAGGGTATATATATTTTCTTTCTTCACATTTAAATATCAAACACCAAACTGTATAAATGATATTATTAAGGAATTTTAACCCAATGTCAGAAGGAAAAAAGTGAATAAAATTGTCACAGAGAGTTTTATATAATACTTAAAATGTAAAAATAACTTGTCTCTGTGAAGAAATTAAGCACTGAGGTTATGTATAATTTACTTTGAATATATCACTCCTTTTGTTGAAGCTATGTTTAGATTTTAATTTTAAAATGTGTGAGAAAATTCTTGCATAACAGCTACAAAATCTTCATAAAAATAACTCATTAAGAAACAGTTATTGCAGTTTATGTTTATTTGTTCCACATAAGACAAGCTGATACAAGAAAACATGCTGTGAATGTTAGATATACAGTATGTCAGAGAATTTAAAAGCATATTATGTTTCTATAACATATTCACTATGTGTTCCAGGTGGACTCATCTTCTTGTGCTTCTCACTTTTTTAGGAAAAGTGCCAGAGATGTTGCTATATATGATCATGTAATAACATTTTAAAATATATATAATTTGTTACTACAACATTTTTCTAACTTTGAAAAGAGTTAATAATAATTATAATAGCTAGCACTCAATATTTTATATGATTCCTAATTTAATATCTTCAAAACAGTTTGAGGTAAATACAAACCAGTTTGAGGTTATTATTCTCTTTTTTTTAAATGAGAAAATAAAGCAAAGGGTATAAGAAATTTGTTTTAAGTTTTCAACCTGAATAGAAGGCAGGATTTCAATTCAAAATCAAACATAATGATTCTTGAGACTAAGCTTTGTATCTTTTAAAAACTCTAAAGATACCAGAGTAATCAATATTACCAGTCATCTAAATCTTATTAATTTAAATGCTTTTACCTATGTCTCTTCCACCCACGCAGGAAGAGAGTTGGAAATAGGGATGAAGTAGAAAGATGATGAGCTATCATAAGCAAATAAATTAGACCTACCAAGTTGGGTACATTGCTGACAAAAAACATTCACTCAGACTTGTTTTATTTTTCTTCTATATTTTTCTTCTTTTTCTTTTAAGTGCCTTGTCCTTTTATCTTCTGTTAATTTTACTTATTTCCTCTTGGGAAAGTGAGGAGGTAATTAGTTTCTCAATATGATGAGTAATGTTCTAGAAAAGTTTTAGTCATATTTAATGTAAAATGCTAAACTTAGAGGAGGATAACAGGGTTAAAGAGTGTGTTCATGAAAATTTTATGACAAGATGATTCAATAGGTCAAAATATACATAATTTTAGTTTTTAAAGTTTTATTTGACATGGTTTCTGATTTTTATTTCTCACTGTATTTGGGGGTTTGCCATGTAGTTGCTTTATGGAATATTTCATTATTTACTCTAGTGTAACTGTCCACATAATGTTGTACACTACAAACGGTATGGGACAAGATGGAACAACCCCTCTAGACACTCCACTTGCAAGTCTAAAAAAACATAATTTTTCACTTGATTTAATGGAACTTCATTTTTCTCCTTTATTTTTGAAATGCAAATACAGGCTTGAGCTTTCCTGTGAACATGTGGGTAAACATAACTCATTTGCCACCAAAATAGAATAAATTTTGTGCAGTGATTAAAAATTAGTTTAAGTGTTGCTACCATAAGTTTATATCCCAATTTCCATTATAAATAAGTCATCGCAATGCTTTTTATTCTATCGAAATGCATCTCATCCAAAAGGCAGGATCTTCGGGGATTCAATGCATTCTGTTGTTTCATGTTATTCTATTACATTAATAAATTTGATTTGTGCTTATTTATAGCTGTGGGATAGGGTTTTAGAACGACTGTCATTAAAAGCTCAAGTTTTGTGGCTTCTTACAGGTTTTTAAACAGAAAAAGTCTGTAATAATGAGAAATACAGTGATTAATGTGTAACAGTTGAGCATTTAGGGACATTTTCAAAAAAAAGTTCTATAAGGCCACCGAAACCTGTTTGGCTCAGTGGATAGAGCATCGTTCTGCAGACAGAAAGGTCCCAGGTTCGATTCCGGTCAAGGGCATGTGCTTTGGTTGCAGGCACATCCCCAGTAGGGGGCGTGCAGGAGGCGGCTGATCGATGTCTCTCTCTCATTGATGTTTCTAACTCTATCCCTCTCCATTCCTCTCTGTAAAAAATCAATAAAATATATTTTTAAAAATAAGTTCTATAAGGCCAATAGTTACATTAGACTAAAAATAAACCTTGCTTCATATTTCAAATCAAATTGAGTTATAGTATATACATTTAATAGAAAAAAATATTTGACCTGACATCATAATCCTATATAATAAAGTGGTAATATGCACGCCAACACACAAGATGGCCATCACAAGATGGCCAGCTGGAGAGGGCAGTTGTGGGCAATCAGGACAGCAGGGAGGGCATTTGGGAGGGACCAGGCCTTCAGGGAAGTATAGTTAGGGATGACCAGGCCAGCAAGGAAGGGCAGTTAGGACTTATAAGACCTGCAGGGAAGGACAGTTAGGGGTTACCAGGCTAGGAGGGGAGAGCAGTTAGGGGTGACCAGGCTGTCAGGGGAGGGCAGTTAGGGGTGACCAGGCTGGCAGGTGTCGATTAGACTGGCAGGGAAGTGGTTAATGGCAATCAGGCAGGCAAGCAGGTGAGCAGTTGGGAGCCAGCAGTCCTGGATTGTGATAGGGATATCCCAGATTGGAGAGGGTGCAGGCTGGGCTGAGGGACACATCTCCTTTGCACACATTCCATGTACCGGGCCCCTGGTATAAAACATTTACCATGAACAAATCGCACTATTTAAAGCTTTGGTGAAGGTTATCAGAGTACTGGATTTCAATTATTACTTTACTACTTACTTGCTCTTCAGTCTTCATATAAGTAAATAGGGATGAAACTATTAATATCACTAACTACATGCAGTTATAAGAATCAAAAGACATCTGTAAGGAATTTTAAAACAACCAACTGAGCTCTGACCAGTGTGGCTCAGTTCTTTGGGCATGTTCCTGTGCACTGAAAGGTTGTTGGTTCCATTCCCTGTCATGGCACACGCCCAGGTTTTAGGCTTAATCCTTCGTAGGAGCATGCAGGAGGAAGCCTATTAATGATTTACTCTCACATTGATGTTTCTCTCTTTCCATCTCCCTTTCTTTCTCTATAAAATTCAATAAAAACATTAATAAATGAACAGACAAGAATAACTGATATCAATATGTAAATAGCTATTAATTAAATGTGACAATCACAGAACAGAAACTTGATATTCAGTAATGAATAAAATGTGACTGGGGATCTAAACCCATGCCAATGATCCATATGCATGGAAATATCTTGTAATAAGATAGCCTTTTGTGTTTTTTTGTTTGTTTGTTTGCCGAACATTTTTGAGTAAGGAAAAAAAATATATTCTTTTATTTTTGATAAAATTTTATTGAATGTGTATAGTGTGCTAGGATAATGGGACTTTATAGGGCTTTCACTTATTCATTCATTCCTTCACCCAACATTGACAGAGATTCATGCAAACATATCAGTAAAAAAAAAGTTAAGTTATACACTAATAGTCTATATATATAAAAACCAACAACTATAACAGCCATAATGACCATAAAGACTGTCACTATGATGCCCACTGTGGCCAGTGAACTGGCCTGATCAGGGGATGAGTCCAGCTGGCCAACTTTAAAGCCCCTCCCCACTAATGGCCTACCCCTGATTCAACTCTCCCACCTTAATTAAGAACATGGATGCTGGCCAAATGCCCCTTTCTTCTCCTCACTCCCATCATCCCTACCCTTTATCAACCAGCCCCACCACAATAGGCCCACAGCTCCTCCCTACAGTTGTCCTGCCCCTGATCCCACCCCCTACTCCAACAGAGGGTAGGTCTGGGTGGCCAACCTCCTACAGCACCTCCCCCTGGCTGTCCCACCCCTGATCTCACCACTCACCCCAAGAGGGGGTAGGGCTGGCCAGCCAACCTTCTGCAGCCCCTTCCTATAATCTTCCCCACTCCTCATCACCACCCCACTTCAATAGGGGGCAGGGCCAGCCAAGGGGAGGAACTTTGGTAAGTTGACTGGCTGGCCCTGCCCCCATGGGCCACCACCATCCTGATTAGCCCCCAGACCCTCCTCCTGGTTGGTCCTACCTCTGATAGTTAACCCCACCCTGATCATGGTCAGGGCCAACTAGTCAACCACCCATGGCCCCTCCCCCAGGCCACTGGTCCCTGAATGGCACTCCCCACCCCATTTGGGGGTGTGACTATCTGGCCCACCATGCACAACCCTTCCCTATGGCTGGCTTTATTCCCAATCAGTCCCCCAACCCCAATCAGGGGTGGAGCCTACCATCCAATCACCCATGGCCCCTTCCCCTAGCCAACCTGGCCCAGATCAGGCCCCAGTTGGAGTGGGTTGGTTGGCCAACCTCCTGTCATCTACTCCTCACAACAGGCCTAGCCCTGATGATCCAAACTGAGGGGGGGCAGGCTGGCCAGACCCTACCCATGCATGAATTCATGCACTGGGCTTCTAGTAGTGTTATAATGCGGTAGGCATTATGAAGAAAAAATAAAGTAAAGCAGTGAGATAAAAATGCATGGGTACAGTATAGAAGGGAGGTAGTTGTTATGTTGATCAGAGAGGTTAGAAAAATGAAATATATGAGAGAAAATTGATGGTGAGGAAGCAAGCCAGGAGGATACCTTGGAGAACCATTTCAAAAAGAGGAATCGCAAAGGAAAAAGGACTAAAGACAGTAAGGGTACAATTCATTCAAGGGTCATTGAACAGTCCTGTGTGGCTAGAAAAGCTTGAGCCTAGGAGAGCAAACAGGAGAAAAAGTCATAGGGTATTGAGGTCCCAAGTCATGTAAGGATTTCTGTTTTGTTCCAATTGAGATTAAAAACAAACAAACAAATAACAACAACAACAAACACTGGAAGAATGAGCAGAAGAGTGACATGATGATATAGCTTAATATGATCAGTTTGGCTGCTAATAATAAACTGCAGTAAGAGATATTAGGGCACTTTTCAAAGAAACCAGGGGACAGATGACAGTCTTAGGAGTAGACTTGTAGCAATAAAGGTGATAAGTGGTCTTTTAAAATTACACCTACTCAAATTTATAACTGGAAGTGAGATATGATATAAAAGATGAAGTGTGGGTGGTTTCAATGTTTTATTTATTTGTTTTTCTCTAAAAAAAAGTGAAAAGACAAAGTTACATTTATAAGATGAAGAAGACTGGGAGAAATATGGTAATATAATGAGAGCTCAACTTTCAACATGTAAAGTTGGAAATACTGTTAAGAGTAAAGATAGCAAGTAGAAATTGTCTATAGATATACAATTTAGGAGAAAGTTTTACACTGTAGATAAAAGACCTGGAAATCATTGTCAATTGACAGTACATAAAGCTATAAGATTGGATGAACTCATCTAAGCTATTAGTATAATGAAAGAAGAAATCAAAAATGTTAGGACTGAGTTCCCAAGTATCCAGAAGTTAAATAAATCAAACAGATGATAAAATACAAGTAAAGGACTCAAGAATTAAAAATAAGTGAAGAAAGTGTTTTCAAAAAGGAAGTGGTGTTCAACTGAGTTAAATGATCTTAATAAATGAAAACTGAGCACTTACCATTGGATTTAGAAATGTGGAATTAATTGGGAAATGATAATTGCCATTTAGCAAAAGATGTAGAAATTAACCAAATATTCATCTGTAGGAATGCAAATTTGCTACTGTGAAACAATAGCAAACTAGTATAAGATATGATTTTAGGAAAATTAATTATAGTCAAAAAAGACTACAAGGAAGATTTCTTAAAGGAAGTGATAGTAATGAGAGAGCTGAACTAGTCAGAACTAAGTAGGCAAAGAAGAGAGGGGAAAATCTTCCCAAATCAAGGGAATGGTAGCAGGAAACTAAAAGAAAGCCATATAGTTTCCAATATAGCAAACAATGGGAGCCAGGGAAAAAATGAGAGTACATATATCCAAAAATTTTTTGCCAGCACCATTATCAAATAATTTATCATCTATGGTTTATTTTAGTTTTATGGTTTTGGATCTTATATTCAAGTCTTTAATCTATTTGAGTTGATTTTTGTGTAAAACATTTTCTTTTTTTTCATGTATCTCTCCAGCTTTCCTTTTCTTGTTGTATATTCTTGGCTCTTTTATTGAAAATTAATTGGCCACAAATGCATAACTTTATTTCTAGGATCTCTGTTCTGTTCTCTTTATGCAGGCGTCTTATTTTGATATTTTTAATTGATTTTTTACAGAGAGGGAGAGGGATAGAGAGTTAGAAACATTGATGAGAGAGAGACATCGATTAGCTGCCTCTTGCACGCCCCCTACTGGTTATGCGCCTGCAACCAAGGTACATGCCCTTTACTGGACAGACTGAGGCTCTATCCACTGAGCCAAACCGGTTTTGGCTAGGTGTCTTATTTTAGGCTGATAATATGCTCCTTTGATTACTATGACTTTGTAATACTGTTTGAAATCAGAAAGTGTTCTGTTGGCTATCAGAGTTATGTAGATTCCCATACAAATTTTATGATTTTTTAAAAAATTTTTGTGAAAGTGCCATTGGAATTTTGATAAGGATTGCAGTGAAGATCTTGATCACTTAGAGTAATATGGACATTTAAACAATATTAATTATTCCAGTCAAAGAACACAGAAGATCTTTTTATTTATTTGGGTCATTTTCAATTTCTTTCATCAATATCTTATAGTTTCCAGTGTATAGGTCTTGCACTCCTAGGTTACATTTATTTATAAGGATTTTACTATTTTGGGTACAATTGTAAATAGAATTGCTTTCTTAATTTCTCTTTCTGACATTAATTGGTATATAAAAAGGCAGCTAATTTTTTTGTGTATGGATTTTGTGTTCTACAACTTTACAGAAATAATAAATTATTTCTCACAGTTTACTGGTAGACACTTTATAGTTTTCTACATATAATATCCTACACAGTGCTTTGAAAGTTTTGTCACCCAGATTTCTGTTCGTTCTATTTTTTTTAATTCTAAGAACATTATGAAGCATTAAGGGACTTTAAAGGGGGGAAGGAAAAATATGGGGATGGGAGGGTATTATCACATTTATACTTTGAAGGAGATTACTAAATATACCCCATGAGTAAATTAGAATAGATTAATATAAATGACAAAGAGACAAATTTAATTTTCTGGAAAATTACAGTAGACCAGGAAGAAATACTGATAGGTTGTTAGAGGCATAGAGTTACTAGTGGTAACATCAGGTAGAAATAGACAGATTTGGAATAATAGGAAATCCTTCCAAAATAAAGTTGAAACATTTAGCAAAAATAAAAAACACCATCAATTAAATAAAACTAACTGCCTCTAAATATGTGTAACAGTTAAAATACTTTATTATTCTTCATATTCATTCTCATCAGAACTGCAACCAAAACTCAAAAAACTAGTATAGCAGTTTTTATCTTGTCAATATGTTAGCTCATAGAAAAGCACATCTCTATTGTACTGTTGAACAGAAATAAAAGTAAAGAAAAAATTGAAAACATTATTACAAGAAAAATATCATATATATAGTCTTTCCTTAAAATAGCTCTTACATATTTTATTAATTTTAATTATAAAACTTCATACCTCTAATTAATTCAGGGTAAGAAAACATATTAAAAACATTTTAAGAATAAGAGAAAACATTCTAAAAGTCATAAAACCTCAAATCTTAATTATATATTTATGTTGGTTCTATTTTGAATATAACAGATTAAAAGTTACTTAGACATATGATTGTTACCTCTAACTCAGTATGACATTATTTTAATTAAATGAAAGCAGAAATAATGTGTGTTTGGCATAAGGTTCATTAATTTAAATCACTACTTTTGTGTTTTCTCATTTGGACCAAATTAAAACAAAAGAAACTAAAAACAAATAAATAAACACATTGGCAGAATAGAATTCAAAATTATTTTGTGAGAATCTGTTTTTTTCCCAAGATACGGTAATCATATGATGGAGATTGGGTACACTTAATCAAACATGCAGTCTTGATACAAATTAGGAACACTAATTGATCTGAACAAGGAACCAGTTGTTCATGAAGAGTTATCTCCCATATTAACCAAAAATGATCATGGGAAATACTATCAGATCTCTTGGCTACCTAACCAATAATATATATTCATAATGTCATGTACAACTAGTTTCTGGTAACACATTTAAATAGAAACTGGGAATTAATATCTGTACATCAAAATACATCTTTCCTTAGATATTTCTATATAATCTAATGTGTGACTCACTGAACACTTTAAATTTGCTCATCTAAAAATAAAATTACTCCTCATGCATAAAATATTTTTTCTTATAAAAATGGGGGATACATTTAGATTTAGGTGAAATATAATTATATATCTATAGATATCTAATAAAAGAGTAATATGCAAAATGACCATACCTCTGCTACACCCCAAGCCACACCCATCAGCCAATCAGAGCAAGTATGCAAATTAATCCAACCAAGATGGCTATGGCCTCAGAAAAATAGGAAGGAGGCTTGGGTTGCCCCAGTGATGGAAGAAGCCAAGCATTCTGCAAACCCTGGCCTGTTGAGGCCACTGCTTAAGGCAACAAAATTTCAATGGCTGTGAGAGTGGAAGGCTTGGCTCTGCTCCAGGCTACAAAGTTTCAATTGTAGAAGATAAATAAATCCCAGATAGCAGGACCTCTGCCCTTCGTGGTGGCCAGCCTACAAACCACCGCAGGTACCTCGCCCAGGCCACCCCATGCCTTAAGAGAACATCCACTCTGATCCAGGACACCTTTCAGGGCAAACCAGTTGGCCCTCAACTGTGCAGCAGGCCTCTATTCTATCTAATAAAAGATTAATATGCAGATTGATCATCACTCTAACACACAAGATGACTACCCTCATGTGGTCAAAAGATCCTGCCCCTATGTAGACACAAGACAGTCACCATAAGATGGCCAGCAGAGGAGGGGAGTTGGTAGGGACCAGCCCTGCAAGGGAGGGCAGTTGTGGGTGAATAGGCCACCAGGGGAGGCAGTTGGGATGGACCAGGCCTGCAAGAGAAGGCAGTTGGGGGTGATCAAGCCTGCAGGGGAGGACAGTTAGGGGTGACCAAGATTACAGGTGAGGGCAGTTAGGGGCAAACAGGCTGGAAGGGAAGCAGTTAGGCATTAATCAGGTTGGCAGGGGAGTGACTGGAGGCTAAACAGGCTGGCAGGCAGAAGCGGTTAGGGGCAATCAGGAAGGCAGGCAGGTGAGCAATTGGGAGCCAGCAGTCCTACATTGTTAGAGGGATGTCTGACTGCCATTTAGGCCCAATCCTACATGGGTTGGGACTAAATGGGCAGTCAGACATCCCTCAAGGGGTCCCAGATTCGAGAGGGTGCTGGCTAGGCTGAAGGATAACACCACCGCCCATGCATGAATTTTGTGCACAGGACCTCTAGTAGTTTATGTTTATATATAAAATATAGCAATAAAAAGTTGGATAGGTGGATGGATGGATAGATGATAGATAGGTGATAGATGAAAGATAGATGATAAATAAATTTTAAATTTCTTACAATTCTTGTAGGAAATTTCAACAAATACCAAAAGCTTTCCGATTTTTCAAACTCAAATGTTATTTAATACAATTCTCATGGCTAAGAAGTCATTTCAGCAGGATAATTTGATTCCATATTTACTACAGCAAAATAGTCTTTTTTTAAAATATATTTTATTGATTTTTCACAGAGAGGAAGGGAGAGGGATAGAAAGTCAGAAACATCGATGAGAGAGAGATATCGATCAGCCACCTCCTGCACACCCCACACAGGAGATGTGCCTGCAAGCAAGGTATATGCCCCCGACCAAAATGGAACCCGGGACCTTTCAGTCTGCAGGCTGACGCTCTATCCACTCAGCCAAACTGGTCTCGGCCAAAATAGTCTTTAATAAGTATTTCTTCTATAGCTATTTTATTCACCATAATTCACCTCTCTTTGTAAACAATTTTTTTAAATAAAGCAAAGAAGTTGGAAGCAGCCAAATTTTCAAAATCCTAGTTATTTAATTTTATTTATGTATTTATGTATTTATTTTTCAATGTTCATTTTAATTTTATTTATTAATGTATTAAATGTATACATAATACATTAATAAAAAATTCCCATTGCTGCCCCCGCCTCTTCCCAGGCATACCCTAACCCCACAGTGTCTTGTGTTCATTGGTTATGCTTATATGCATGCATACAAGTCCTTTGGTTGATCTCTTATTTATCCAATCTCTCCCTAACCTTCCTGCTGTAATTTGACAGTCTGATTGATGCTTTACTGCCTCTGTGTCTATCTTTTTGTTCAACAGTTTATAATATTCTTTATTACCCACAAATGAGTGAGATCATGTGGTGTTTCTCCTTCACTGACTGGCTTATTTCACTTAGCACAATGCTCTCCAGTTCCATCCAGGTTGCTGCAAATGAATTCCTTCTTTTTTATTGCAGCATAGAATTCCATTGTGTAGATATACCACAGTTTTCTTATCCACTCATCTGCTGATGGGCACCTAGGCTGTTTCCAAATTATAGCTATTGTAAATTGTGCTGCTACAAACATAGGGGTGCATAAATCCTTTCTGATTTGTGTTTGTAATTTCTTAGGATAATTTCCTAAGAGTGGGATTGCTGGGTCAAATGGGAGATCCATTTTAGTTTTTTGAGAAAACTCCATACCGTTCTCCACACTGGCTGCACCAGTCTGCATTCCCACCAACAGTGCACAAGGGTTCCTTTTTTTCCACATCCTCGTCAACACTTGTCATTTGTTGACGATTGCCATTCTCACAGGTGTAAGATGGTATCGCATTGTCATTTTAATTTGCATCTCTTGGACAATTAGTGACTTTGAACATGTTTTCATGTGTCTCTTGGACTTCTGTCATCTTTCGAAAAGATTCTATATAGGTCCATTGCCCATTTTTTTATTGGATCGTTGATCTTCCTTTTCTTAAGTTGTATAAGTTGGCAGTAGATGTTGGAGATTAAACCTTTATCAGTGATAACATTTGCAAATATGTTTTCCCATACAGTGGGCTTCCTTGTTGTTTTGTTGATGGTTCCTTGTGCTGTGCAAAACCTTTTTATTTTGATGTAGTCCTATTTGTTTATTTTTTCTTTAGCTTCCATTGCATTTGGAGCAGTATCAGTGAAGAAGTTCTTTCAGCATATGTCTGAGATTGTGCTACCTGGGGATTCCTGTAGTATTTTTATGGTTTCCCTTCTAATGTTTAAGTCCTGTATCCATTTTGAGTTTATTTTTGTATTTGGTGTAAGTTGTTGGTCCAGTTTCATTTTTTTGCATTTATCTGTCCAATTTTCCCAACACCATTTATTGAGGAGGCTGTCTTGACTCCATTGTATGTTCGTACCTCCTTTGTCAAATATTAATTAAGCATAGTTGTTTGGATGGATATCTGGATTCTCTATTCTATTCCATTGGTCTATGTGTCTGTTCTTGTGCCAGAACCAGAATGTTTTGAGAACAGTTACTTTGTAATATAGTTTGAATCTGGTATTGAGATCCCACCTACTTTATTCTTCTGTCTCAGGATTGCTGTGGTTATTGGTGTGTTTTTTTTGTTTTTTGTTTTTTTTTTTTTTGTTCCAGATGAATCTTTGGAGAATTCGTTCTAGGCTGTGAAACATGTTTGAATCTTTGGAGAATTCGTTCTAGGCTGTGAAACATGTTGTTGGTATTTTAATGGGTAGTGCATTGAATCTATAGATTGCTTTGGGTAGTATGCACATTTTAATATGTGGATTCTCCCAATCCATGAGCATTGCTATGCTCTTCCATCTGTTTATGTCTTCCTCTATCTCTTTTTTCAGCATCCTGTAGTTTTCTGAGTATAAGTCTTTTACCTCCTTTGTAGGTTTATTCTTAAGTATCTTAATTTTTTTGGTGCGATGGTAAATGGCATTGCTTTTTTAGTCTCTCTTTCTGTAATTTCACTATTAGTGTATAGAAATGCCATAGATTTCTTGGCATTAATTTTGTATTCTGCTACATTGCCAAATTCATTTATTAAGTCTATTAGTTTTTTTCGATGGAGTCCTTTGGGTTTTTATGTACACTATCATGTCATCTGCAAACAAGGACAGCTTTACTTCTTCTTTTCCAATTGGGATGCCTTTTATTTCTTCTTCTTGCCTAATTGTAATGGCTTATACTTCCAGTACTATGTCAAATAGGAGTGGTGAGAGGGGGCATCCCTGTCTTGTTCCTGTTCTTCGGGGAAATGGTTTTAGTTTTTGCCCAATGAGTATGAAGTTAGCTGTGGGTTTATCATATATGGCTTTTATGATGTTAAGGTATAATCCTTCTTTTCCCACCTTGCTGATAATTTTTTCAAAAAAGGGTGTTGGATTTTGTCAAAAGATTTTTCTGCATCAATTGATATGACTATGTGATTTTTATCTCTCAATTTGTTTACCTGATGTATCTCATTTATTGATTTGTAGATATTGTACCATCCTTGCATTCCTGGGATAAACCCTACTTGGCCATGGTGTATGATCTTTCTGATGTGCTGTTGGATCCAATTTGCTAGAATTTTGTTGAGGATTTTGGCATCTGTGTTCATGAGAGATATTGGCCTGTAATTTCCTTTCATTATGTTGTCTGTATCTGGTTTTGGTATTACGGTGATGCTGGCTACATAGAAGGTGTTTGGAAGTGTTCCTTATTCTTGAATATTTTTGAATAGTCTGAGGAAAATAGGTTTTAATTCTTCCTTGAATGTTTGGTAAAACTCTCCTGTATAGCCATCTGGTTCCAGGCTTTTGTTTGCTGGAAGCTTTTTGATGACTGCTTCAATTTCTTCCATAGTTTTGGCCTATTGAGGTGTTTAGATTCTTCCTGATTGAGTTTGTAAGGTTACATTTTTCTAGGAATATGTCTATTTCTTGCAGGTTGTACAATTTGTTGGAACACAGTTGTTCATAGTATTTTTTAACAATCCTTTGTATTTTGATGGGGTCTGTTGTTATATCTCCTCTTACATTTCTGATTTTGTTTATTTGGTCTTCTCTCTTTGCTTCTTGGTGAGCCTGGCTACAGGTCCATTAATCTTGTTTATCCTTTCAAAGAACCAGCTCTTGGTTTTATTGATCTTTGGAATAGTTTCTTTTGTCTCCATGTTGTTTATCTCCAGTCTGATCTTTACTATTTCCTTTCTTCTGATTACAGTGGGCTTTTCTTGTTGCTTTCTTTCTAGCTCTTTGAGTTGTAGGGTTAGGGACTTTATTATCATTGTTTACTGTTTTTTTGCAGTAGGCTTGTAGGGCTATGAACTTCCCTCTCAAGATTGCTTTCACTGTGTCCCATAAATTTTGCATTGTTGTGTTGTCATTGTCATTTGTTGCCATGCTGTTTTTTATTTCTTTCTTGATCTCTCTGGTTACCCAATCATTGTTTAATGCATGCTGTTTAATCTCCATGTGTTTCATCTTTATATTGTTTTTATTATAGTTGATTTCCAGTTTTATGCCACTGTGGTCTGAGAAAATGCTTGATATGATTTCTATCTTCTTGAATTTGAGAAGACTTTTCTTATGACCCAACATATGATCTATCTTTGAAAATGACCCATGTGCAGTGGAGAAGAATGTATATTTTGTGGCTTTGGGGTGAAATGTTCTGAAGATGTCAATTAATTCCATCTGGTCTAGTGAGTCAATTAGGATTGATGTTTCTTTGCTGATTTTTTGTTTAGAGGATTTGTCCAGTGGTGACCATGGGGTATTAAAGTCTCCTACTATGATTGTATTGCTGTCAATCTCTTCCTTAGTATCCTCCAGGAGTTTGTTTTTTTTTATGAATATAGGTGCTTCTATATTGGGTGCATATGTTTACCAGAGTCATTTCTTCTTGTTGGATTGTTCCCTTTACTATTATGAAGTTGCCTTCTTCATCTCTTGTTATGTCCTTTCCTTTGAGATCTAATTTGTCAGATATAAGTATTGCAACCCCAGATTGTTTTCATTTTCATTTGCCTGAAATACCATCTTCTATCCCTTCACCCTCCATCTGTGTGCATCTCTTTTCCTGAGGTAGGTGTTTTTGTAGACAGCAGATAGATGGATCATGTTTTCTTATCCAATTGGTTACCCTATTTTTTTTTTGATTGGAGCATTTAATCCGTTTACATGTAAAGTTATTATTGATAGGTACTCATCTGTCGCCATTTTTAGTCCTTACCCCCTAGTTCCTTCTTCACTTCCTATTTCTTTTTATTACAGCAGCCCCTTTAACATTTCTTGCATTGCTGGTTTGGTGGTAATATATTCCCTTAGTCTTTTTTGTCTGTGAAGCTTTAGATTTCACCTTTAATTGTGATTAAAAGCCTTGCTGGGTACAATATTCTTGGATTCAGACCCTTCCTTTGCATGACTTTGTATATTCATTCCATTTCCTTCTGGCCTGATAAGTTTCTGTTGAGGAATCAGTTACTAGTCTTATGGGGGTTCCTTTGTAAGTAACTTTCTGTCCTTCTCTGGCCGCTTTTAAGATTCTTACTTTGTAGTTGATATTTGACAGTTTACTTATAATGTGTCTTGGTGTTGGTTTTTGGGGGTTCATTTTGCTTGGGACTCTGTGAGGTTCTTGGATTTGTGTGGGTTTTTTCTGTCATATATTAGGGAAGTTTTCTGTCATTATTCCTTCAAACAGGTTTTCTATTTCTTCCTCAGTTTCTGCTCTTTCTGGAACCCCAGTTATGCTAATGTTGTTTTGGTTTGTGTTATCCCAAAGTTCCCTTATGCTCTCCTCTTTCTTTTTAATTTTTTTTTTCTAGAAGCTGCTGTACTTCAGTATTTTTTCCTAACTTGTCTTCTAGTTCACAGATGTGGTCCTCTGCTTTTTCTAGTCTACTTTTGGTGCTTTCTATTGAGTTTTTTACAGCAGCAATGTCATTTTTTATTTCTTCTTGATTTTTTATAATTTCCTCTTGGTTCTTACTCATAGTTTTGTATTTGTCTCCCATGCTTTCCAGTCACCTTATGACCATATCTCTGAACTCTTTCTCTGGCCAGTTGTTTTCTTCTATTTCATTTACTTCCTTTTCTGGTGATTCCTGTTTTTCTTTCCTATGCGGGGTGTTTCTTCTTTTGCCCATGGTCTTTCTTCTCTGGGTGTCTGGTTATGTAATTTTCTCCCCTTCATTATTTTAAAAGCACAAAATAACTCATGACCAGGTACAACATAAAAGGCACTGAACAGAAATATATTCATGATGTTAATATCTACAAATATGGTGACCACCTGTGAAAGACTAATTAGGGGAAACTAGAGCAATATCAAGAGAGGAAGGAGAAAAAAAGAAAACAAAGAAGTGCCAAAATAAATTTGGAAGAAGAGAAAAAAAGAGGAAAAGAAAAAGAAGAAGAAGAAGAAGAAGAAGAAGAAGAAGAAGAAGAAGAAGAAGAAGAAAGAAAGAAAGAAAGAAAGAAAGAAAGAAAGAAAAGTAAGAGAGCAAAGAAAGAGAATAAGAAAGAAAATGGTAACAAATTATATATTTGAGGAAAAAACTCCAATAGAACAGCTACTAATCCCAACAAATCCCATCAACAAGTACTTGTATAATAATACAAATTACAAATAAAAACTAATATCAAGGGAGGCAAGGGAAAACAGAGGTAAAAAACAAACAAAAACAAAGCAAACAAAAATCAAAATGAAACAAGTAAAATAAGCAAAAACAATCTCATAAAAAATTATAAAAAATCAATATAATCAACGTTCAAGCAAACAACAACAAACATACATAGAGAAAAACAAATTTTTGGATAGTGAAGACAGGTGTGTATGGACTTAGAATAGGGGATTAAAAATTAGATATATAAGTAGGGTAAAGTTTTAACCAGGTAAAAAGAAAGAATAGAGCAAATCTAAATTTTGAAAAGGGTATAAGAAGCAAGACAACAAAATGGAAGAAGTTAGGAAGAGAGTTTTGGCATAAAAGTAAAGTTGTGATAAAGTAAAATGATGCTAAAGGAAAACTGAAAATAGAATGTAGACCTCTAATCCCAAAGTAAAATAAAGATAATATAAAATGACATTTCTATTAAAAAAATGGTAAAATAATAATAATAAAATTACTGGTTGACAATAAAAATGTAATAATTAAAAATGTAAAAACAATTGAGAAAAATTAGTTTTTTAATTAAAAGATAAAAAATTTAAAAATAAAAGAATATAATGGACAGTAGTGGAGGTCAATCACTTCCATTATTGTTCTGTTTGGCATGCCTGTTTCCTAGTCAGGATGATATTGCAATTCCCTTCATTACACTTCTGCTCAGTGCTGAAAGCCAGTCCTGGTTTTTAAGCAAGTGGTGTGTCTTAATTTCTTTATTCTTTTGTGATTATGGGAGAGTTAATTTGTGAGTCATCCCCTGGGTGGCAGTGTTTTGGAATTGACCTTTGAGATTATAGGTCCTCTCTAGCCTGTGCTTAGATCCTGCTTTCTCTGGGGTACTCAGTACTGGTTTGTGGGAGTGGGTTGCCCCACAGCTGATTCTCTGATGGTTATTCTGTGCTCTGATCATTAGGTTCCAGCAAAACAACTTTCCCCTGCAGTCTCTTAGGATGTCCTCAATTGGGTGATCCTATGTATTGGTCTTAGCAATCAGAAGCCAGGGTCTGTAGAGGAAAGAGTGCAGTCTGTGTTCTCCCCCTTCCCTTGCTCCTGTTCGAGCAGCTGGGACACCTTAATAACTACCAGGCTGTCCTTCTGCCTCAGATCAAAATGGGTTGCTTTCTAGAGCTGCCTCTGTTAACAGCTCTGGGAGCCCCCTTCCACATTCAGGGGTCATGCCCTGCTCAACATCCACAGATTTCTGTAGGTGCAGCTTTCCTCTGGTCCAGTTCCCACAGTATGCGCATCTCTCTGTTCTGCGGGACCAGAGACCTCACCTTATCCCAGGCGATATCTGACCTTTTCGTGTGGTGTATGGAGTTCCTCTGAATCTAAGTGTTTGCATCGATTGGGGAGCACTGTTCTGGGTCCCCAGGCTTTTTTGTGGATTCCACAGCTGTAGCTTTTTAGGCTTCTATAAACATACACTTTCCCCTGACAAATGGCTTGGTCTCTGTGTTCTCACTGGTGGCTCCGGGGAAATAAACTTTTTGGCAGTGGGGCTGCCTGGTCAAGGGAGCCTCGTCTAGCAGTCCTCCACCTTCTCCTGAAGGACAACTGTCTCTTAACTTGCCAACAAACACTCCCAGTGCGACCCTCAGCTGTTCTCTCTGTCTGCTTAGCAGCAAGGCTCTGAACACCACAGTCTATTCTGCCACTATTTTTTAAAAAATCTCAGTCCTAGTTATTTACCTTAAAATAAAACAAGTTATTTTTCTTAAAAGAAAATACATGTACTCACAGACTCACAGTATATACTGAAAAAATAAAATAAAATACTTCTTATAAAGTGCAATTGTTCAATTCTAAAATGCATCTTCTAACAGTGAGAAACTAAAAGCTTTTCTATAAGATCAGAAACAAAACAAAGATACTTATTATTGCCACTTTTATGCAATATATTAGTGAATGTTCTAGCCAGAACAATTAGGCAAGAAAATGAAATAAAAGATATGGAAATTGGAAAGCAAAAAGTAAAATTGTGACTGTGGATGACAAGGTTTTACATACAGAAACCCTAAAGACTTCACCAAAAAACTCTTAAAACTAATTGTTTCAATAAAGTTTTAAGACACAAAATCAACATACAAAAACCAGTTGTCTTTTTATATACAAGCAACAAACTACCAGAAGGAGAAATTAAAACAAAATAAAACAAACAAAGCAAAATAAAAACAAAACAAAACAAAACAAAACAAAAAAAAAACATTTATAATTGTGTCAAAAAAATAAAATGCCTGGAAATAAATTTAACCAAGTAGAAAAACACATGTGAATAGAAAACTATAAGTCATTGATAAAATAAAAACAATGAAGGAGACACAAACAAATGAAAAGATATTGCATGCTTGTGGATTGGAAAAATTAATATTGTTAAAAAGTTCAATTACCCAAAACAATTGTAAAATCAGTGCAATGCCTATCAAAGTCCTAATGAAATTTTTTACAAAAATATAACAAACAATTAGCAAATTTATGTGAAACCATAAAAGACCCTGAATAACCACAGCACACTTAAAAAAGAAAAACAAAGCTGGAGACATCACACTTCCTAATTTCAAACTATATTAGAAATCTGTAATAATCAAAAGAGTATGATATTAGTTCAAAAACAGATACCTAGACCAGAAACAAAATAAACACCCCTGAAATGAAACATTCATAAAGATAATTAATTTGTAACAGAAACAAGGACACATAAATTGGGAAAATTATAGTCTCTTCATTCAAAGATGTTAGATGGGAAACAAGATGGTGACGTAGGTAAACATCTGTAATCACCACCTCCCACAACCACATACAAATAACAACTGAACTACAGAAAAACCATTATCCAGAACCACCAGAAAGCTTACTGAATGGAAGTCCAACAACTAGAGAAGTAAAGAAGAAAGCACACTGAGACTGGTAGGAGGTGTGAAGAAGGCACAGAACAGGCTGGCCTGACACCCACTTGTGCTGCTTTTTTAATCAGAAGGCAGATCATCTCTATGGAAGCCACCCATGAGAATAAAGGGTCCCAGCCCCACACCAGAAGCCCAATGCAGCACTCCAGAGATGGGAAAAGAAGTCTCTGTAACAACTGTCTATAAAAAACAGTGCTAATCAACTCAGCTGCTCCCCTTAAAAGGCTGGCACCACAAACTGAACTTACAAGGTTCTGCTTCATCTGAACTCCAGCACCAGGGCGATGCTCTGTGGGACACAGACAAGGAGGAAATAGATTGTTTAGCATTAGGGCAGGAACTTCTAGGCAGTTTTCTCCCAGATGGAGGTGCTTTCAGGGATAATTTTTCCTATGCTGGAACCTTCCCATTTGCAGGGCTGACTAGCAGCCATTTCTGCTTTCTCTGCCCTGGTGATTACCTGAAACCCTCCCCCACCCAATTTGCAACCCCACCCAACTTTTATGCAACGGATATTTGCAAATGAATGGTCTGTCCTTATTCAGTCTAAAACTTGTCAAATAAGCTGCAACTGTGTCAGAAAGCCCCAAACCTATCAATAAAAGCCTCAAGACCTGGCACCAGCACCAGCCTGCCTTGCTTCACAGCTGGGCCTCATCTGGGCATTCTCAAACCTGATATAAAGAGGAGGAATCTGAAAATCCCTCTGTAGCTCCTGCTGGAGGCCCAGAGAGTGGCTTTCTGTATTCCTCCCTGCAGACCCAAGAGCCAGTATACCCAATGTTTAGTTCAGATCATACCAGATTATAACTCTACACATCCATAAGCAACACACTCAAGGGGTGGATTCAATGAGCAACAAAGCCTCAAATAAGCAAAACATGCTCCATAAGGGTGTCTCCTGCATGGCAACTCTCTCACTGTAGTCCCAGCTAGTCCTCACAGCCAATTGACCTAAAGGTCAATTCTTCCCAGTGACACCAATAGCAATCAAGTCTCAACTACAACAAAACTGTGCACCCAGCCCACAAAGCTGTGCACCTAGAGTATCTACCTCAGGTGATTGGGGAGGTTGAGCCACTGGACCTTTTGGGACACCTACTACACAAGGCCACTCTATCAACTCAAAAATACAACAACTCTATCCAATACATAGGGAAGCAGCAAACATGTGGAAAAAAATAAATATGTCACAAATAAAAGGAATGGAAGAAAACAAAACAACTGGATATAGCGTTAAAAATCATGGTTATAAGTAGTGGTTCTCAACCTTTCTAATGCCACTATCCTTTAATACAGTTGCTCACGTTTTGGTGACCCCCGACCATAAAATTATTTTCATTGCTAGTTCATAACTGTAATCTTGCTACTGTTATGAACTGTAATGTAAATATCGGATATGCAGGATGTATTTTCATTGTTACAAATTGAACATAATTAAAGCATAGTGATTAATCACAAAAACAATATGTAATTATATATTGTGAAATATTTATTTCTAATTATAAATAAATGATTTTTTTTGTCTGGAATCATGGTGTAGCATGGGTAACAGTCTTCATATGATAACAGTAAACTACATTGCTACACTTTGCTACACCTAAGAGCGGTCTGTTGGTTCCTAAGACCATGGGAAATAGGTGTTTTCTGATGGTCTTAGGTGACCCTTGTGAAAGGGTCATTCGACCCCCAAAGGGGTTGCAACCCACAGGTTGAGAACCACTGGTTATAAGGTTACTCAAGAATCTTCTATATTACTCCCAGGGACTTAGTGAGGCTTTCAAGGATCTTAGTGAGAATGACAAAAAAAAAAAAAAAACACAAAACAAAACCAAACAAAAAAACGAAAAGGTAAAGGACTAGTCAGAAATTAAGCATACACTGACTGAAATAAAGAATAATATACAGGGATTCAAGAGTAGAGTAGATAATTCTGATAATCAAATCAACCAGAAGATATAAAGAAATAAAAATCCATAAATATGAAGATAGAATAAGAAGTCTCTGGGACAATGTTAAGAGTACCAACTTCTAATTATGGGGTACCAGAAGAAAAGAGAGAGTAAGATAATGAAAACCTATATGAAGAAATAATGACATAAAACTTCTCCTATCTGGTGAAAGAAATAGATTTACAAGTCCAGGAAGCACAGAGAGTCCTAAACAAGAGGAATCCAAAGAGGCCCATACAAGGCAAATCAGAATTAAAATTCCCAGAGTACAAGACAAAGAGAGAATATTAAAAGATAAATGTAATTAATTATCTACAAGGTAATGTCCATACAACTCTCAGTTGATTTCTCAACAGAACCTATGCAGGCCAGAGGGAGTGGCAAGAAATATTAAAGTGATGAATAGCACAGACCTGCAACAAAGATTACTCTACCTAACAAAGCTATCATTTAGAATTAAAGGTCACATAGAGAGCTTCACAGACCAGAAAAAGATAAAGTAGTTCATTACCCCTGAACCAGTATTATATGAAATGTTAAAAGGTTTTCTTTAAAAAGAAAATGAAAAATAAATAGATAAAAAATACAAACAAAAATACATACTTATCAACAATTGAATCTAAAAATCAAAATAAATAAATATTAAATCTAATGAACAGGAAAAATGGTGAATAAAATAGAATCAAAGGCATGGAAATGGAGTGGACTGATGATTCTCAAAGGGGAAGGAGAGGGAGGACCAGAAGAGATTAAACAAAGATGTTATATACATTACCTATGGACAAAGACAATGGGGTGATGAAGACCTAGGGTGGGGTGGGAACTGGATGGAGGGGTGACAATGGGGAGGGGGAAAGGGACATTTGTAATAATATCAACAATAAAAATTAAAAACAAACAAACCAACAGACCAAAAAAAAACCAGCTATAACCCATAACTTATTTCCTTACCTTCAGAAATGCTAAGATAAATGTATGTTGATTTAAGTATGCATTTGTAGTGCTATGCTATAATAGGATAGAAAATTAATACAGAACATAAAAATTTAAAATTGAACATGTATAAAAATATAAATAGCTTTGGAAGTATTTATTGATGTGTTACATATTTAACATGGACAACATACAGGGTGGGCAAAAGTAGGTTTCCAGTTGTGAGTACATTTATGTTTGTCTTAGTATTTATAATTATTGGTTTACTGAACACCTATTTTGCCCCACACTGTATGCTTGTTTAAATGTATCAGAAACTATAAATACCAATTCTAAATAATACACAGAGGAAGAAATTCAAAATATTCATTTTAAATAATATAGATTGAAAAATAATTTAGCCTATTATGTTTATATACATACCAAAGGCCTGGTGCACAAAATTTGTGCATGGGGGGTGTCCATCAGCTCAGCCTGCTCCCTCTCCAATTTGGGACTCCTTGAGGGATGCCCCATTGCCTGTTTAGGATCGGGCTTAAACGGGCAGTCAGACTTCCCTCTCACAATCCAGGACTGCTGGCTCCCAACTGCTCATTTACCTGCTTTCCTGATTGCCTCTAAATGCTTCTACCTGCCAGCCTGATCACCCCCTAACCATTCCCCTTCCAGCATGATTAACGTCTAACTGCTCCCCTGCATGCCTGTTTGCCCTAACTGCTTTCCCCTGAGGCCCTGGTCACCACTAACTGCCCTCCCCTGCAGGCTTGGTCACTCCTAACTGACCTCCCCTGCAGGTTTCATCACCCCCAACTACCCTCCCCTGTTGGCCATCTTGTGGGGACCATCCTGTGTCCACATGGGGGCAAGATCTTTTGACACATGGGGGCAGCCATCTTGTGTGTTGGAGTGATGGTCAATCTGCATATTACTTTTTTATTAGATAGGATAGGGGCCTGGTGCACAGGTGGGGGTCAGCTGGTTTGCCCTGAAGAGTGTTCCAGATCAGAGTAGGGGTTCCTTTGGGGCATGGGGTGATCTAGGTGAGGGGCCTGTGGTGGTTTGCAGGCCAGCCACACCCCCCTGGTGACCCAAGCAGAGGTCCTGGTATCTAGGATTTATTTATCTTCTACAATTGAAACTTTGTAGGCTGGAAGCAGCCTTTGAAATTTTGTTGCCTTAAACAGAGGCCTGGCAGGCCAGGGTTTGCAGAAAGCTTGGCTTCCTCCATCACCGGGGCAATCCAAACCTCCCTCCTGCTTTCTCTGTGGCTGTAGCCATCTTGATTGGGTTAATTTGCATGCTCACTCCTGATTGGCTGATGGGCATGGCTGGTGGATATAGCAGAGGTATAGTTAATTTGCATATTACTCTTTTATTAGATAGAATATGTAGACAAATATATTTATATCAAGGTATACACACATATAAGCTTTCATCAATATACATATATATTTTATACTCACACATGTGTGTGTATACACACACACACACACACACACACACACATCACAAATATGTATCATCAAATAATATGCCCAGGCCCTGGCTGGTGCTGCACAATGGTTCAAGCATCTGCCTGGGCAACAAAGGATAACAGGTTTCATTCCAGGTTAGTGACACATACTTGCATTAGCATTTAATCCCAGCACTGGTTCTGGTGCATGCTGAAGGTAATCAATTGACATGTCTCTCATATGGATGACTCTCTGTCTCTCTCTTTATCTCTCTCTCTCTTTCTCATTCTTTCTCCCTATTTCCCTTTCACTGGCTCTAAAGATCAATGGAGAAAATTTCCTTGAGTGATTATTAACAAAATATTAAAAATAAAATAAAATAAATGATGTTAGTAAACTGAATAACCATGCAAAAGAATGAAACTAAACTACTATCTTATACCATATACAAATATTTACTCAAAGTAAATGTAAGCAATAAGCTTATTAACATAAGTCTTTGCAATAATTTTTAGATTTGACTCTGATAGCAAGGCAACAAAACCAAAACAAACAAGTGGGCTTATATCAAAATAGAAAGCTTTGGCAAAGCAAAGGAGATCATCAATAAGATGAGAAAGCAACCCATCATATGACCCAAAAATTCCACCTTGGAATATTTTTCAAAAAATATAAAAACACAAACTACAAAAAAAATATATGCAATCTCATGTTCATTGCAACATTATTTACAATAACCAAGATATGAAACAATCAATTGTTCATCAGTGAATGGCTAGATAGGGAAGATATGACATATATTTATTGACAATGGAATACTACTCAGCTATAAAGAACAATAGCATATTTCTATTAGGAATATGGATGGATCTTGAGGACATTGTGCTATGTGAAATAAGTTAGAGAAAGATGAATACAGCATTGTTTTATTTATATATGAAATCTAAAATTGAAAAAAATAAAAGCCAAGCTCAAAGATACAGAGAATAGATTGTAAGGCGGTAGGGTGGTAAGGTATAGTTTAAATGTCTGGAGGGGGATAAAATTATAAACTTCCAGTTATTAAATAAATAAATAAATCATGTAGTTAATATATACACCATGGTGACTCTAATTACTACTGTGTTGCCTATATTAAATTTGATAAGAGTGTAAACTTAAAAAGATATTTTTTAATCTAACAACTAGAAATACATTTTGTGACACATTAATTCATCAACATTTAATTATTTATTGTGTCAAAAATTGAATTTATGTCATTACTTAAAAGAAGTAATAGTATGTTTTATATTTTAAAATCAATCTAAAATTGTAACAGATATTTCAATATAAATGATTTAAAATAAATTATACCTAGCACCAACAATGAATATGTTTAAAATCTTTAAAAGACTACATATGGCATTTGCAAAAACATAATCCAAGTAAATAAGAATTTTGCCTTTGATTATCTTATTTATCATTAACTTTCTACCAGCATGATGGACTGAAAGTTTGCATTATCAGTACATATATTCTACTATTAATCTTTGAGTAGTCCTGGTTTACATACCAAAACAAATTTTTAGTATTATGATTATTCTGGTTGAAAATTTTTTATTAGCCTTAAAGGCAACTTTTTTATTTTATTTTATTTATTTTATTTTATTTTATTTTATTTTATTTTATTATTTTGTTGTTAATCCTCACTCAAGGATATTTCCTCCATTGATCTTAAAGTAGGTTGAAGTATGGATAGGAAGTTTTAAGATGTCAACCATATTATCAGTTCTAAAACTGGTAGGTGAATATACTAAAATGTGTTTATGTTAGGTTTAAACAGATTAGACAAATTTTGTTTTCTTGTAAAATTATTCAACTGCCTCAGCTTCATCAGTAGTTTATGCAAATGTAAATGACAGATTTGAAATTAACTGAAATATATAACTAAGAAAGAAAAAAATAAAGTGAGAAATAAATAAGATGACAATAAATTTATTGAAAATATTTATAAATAGCAAGTTTCATTCATTGTGAGAAACACAACATCAGAAAGTGCTCCTATTTTGAAAGAAAATAAAACTATTTAAATTTTAAAATTAAAGACATTTATAGTTATTGATGAGGAAGCACTGGCAAAGATAAAGTTTAAATAAACATAAAATGTATTAGCTAAACCAGGAGACAATGTATTATTGGTAACTTTAAAATAAAAGCAAGTCAGAAAATAAAAATTTTAAAAGTGAATTATTATCAAATTCAGTAACATGTGACACAGAATTCTGCTTCCAAAACAATTCTTAGTTATTGAGCATCATATGTAAAGGACAGATGTCACCTATTACGTGAAAAGAAAACATTTAATTTGTATTCTTGTAAATGGATTTATCTTAATAATCCAGTTTTACCTTTGAAACAGATCTTCTATGAATAATAGTAGTGTTAAGGAGTAGCCAAATGCTATTAATATCAGAGTCAAACAATTTAAAGCAAGGACATTAATTACATTCATATTCTAGTTGGAACGGAGGGCCAAGTTGGTAGCATTTCATTTTCTAAGATATTTGGTAAACTAGTCTCTCTTTTTTATATATGTAATATTATATTTATACTCTCTTTATCCTATAGAATGCTTTCCTTTTTTCTATAAATAATCTAGGTGCCTTATTTGCATGCCTTGTTCCAAAGAGAGCTGTAGTAGTATTTGGTCTAATGGTTTCAGTAATAGATCAAGTATAATGTACCCTTCCTGACAGTGTGGAGATCAAATAACTCACACTTTTGACACTAATTCCAACTGTTTGCTTAAGTGACAATTATTTCAATTTATACTGACTATATTTCATGTTTGTTGTTAGATTAATTTTTGTTCCACATTGATGCTTATGTTATCATTACCAATTGCACTCTTTAATTTGCTTGTTTTCCCCTTTTTTTCTTACTGAGGGAATCTAAGGCTCTAATCTTCTTATATTAGGATAGCAGTTTTCCACCATATCCCCTAGTTTTTGTTTTATTCAAATTAACATAGTAATTCACATCCATATTTAAGAATTCCAAGTCCCTACAACATCAGCTGGTTCCTTTGATTAATTGTTTTGTTTCTTTGTTTTTCTTTGCAAGGAATTTGTTCAACCAACCTTCTCACAAAACACTTGTAGCCAACTCCCTTCTGGCTCTCTGGAGTAGCTCTGCAGGTCCCCAGATATGATTAATTCTTCAAATCTGATATTAATACGTTTGTTCACTTTTAAGATATATTGTCTATATTCAGAGTTTGACTCTGTACTCACTTGATCTAGCAGCTTTTCCAGAATAGTCCAGTCTTCAGAAATTCTTGTCCAGGGCAAGAGTTCTCCTTCTACTTTCTACAAATTAACAGACACTTCTATGCTTCCATGTATCTGTCAAATAACCACCTTACAAGTTTCCAAGTATCATTAATGTGATTTAATTGGATCAATCTATGAGCTTTGTCCAGTCTTAGTATAGGAATTAATAAAGCTCTAAACAAAAAAGAGGTTGGAATTCTTCAAACAATTTGACCTTAGCATCTAAGATGTTTAGATATCATCTTCTATTTCAGTATAAGAAGATATAATTTCAGCCAATAGCTTCCTAGCTTATAGTTTTGAAATAACTCAATATAATTTAATTAGGAAGTACATTAGTGCAAAGTCACTTGTTACTGTTTTAGATAATTTATTTTCCCTTGAGAAATAAAAGAATGACTCCTGTTATTTTCTTGCCAAATAACAAATCATTTCACTTATGGAAAATTCCTTCTCTAAGCCATGACCACCTTACATTATGCAAGATGAGATGTAAAACAACCAAATGTACTTTGTTACTCCACCCATTCATGTAGTATATTTTACTATTTCACTCAGAAAATAAAATTGGAACAAAAGTACATATAATTTATTTTCCTTAAAAAGTCATCCTTTTTTGTAGCTTGCAGAAACAATTGGAAACTACGATTTTGTAAATCACTTAAGTTTTAAGGAATCATGTAGTGAATTTCTAAATGCAAAACACTTATTTTACAAATTATTATTTCCTTAGAAGTTCTTGAGGGATATAAGATATATGTTTTTACAGTAAGCTGACTTCCTATTATGTGTTAAGCACTGGTCTAGCAGCTAGAAATATAAAGGGCTTTGTCTGGCAGTATCTAACACTTGTTCATTTCCTATTACTGGATTATAGAATACAAGAGCACACACTGACATTTTTATATATTTTAAAATAAATGTATTGTCATTTTATTTTATTTTCCTGGTTAGTGGCTTTGACCATTGATCAGAACTAACTTTATGATAGTGTTATCTAGTGGTTCTTATGCCAGGTTGTAGGCATTTGCCTGTAGAGGTATTTTTTTCTTTTTCTTTTTTACTTCCCATGGGTGAATTTCACCTGATAAAACATGCCATAGGCATTATGCATATATATCTTTCTTTATACATTCATCTTTCTTGGGATCTTTTGTTGAAAGACACTGTAAGGAAATACTCTAAATGGGTCACTGAATATGATCTGATTTTATTTGCCTATACATGATGAAAAGGACATGATACACTTTTAAGAAATATGTGATAAAATAAGTTACATGAGCATTTTAAAATTCACTCTCAGTAATTTAAATTATGAGTTTTATTTTTATTGCAGTTTCATAGATAGTATTGCAGAGAAAGATTACTTAGAACAAAAACAAAAGACATAACCTGAGACATTATGAACAATATTTTTGCAAAAGATATTTTGAAATGATGTTAGTTTCTGTCAGTGGCAATTGTGGCATGTCTTATACCTTCTATATAAAATATATTTTTCTATGTGAAAAAATGCTCAACTACTAAGATAATTCTAATGTTTCAGTTAGCAAGCCTGTGGCACCCTCTCTGATCCAATCATAAAAGCCATGTCTAGAACATAGATAAAACTTTCTGATATAGGTTTGTTGGATCAGTTTTTGATTTCTGCCCAGCATCATTATTCCACAATTTGTTTTGTTTTCACAGTCCAAACTCCCCCCACATGAGTTTCGGCTGGATCTGGCTTCAGTGCTGTAGGATCAGGGGTTCAATGCTGTTGGGAGTCTCCCACCAAAGAAAGCCAGCCAGGTACTCTGGCAACTGTTCTCTCCACGCACATCTCCATACCTCAGCTTTTTACAGCTCCTCTGGGTCTCTGTGAGCCCCTCTCTTTCCTTCTATTTGTAGAATTTCCACTCAGCCAGCTTTCCTGTGGTTCTGAAAGATGTCCTTTCTCTTTTTTAGTTGTAGTTTTGAAATTGTTGTGTGAGGCAGCAGCATAGGTGTTTACCTATGCCGCCATTTTGGATTCTTTCAATTTGTGCACAGTTATGGACTGAGTGGCTCACATAACTCTCTGGGTGGTTTATGTAAATAACAATAATGAAAAACCCTGAAGCTTCATCCCTGTTACTAGTGGTATCCCACTAACCTCTTTTCAGCTTGAAAAGGCTTTATCTGTGGCTGATGTTTCCCTTCCCACTGGCAATTTTCAGCCTACTGTGCTTCTTCATCTGATTTCTTGACTCTTTCTTGACTTAAGAATTAATTATTGAAATGTATCAGATGCATTCTGAAAATGTCAGTGTATTTGGTTGTACTTACTAAGAAGCACAGTTTTTCAGCCTACATGATATTGAAACTGAATTTCAAGTAGTGCTTTTTGCCACACATCCTTTTCACAGGGTGTGAAACACAAAACATAATGCAGATGATCTATACCAGCTCCAAAAAGGTTTGAGCTATAGAAGGCCATTTGTCTCTATCATTTTAAAGCAGAACATTTACCTTTGCATTTTAGTTGCTTTTTTCTCTTTGAAACTTTAACAAACACTTTATATAGAACTACAAGTTACTCAAATAAGATGTCCATCTATCCTCCTGCTTCCAAACCAGCCTGTGGCTAATTTAATCTGTCCAACTCAGATGGTATTGATCCTAGTATAAAAGAAATTCACAGCATCCCTTGTATTTTGTGAAATTTCTACAAGCTTTATTCTCAGAAACTTGGACACAGGAATCCATACACTGAATAGCACAAGGCAGCTTGAGAATAAAAGCCATTTAAAAACAAAGATTCAGATCATCTGAAAAGAGATTCAGAAGCATTTATTAAAACAGTCCAGGTGTGGGTTTGAGAAGGGAAGATATATTTTAATTCACCGAACATTTTAAAAGGATATTAATAAAATACTATTTCATATAGCTTAGACTCTGTATTTACTCATTAATTTGTAGTAATTATTAGACACCTTCTTGTAGGTTGAGCTGTTTTAGGGGTTTCCGTTTCATTGGTGTATACACCTAATGAAAGAATAAAAAACTCTATTCTCATAGAACACATCCCCTCATGAGAAAAGACAAAGTAAGGAAACAGTAGAGTTATGTTTCAAGGTGATGAGGATTGCAGACAAAACACAAGGAATGGGGTTGAGAGATGCTTGGAGGTGGGAAGATTGCTTTTTTAAAGGAAGCAGTCAGAGTTAGGACTTTTTGAGAAGGTGACATTTGGACAAACTGAAGATAAGGGGCACATTTATGAGAGGGAAAGGCAGTAAAGAATAAGATTAGTGCTAAAGCCTTGAGGCAGGAGTATACTTTTGTGTTTAAGAAAGAACGAGGGACCTGGTGTAGGTGGGGTGGACAGAGGCTGCTCACAGATCCCTCAGAATTATCTTGAAAGTTCTCTTCCCTCCCGTGACTCAGGGGTGACTGGCCCCACAACTTCCCATCTCTCTCCTACTCACAGATTTTTCTTCTTATGGATGTCTTACCTCCCACATCACCCCATCATACTAGTGTCCAGAATTTTTTTAAGTCCAAATTTTACTCATAAGGCCTCAACTTTTAAAATATGATAGTCAGGAAAGCTTTGTTTCCCTCTAAGTTTTGAACACATTATCTTTCTTGTATCACAACACTGAACAGGCTAACTACCCCTGATTGTGCAGAGTAGGGCAGGATGAAGAGGAGACCTAAGTGGATCAGGCAATAAAACACATTACATTGACTATCAGAAGCTCTATGAACAACATCCTATACTTACCTCTATCTAAAATGTTTACTAAGTACTTTCATGTACATTTAAAAATGATCCTTTACTCAACCTTATAGGATAGTAACTTTAGAGATGAGAGGTGTATGACTGAAATACATTAAATAATTTATTTTAGGGTTACTTATGAACAGATAGTTAACACATTACTGAAACCCAGTATTCATTCTGCATGAAATAAAAAATTTTACACCACATTTCTGTCGCTGAAGGAATTGCTCACTCTGCTTTTCCCTCTCCTCTTCAACTTATATCAACATCCCTACCAATCAAGAGATGGAATCAGGCAAAAATCAGTCTAGCTTATAAAAGGAAAAGGGAATCATATTTCTCAAAAAGGCAAACACTCAACTAGGTAATTATCCTAGAGCCCAGGCAAACTAAGCCTCCCTCCTCTTCTGTATATTTTCTATCTTTTACTAAGGTAGCTTCTTCCTCCCTCCTGGTCACAGGTCCTATCACTCTGTACACCTCATTAATCGCCCAAGCTCCTACATGCTTTACAAGATCACAGGGCGATATATCAATAGGCCACCTCCCATCATACACTTGCAACATCACAAACTAGAACTATGGAATACTGATTGGTGACAACAAGTCGACTATCAGGTATCCCCAGAAGCCATGCTTATTTCCTACAGTCAGTCCGTTTTACTTCTTATCCAACGATCTAGACCCAAGGCTTCAACTACTCCTTTCCTTCCCTTTTATTTTTTCCTTGGATAACAGCCCATCCTACTATTCCCTCCTACTTTCACTGCAATAGAATCTCAACTACTCATCTGTCACCCCTTATTGGTAGTGACATGGCAACCACGCTCTAGGTTTGGAGTGCAGAACTGGGAAAAGCAACCTCATACTCTTTAGTCCACCCCTTTTCCTTACACCTATCAGCTTGTCTCCATGATCAAGGATTCTTCTTTCTCTGTAGGGAAAACACATACACTTGTCTCTCTACCAACTTGACAGGGACCTGCATTCTCCTCTATCTATCACTCAATGTAGATGTAGCCCCCAATAATCAGTCTTTGCCTGTCCCCACAACCCACAATATCCAACACAAAAGAGCAGTCTAGATAATCCCTTTCCTCATACCCCTCAGCATCACAGCAGGGGTTGGAACTGGCATAGAGGGACTAACCACTGCTCTAACATATTTTGAAATTCTGTCTCAGGACTTACAAGAAAGCCTAGATGACATTACCAAAAAGTTTAGTTCAAATTCAGGATCAGAAAGACTCACTAGTGGCTGTTTCCCTCCAGAGCAGAAGACTAGACCTCCTAACAGCAGAAAAAGGTGGTGGGGGTGGGGGGGATGGAGCTAAGCCTCTTTCTGGAGGAATAATATTGTTTTCATATCAATCAGCCTAGACTAATGAGAGATGCTGCCCAAAAACTAACAGAGAGGGACACAAAGTTTCTCTGTATTATGGGATTTCCTACTTGGTGTCCTGTGATCAGACCCTGACTCAGTGGACAAACAAGAAATAGAATATAGGTACAGAAGAGAAGTGAGACTTGGTTTGTATGGGCTATAAGATAATTACCTAATAGGGTGTTTGTCTTTTTGAGAAATATAGTTCCCTTTTCCTTTTATAAGCTAGAGTGATTTTTGCCTAATTTTATCTCTTGATTGGTATAAGTATGGTGATATAAGCTGAAGAAGAGAGAGAAAGGCAAGGCCAGCAATTCCTGGTGAAGGAGGGAATGGGTAAGGTGAAGTGTTTATTTGAGATGAGTTTAGGGGAGAAAGTTCCCTATGAGTGTAGGAGAGGAGGGCTGGAACAGGATAAGGAAGAGAGCTAATTTACACTCCCATGGTATGGATGGTCCCAATAGGAAAAGGGTATGTTTAGGATCTAGAAAGAAGGAAATCTTGTCCCATGGGTAATCAAAGTCCCTTTGTAGAAGGGAGTCTGATAGAAAGGTGAGAATCCTGATGGAAAGGGAGAGGGTACAGTAGTAGGACCTGTAGGATTTGTACTGGGAGAGGAGGTGGGCTTTCTGGGAAGTCAGGGTTGGTAGGGTCAGTACATAGGGGTCACATGCAAGGGTGCTCACTCATTTATCCTCTTCCTCTGGGATGTGAGTAAGGTACAGTCTGGTGGGCTCAATCTGGTGGCTGTAATACTTAGGGAATTCCAGCTCATGTAGTGGAAGTATGCTGGGGATGGGTTTTAATCTGAAAAGGTGGAACCATGAGATATGCCCTGATAGTTTAGCTGCAATAGGGACAGTTAATAGTACCAGACAAGGGCCTTGCCTTCAGGGCTGTAAATTATTGATGGAATTCGTTTGGGAAGAGTAGGGGTGATATCTCCTATAAAAGATTGAAGGAAGATCTGATCATCCTGTTCTTCAGTAATTGTCAGACGAGATTTAAAATGGGGACATAGTCTCTGAGAAAGGTCTCTGTGTTAGGGAAGTTTCCTAATAAGAAGGGTCTTTCATACATGAGTTCAAAGGGATTAAGGAAGGAGGTGCATGAGGGGATTGCCCTGATATGCATAAAGGCTAGAGATAGGAGAGTAGTTTAAGATTCTTTAGTTTTGATAGTTAATTTAGTTTGGTGAAACTTAATTAAGAATATGCTTTTTTTATTTTATCTGAAGATTGGGGCTGGTAAGGGAATGTAAGTTCCGCTGGATGTTCAGAATGGAGGAGACCTGTTGAGTTACTTTAGATATGAAACCAGGTCCATTATCTAATTGTAAGGAGGTGGGTCAGACTAGTGGGGAATGCTTCTACCCAGCTTGAGATTAAAAGACATTGGTGAGATTTTTGTTGTTGTTGTTGTTTGTTTGTTTGTTTTTGTTTTGTTTTGCTTTATTTTATTTTAAATAGGGGACATGTGAGTGAAGTTAATTGATAGTCTTAGAATTGGCCCCTTGACCGATGAGTGGGGAAAGAAGGAGGTCAAATCTAACTTGTCCTTGTGGAGATACTGAGTAACAAGTAAAACAGGTTTTGGTGATATCTTGCAGTAGGCAGGCTAGGCTAGAACATGGGATGAAGGGTGTTAGTAGTTGTAAATGTATCCTATATGTAGGGAATTGTGAAGAGTCCATAAGATATCATGGGCCTGTTCCTGGTGTAGGATATCTTTTCTCTGAAATTTTAACCATGAAACTTTCTGAGTGGCCCCAAGAATTAATAGGGACTGAAGTTACTCTGGAGTATATTAGGGCATTATATGAAGTTCAGCTAAGAGTTGGGAAGATGGAGGCTTCCTCTGAGCCATTGTCTTGGCCTGCTGGTCTGCTTTGTTGTTTCTCTATATTATGGGATAATTCCCTACTTGGTGTCCTCTGCCACAAATGACTTTTAAGAAGGTTAGAAAAGAGAAGAGAGGTTCCTAAATACCAAGCATAAAGACCTATTGAGGCTTTCAATGATAGTGTCAAGGACTATGAATGGATAGTAGAAATAAAGAAAGTCTAGGCTCAGATAAAAGGATTTAAGCAACAGGAGATAGCCTGAGTGGGGATGCTTTAGCTTACTGGGAGAGAAGGGGTTCTTTTGGACATCAGGGGTGATCAACCCTTAACTCAGTAGACAAACTTTTCTAGAACTTTCATAAGCATTTCTACCTACTCACAAATAACCAGCTTTAGCTGAAAAGCAAGCAACCAGCATTTCTTAGATTGACATTTATCAACACACTTTAAGCTTATTCTTACTTTCAAGAAAATATACATTCAACAAAGTATAAGAGACCTTCTCAATATAAACTAAGAGCAGGTGAATTAAAACATGTCTAGTAATCAATGTTTCAGTATTGTATGCTATTTTAAAAATATTTTGATGTTTATCATTTAACTCAGCAATGTTCCAAGGTCTTTAAGTTACCAAAGACTTTGGAAAATTATGATAGGCATACAAGGCTGGAGAACAGGCAGAGGAATGAGAGACATACCCTGCAGCCTGTTTCCTGTATTACCTTGGATTAAAAATTGCCACATTTTACCTTAGAGATAACATACTAAGGTTTAGGTGATAATGAATTCAACTTCTGATAATAGCCAGACTATTAAGTAAGCATGTGCAATAAAGAAAGTTATTCTTTGGGAAAAGTGGAGTGCTCGGGTGAGAAGACACTGAAGTTTGAGCAGTTTTCAGAGCATTAAAGGGGTGAGAATGCTTGCCTTGGGATCTAAAGGCTCAGTGAGGGGACCCCTTCACCATGTCATGTCATAGAGGACCTTTACAAGAAGACTAAAGCTTTGAACACTTAGGCAAAAGTACCCAGTGAGCCTGAGAAAGGAGAAAATGTCTTGTTTGGAGAAGGGGACAGTCATGGAGGAAATAAGGAGATAAGGTGTTTATAGTCCAAGAAATGGCTCAGCCTTATGGAGTGAAAGAGTGATACTGAGGTAGGTGACTCTGGTTTGGGAGAACTGGGCTTTATGAGAGGATGCCTGGTATCCCTGCCCAAGAACCCAGGTAGGAATGAGAAAAGGAGTGAATGGGAGTATTTAGTAAGATGCGGTGTAGAAGTGAGGTGGTTAATGGCTGTGATACTAATCCATCAACCCCCATAATAGAGACTGATGAGAGGACAAGGGTCTCAGCAAATTTAGAGAGGGAAAAAAAAATGACTCCAGTGTCAATTAAAAAGGAAATTGGCTTATCTGACATCACAGTCATTACCCGAGGCTCTGTCCTGGGGATGTAAATCTGTAGGGCTCCGTTGGGACCTGGGCAGCTTCAGTCTTCAGTGATCAGTCCCAGGAGACCTGGGAACTCCAAACTGGATCCAGAGAGCGGCCTTGATGGACTAGCTGAGGGGCCAGACTACAGTCTGATTTCCAGTGGCCTTTTCTTCTGCACCTTGGTGAGGCCCAGGTGGGAGTCTCAGATTTGAGCAGACGGCCCAGTGTCCTTCCTTGTTGCATTTAAAGCATGGGCCTAGAGGAGGCTTAGCCCCTGACTTACCCCTCATTAGAAGTACTGGCATTTCATTTGAGGTTCATGAGAGTGATGGCTAGGAGCTGGAAGACCTCCTGGGCCTCAGCCTTGGCGTGATCTCACCTTTGTTTTTGGATTTCGGTCTCCTCATCTCTATGATTAAAGACCTTAAAGGCCGGCTAGCCAGCTCTTTTTGAGGGGTTTGTGGACCTGTGTCTATTTTTCAAAGTTTGTGGCATATGTTGTGGGCTGATTGGGATGTAAAATGGGTGTTCAGAAGAAGGGCTTCCTCTGGGGAGGTAGGGTCTAAGATGGTAAATTTGTATAAGGTCTTTGTGAGGAGGAAGAGAAAGAGAGCTGGGTTTTCATCAGAGCCTTGAGTAATTTCATTAAGTTTGTTATAATTGATCACAATACCCTCAGTTCCTGTTACTGCCTTCAAAGGTAGAATGGGCACTGGAATAAAAGAGGCTGTTGAGGAGGGGAGTCTTTGGCTGGCACAAGAGCTAATGTTAGGTGGGAAAAAACTGTTTTGGAGCTTGTATTCCTGAGATCAGGGATCTCAGCAACTGGGAAGAGGTGGTTGTTGGTTAGGAAGGTTTGAGTTTTGGGAACCTACTGCAGGTGAGGCAGGGGATGTGTAAGAGGGTGGAGGTCAGTGGTCTGCTATGTCAAAAGATTCAGAATCAGAAGTGTTACGGGTAAGATGTTTTGTGTAAAGGAGAAACATCTGGTGGGTAGAGCAGGACTGAGAGAGAGGATTGGGACTGAAGGATTAAAAAAAAAAAAACCTGAATGTAGGGAATTTCTGATCATTTTCCATTGCAGTGAGAGCAATTATCTAAATTGCTCTGTGTGTTAAAATAAAAAATGCTATTTTCAGGCCATTGAGACTTATTATCTAGTTTATGTTGTGGCCAAACAATGTTACAAAATAAAGTGAGGTGCTTGGGCATGATGTCCCCCGCCAGTGTGCAAATGGAGTGTAGCATGGACCATGACAGAGGAAGGACAAGCATTCCTGCTTCTAAATAAATCACCATGAGAAATAACAGGTGACCCTCTGGACTGGGCATCTCCAATCCAGAAGGTCCCAAAACCAAATGGCTGAGGAATCTTCTGGCCTAGCACTAGGACTTTTGAGATGAGAGACTTCCAAGAAGTGAGTGAGAAAGAGTGGGCAGAAGATTCAGGACAAGGGGAATTGTGGAATGTCACTCACCTAGAGAACCTAGAGAAGATTAGGCAGTGTGGGATGGAGGGTAACCAATAGTCATAGGGCATATGACTGTTTCACTGGATCTGAAAAGCCTTCCCTGCCTGGTTATTCATCTTTTCCACAGTTGCCCTCATCCATCACATTTCCAAGGCTTTCCTTTACATGCTGTCATGAGGTCCAGTCCTGCCTCTTTCACAGCACTTGCCACACTTAACTGTCTTAGTTTAGATGTCCCTTTTTATCCTTGCAAAGTGCAAGAAACTTTACCAGTGCCCTGGCTTCTGTGAGTCAGCTGATTGGGCCTCCTCCATGCACCATAATGTTGCTGGTTCATTTACCTGTCAGGGCACATGCCCATGTTTAAGATTGGATCACAGGAAGGGGGAAGTGCAGGAAGCAGGCAATCTATGTATTGCTTTTACATCAATGTTTCTCACTCTTTCTCTTCCTCCATCTCCTTCTCTCTAAAAATCAATAAAAAATTTTAAAAGTAAAAAAATAAATAAATAAATAAATTTTACTAGTCTCTAATAAATTGCCTAATAATCCCAAGATATTCACTTAATGTCTTCCAAATAAGTGGCTTATGAAAATATTTAAGTGTCACCCATGGGTGAAAGCAGCCCAAAACATACTATGAGACTAATAATAGCAATAATGAAAATGATAACAGCTAACTTATTGATAACTTACTAAGTATAGATGCATTTCTGAGAGCTTTCATCCATTATTTTATTTCATCTTTGTAACAATCCATGAAGAAAAATTGTTATGGTACTCATTGTTATGAAAATATTTTGTGTGATAATTCTTTTTCTGATATCTCCACTTTTCTGATGTAATCTAATATTTTCTACTTATCTTCACATTATTAAATGATCTAATGAAGTGCACATCAATTTTGTTGTAAACTGCCAATATTAAAAGAAAGTGTCACTTACTTTAAAATAGATACAATTTAGGATATATCTGTAACTTAGAACATTTTGTGGAAAATTACATAGACTAGGTTCAAAAGAGAAGATATATGCCATATAAAATCATAGTTACTGACCCCAGAATAGTTTTATATGCAGTTGAGCAGTAATCCACTTGGGATTGAAATAAAATAAATGTGTCATGATTCTACTTTTTGTTTTTAGTTTCAAGTGCTAATACTTACTTCTACTTAAATTATTTTAACTAGAGGCCCAGTGCACAAAATTCATGCATAGGGGAGGAGGGAAAGGGGTGTCTCTCAGCCCAACAGGATAGAGCCTAAATGGGCAGTCAGACATCCCACTCACAATCCAGACTGCTGGCTCCCAACTGCTCACCTGCCTGCCTACCTGATTATCTCTAACTTCTTCTGACTGCCAAGCTGCTCACCCCCAACCACTCCCCTGCCAGCCTGATTGTCCCAACTGCCCTCCCCTGTTGGCCTAGTCACCCCCAACTGCTCTCCCCTTATGGCCTGGTTGCCCCCAACTGCCCTCCTCTGCAGGCCTGGTCCCCCCCAAATACCCTCCCCTGATGATCAGATCACCCACAACTGCCCTCCCCACTGGCCATCTTGTGGAGGCTATCTTGTGTTTACATGGTGGTGGCCATCTTGTCTGTTAAAGTGATGATCAATTTGCATATTACCTCTTTATTATATAGGATTAGAAGGATGTCAAGATACATTTGCTATTTTTTATTGTTGTTGCTATTGTTTGTTTACTTTTTTATGGCATTCATTTCTTTTGTTTTAGTAAGATATAATGTTCTCTTTTTTATTTTAAAGTAATCAGAACTGCAACACTGCTCCTTTAAGGTGACATTTTTTCCCCATGCACTCACTTATCATTTTCCATAAGATATGAACTGTAAGCACTATTAAAGCTATATTAGGAGAAATTTGTTGAACTATTTTAAGATACTTTTTATATTCCTCTTCAACTTAGTACTGAGTTTTGCCTTAATCATACATTTTCATTTTGCTAAAAATGTCTAGTAATTTTTTGCATCAACTTCACATCTTTCAGGACATGTTTTCATCTTGAATGAGGTTAACATTTTCTGAAATGTGAACAGTATATTCTCTGCTACTTAATTCTCTGAGGTCACCCCCCAGACTCTCTCAAAGTCTCTACTTATCTGTCTGTCTTTAATCCTGCTTTTGGAAACTTAGAAAGGAAGCTGAATTGTTGCTGCTCACCAGACTGAACACACTCCCTTTTCTCTTGATTTCTTACAATAGTTGAATAGTCTGCAATTCATTGAAGAACAATTTGAGTTACAGTATCAGTCATTATGGCAAATCTACTTAATATTAAATTTCATGACCTTTACATACATTTGTAATATATATGAAAGATAGAATGAGAAAATCATTTCTATTATTATTTTTACCAGTTGGAAGAATTAGATATTTTTCAGTTGGACAGTTTTATATTTTATTAAACTTATTTTAGGGTTTTATTAACCTATTCTAAGGTTGAAAAATTGTCAAATACCATGGTGAAGATAATTAGAATTTCAGACATCTGATGTTGCTCTGGGCACTAAAGGGGAAAAGTCTGAGTATTATTTCTCAACTAAATATACTAAGGTAGGCTCCTCTATGCATCTCAGTGTACTTACCTATAGAGGTCAAATATAGTTTCAAATGTGACATTTTTACCATATAGTTGTTTAAAAAATAGTAAGAACTTGATTCATGTGAAAAAATATGCATAACTTTATTTGTAAGAAAACTTATTACCAAATTAATCATAAGTATTGAATTTGGAATTCAACGAAGAAAAGAGTTCAACATTACCTAAACTAAGTCCAATAGATCTTTTTAAAAAGTAATTAATCAGAAGACTTGTGAAGAGGAATAAAGGAATGTAGATTAAAGGTGGCTATGGCGAAGTATGTGGAGTCAGTCAGCTGGGGAGAAACTTTGGAGATGAAGCAAGAAGAAGGCAGTTGCAGTGGTTGTGGAAGGGCATCTAACCCTAACCCTAACCCTCACACTCACCCTCACCCTCACTCTAACCCTAACCATAAACTTAAACCTAACCCTCACCCAAACCCTCACCGTAACCCTTACCTGAACCTTCTCTCTCACCCTAACTCCTAACCCTAAACTCTAATTCTAACCACTAACCCTAATCAATAAGTCTAAAAGTCATTGAGAAATTATGTTTGAAGAGGAGAAGGGCTACATATGTCTGATCATAAAATGAACCAATTATAAATTGCGGAGAGAATCCAAGATGGCGGCATAGGTAAACACCTACACTGCTGCCTCGCACAACAATTTCAAAACTACAACTAAAAGACAGAACGGACATCATCCAGAACCACAGGAAAGCTGGCAGAGTGTAAGTTCTACAGCTAGAAGGAAAGAGAGGGGCTCACGGAGACCCAGAGGAGCTGCAAAAAGCCGAGGTACTGAGACGCGCGCGCTGAGAGAGCGGGTGCCAGAGTACCTGGCTGGCTTTCTCTGGCGGGAGGGAAACGGAGACTCCCAACAGCATTGAACCCCTTATTTTACGACACTAAACCCCAGATCCAGCGAAACTCATACGGGGAGAGTTTGGACTGTGAAAAGGGAGAGGTGCACGGAAATTTAGGGGAGTCGCAGAAGATCAGGTCTGGTCTCGCACGCGGATGGTGCTGTGTGCAGGACAGATTGCTGATTGTGCCGCTGGCTTTCGCGAGTGGGCGGGAGACAGACCCTCCGAACTGTGCCACTTCTGAGTCCACTGGGCCCCTGTTTCAGGCGAAACCCTGGGGACCTAGACTCGTGTGGACCTGGTGCGCAGGGGAGCTGGAAAGGCAGCGGTTAGAGGCACTGCGGGTGCGCACACACAAGGACCACTCCAGGGATTACCCAGTCATGTGAGACTCAGGGGCCGTGGAGGGCGGAGCCGACTGGAAGACAAGGCGGTCCCTTAAGCCCTGAGACTCCACCCATCCCAAGCTCAACAGAGGCTTCTTCGGTTTTGCGTCTGGTATCATAAGGCTGAATCCAACGAAGTTTCCCCGGCATAGTGAAAATGCCGTAACAAGGGAAGGGATCACAAACAAAAGAAATAGAGGAAAAAAAACGACTGGATATAGAGTTCAAAACCACGCTTATAAGGTTTTTCAAGAATATGCTAGAAAAATTCGATAAATTTAGTGAGACCCAAGAGGAGATGAAAAAGAATCAACTAGAAATTAAACATACACTGACTGAAATAAAAAAATATTATACAGAGTCCTAACAGCAGACTAGAGAAAGGCAAGAATCAAGTAAAAAATTTGAAATATAAAGAAGCAGACAACATTCAACTGGAAAAGCAAGAAAAGAATCCAAAAATGTGAACATAATGTAAGGAGACTATGGGACAGCTTTCAGCGTACCAACATCAGAATTGTGGGGGTGCCAGAAGAAGAGAGAGAGCAAGATACTGAAAACCTGTTTAAAGAAATAATGACTGAAAACTTCCCACATCTGGTAAAAGAAATAGACTTACAAGACCAGGAAGCACACAGAACCCCAAAGAAAAGGAATCCAAAGAGGACTACACCAAGACACATCATAATTAAAATGCCAAGAGCAAAAGAGAAAGAGAAAATATTAAAAGCAGCAAGAGAAAAACAGTTTATTACCTACAAGGGAGCACCCATACAACTGTCAGCTGATTTCTCAACAGAAACGATGCAGGCCAGACGGGAGTGGCAAGAAATATTCAACGTGATGAATCGCAAGAACCTACAACCAAGAATAATCTATCCAGCAAAGCTAACATTCAGAATTGAAGGGCAGATAAAGAACTTCACAGATAAGAAAAAAGTAAAGGAGTTCATCAACTCCAAACCAGTATTATATGAAATGCTGAAAGGTACTCTTTTAGAAGAGGAAGAAGAAAAAGGTAAAAGCCAAAAAATTATGAACAACAAATACATATCTATCAACAAGTGAATCTAAAAATTAAGTGAATTAAAAATTTGATCAACAGAATAAACTGGTGAATATAATAGAATCAGGAGCACAGAAAGGGAGTGGACTGATCATTCTCAGGGGGCAAGGGGTGAGGGGTGTACAGGGAGAGACTGGACAAAAATCATACACCTATGGATGAGATCAATGGGAGGGAGCTAAGGGCAGAGGGAGGGGTGGGAGCTGGGTGGAGGGGTGCTATGGAGGGGAAAAACGAGAAACAAATGTAATAATGTAAATAATAAAGATTTAAAAAAATAAAAAAAATTAAATATAATAAATAAATTGCATTTCATTTTTCCAATTGATGATATTTTCCCACTGTTTTCAGGATTTTGAAAAGTTAAATTCTTAAAGATATTCTTGGTATGATTAGATATCATCTTGCAATGGTTATCAATTTAATAATACATATAAGAAATTAGTATATTTTATAAAATCCATTTATTGAGAAATGATACTTTATTTTAATTCTTTTTTTATTAATATATTTTTATTTTTTAATTTTTATTAGTTTTTTATACATATCTCCCCATTGCTCCCACTCCCTCCCAGGCATACCCCAACCCCCAATGTCTATGTTCATTGGTTATGCTTATATGCATGCATAAAAGTCCTTTGACTGATCTCTTATCTACCTCACCTAACTTTAATCTTCCTGCTGTAATTTCACAGTCTGTTTGAAGCTTTACTGTCTCTGTATCTATCCTTTTGTTCATCAGTTTATAATGTTCTTTATTATCCACATATGAGTGAGATCATGTGATCCTTCTTCTTCATTGACTGGCTTATTTCACTAAGCATAAGGCTCTCCAGTTCCATCCAGGTTGCTGCAAATGGTAAGAATTCCTTCTTTTTAATGGCAGCATAGTATTCCATTGTGTAGATGTACAAAAGTTTTCTGATCCACTCATCTGCTGACGGGCACCTAGGCTGTTTCCAAATTGTAGCTATTGTAAATTGTGCTGCTATGAACATAGGGGTGCATAAATCCTTTCTGATTGGTGTTTGTAATTTCTTAGGATAAATTCCTAAGAGTGGTATTACAGGGTCAAATGGGAGATCCATTTTTAGTTTTTTGAGGAAACTCCATACTGTTCTCCACAGTGGCTGCACCAGTCTGCATTCCCACCAACAGTGCACAAGGGTTCCTTTTTCTCCGCATCCTCGCCAACACTTGTCCTTTGTTGATTTATTGATGATTGCCATTCTGACAGGTGTAAGATGGTATCGCATTGTCGTTTTGATTTGCATCTCTCGGATAATTAATGACTTTGAACATGTTTTCATGTGTCTCTTGGCCTTCCTTCTGTCATCTTTTGAAAAGGTTCTATTTAGGTCCGTTGCCCATTTTTTTATTGGATCGTTCATCTTCCTTTTATTAAGTTGTATAAGTTGGCTGTATATTTTGGAGATTAAACCTTTATCAGTGATAACATTTGCAAATATGTTCTCTCTTACAGTGATCTTTCTTGTTGTTTTGTTGATGGTTTCTTTTGCTGTGCAAAAGCTTTTTATTTTGATGTAGTCCCATTTGTTTATTTTTTCTTTAGCTTCCATTACCTTTGGAGCCGTATCAGTGAAGAAGTTCTTTCAGCCTATATCTGAGATTGTGCTGCCTGTGGATTCCTCTAGTATTTTTATGGTTTCCCTTTTATTCAAAGTTCTCATATATATCTTCGACATCAGAGTCTTGCTATCAACAAAGTCACTTGAAAAAATTAATGCAATTTTCTCAGAGAACATTTTCACATTTATTTAAGTTGTTTGAAATATTGTAGCACTTTTTGATTTGATGCTGGCACACAATATTTTAGTGAAAGCCTAAAATATCCATTTGCTATCCATAATCTACAACTAACCACTTAATACATTTCTTAAAAAATCTATTAAAAACTTGACAGCTAACCCTTGCAATTATTAAGGCATATGCTCATGACTAAATCCGTATTAAATTCTGCCTTCTTTTATCATTCTGTTTGTAAGGATTGTGTCAGGTGATGTTTGTAATTATTCAGAACCAGCACTCAAATTAGTTCATTTGGTAAACATGTAGGGTCTTTATAAGGGTTATTATCCACAGTAACTTTTCTGAGAAATAATTTTTAGATGAAATGAATCAGTCAAAGTTCCAGGAAGATAGACTCAATTTAGGTGATTTGAAGTGAATTTAAGAAAGACATTATTAGCAAAGATGTGAGCAGAGTGTTAGAAAACCATAATGGACAGTGTGCTATTCTGTCGTAGGTAACAGAGAAGCTATTACTAACCTTCAGCCTGAAGAGGCAGAGATGACAATTTCCAAGATAAGGGAGAACAGTGTAGAAAGGTCCATCTTCAAAGGTGAGACCTATCTGAGAACCTATAGGAAGTGATAATGACTCTCTTTTTCCTTCCTTTGATCTTCTGAAAGGGCTGTGCATTAATCCAACTTAAACAAAAAAAACAGAATAAGATAACTCATCCTGTAAACCAGCCTACCAAGACAGAAACAGAAGGAGAGGGTAGAGTGAGGGGTGCAAGTAAATGGAAGATAGTCTTCAGAGAAAAACTATAATCCATCTCGTGTGTGTGTGTGTGTGTGTGTGTGTGTGTGTGTGTGTGTTTGTGATAAAGAAATTTAGGCTGTTTTCAAATCCATCAATATATGGGATTTGGATTTGGCTACATTAATAGTTATATTTTTAAGTTGTTATCCAGGAGAAGCAAAGACAAAGCACCATTTGGAGAGAAGAGCTTTCTTTCTTTTGTCGCCACTCTTATAAAGCACTCGTATTACTATCCAACCTCAAACACCAATACCCAAATTTCCCCAGTTGTGGAAGAGAAATGGTGTTTTTATTGTTTGTTTGTTTTGTTTTTATTTTGTAAGTAAATAAAGTTTCTTCATGTAAATATAGAGTTTAGGTAACAAAAATAATTTTCAGAAGAATTTAATCATTTAGACATCGAATATAAAAATAATCTGCTGGTCTCTGTGGCTCAGTTAAGTTGAGCATCCTCCCAAGCACCAAAAAGTCACCAATCTGATTCCTGGTCAGGCCACATACCCAGGTTGCAGGCTTATTCCTCAGTAGAGAAAGCTGATCAATGTTCCTCTCCTGCATGGATGTCTCTCTCTCTCTCTCTCTCTCTCTCTCTCTCTCTCTCT
>JAAGEH010000286.1:33325000-33372710 GCA_011751065.1 Lasiurus cinereus | reverse complement strand
AAGTTCTTTCAGCCTATATCTGAGATTGTGCTGCCTGTGGATTCCTCTAGTATTTTTATGGTTTCCCTTTTATTCAAAGTTCTCATATATATCTTCGACATCAGAGTCTTGCTATCAACAAAGTCACTTGAAAAAATTAATGCAATTTTCTCAGAGAACATTTTCACATTTATTTAAGTTGTTTGAAATATTGTAGCACTTTTTGATTTGATGCTGGCACACAATATTTTAGTGAAAGCCTAAAATATCCATTTGCTATCCATAATCTACAACTAACCACTTAATACATTTCTTAAAAAATCTATTAAAAACTTGACAGCTAACCCTTGCAATTATTAAGGCATATGCTCATGACTAAATCCGTATTAAATTCTGCCTTCTTTTATCATTCTGTTTGTAAGGATTGTGTCAGGTGATGTTTGTAAATATTCAGAACCAGCACTCAAATTAGTTCATTTGGTAAACATGTAGGGTCTTTATAAGGGTTATTATCCACAGTAACTTTTCTGAGAAATAATTTTTAGATGAAATGAATCAGTCAAAGTTCCAGGAAGATAGACTCAATTTAGGTGATTTGAAGTGAATTTAAGAAAGACATTATTAGCAAAGATGTGAGCAGAGTGTTAGAAAACCATAATGGACAGTGTGCTATTCTGTCGTAGGTAACAGAGAAGCTATTACTAACCTTCAGCCTGAAGAGGCAGAGATGACAATTTCCAAGATAAGGGAGAACAGTGTAGAAAGGTCCATCTTCAAAGGTGAGACCTATCTGAGAACCTATAGGAAGTGATAATGACTCTCTTTTTCCTTCCTTTGATCTTCTGAAAGGGCTGTGCATTAATCCAACTTAAACAAAAAAAACAGAATAAGATAACTCATCCTGTAAACCAGCCTACCAAGACAGAAACAGAAGGAGAGGGTAGAGTGAGGGGTGCAAGTAAATGGAAGATAGTCTTCAGAGAAAAACTATAATCCATCTCGTGTGTGTGTGTGTGTGTGTGTGTGTGTGTGTGTGTGTGTTTGTGATAAAGAAATTTAGGCTGTTTTCAAATCCATCAATATATGGGATTTGGATTTGGCTACATTAATAGTTATATTTTTAAGTTGTTATCCAGGAGAAGCAAAGACAAAGCACCATTTGGAGAGAAGAGCTTTCTTTCTTTTGTTGCCACTCTTATAAAGCACTCGTATTACTATCCAACCTCAAACACCAATAACCAAATTGCCCCAGTTGTGGAAGAGAAATGGTGTTTTTATTGTTTGTTTGTTTGTTTTGTTTTTATTTTGTAAGTAAATAAAGTTTCTTCATGTAAATATAGAGTTTAGGTAACAAAAATAATTTTCAGAAGAATTTAATCATTTAGACATCGAATATAAAAATAATCTGCTGGTCTCTGTGGCTCAGTTAAGTTGAGCATCCTCCCAAGCACCAAAAAGTCACCAATCTGATTCCTGGTCAGGCCACATACCCAGGTTGCAGGCTTATTCCTCAGTAGAGAAAGCTGATCAATGTTCCTCTCCTGCATGGATGTCTCTCTCTCTCTCTCTCTCTCTCTCTCTCTCTCTCTCTCTCTTCCAACTCCCTCTCTCTTCCTCTCCATCTAAAATCAATAAAAATATACTTAAAAAATAACTTGGAGTACACTGGCCAACTAAGGTGGACAATGGAAAAGTATACCTAAAGTAAAGGCTGAAAAACAAATCAACTTGAAAAAATGAGCAGTAGGCTTTCCAGAGTTGCTGGTGGTGGATTTTCTCCTTTTCAGGTTGAAAAGATGAGAACAGAGATATTTTTGTCATGCAGCTACAAATGTAGGTAAGTCTGCTTTCTATGAATGTTGATACTATTTTTCATCGTAATATGACAGAATTGTTGAAAAGACAAACAAACAAATAAAAACAAAACACCTGTGTTCATTGGGAGAGTAGGAACTATGCTATATAAAGCAGATGTATGGTTTATATGTGGTATTCAGATATATCAAATACTTTTAAATGATACATCATTATTATAGAAGTAGTAATACATTTGTAGCTTTGATGAGGCAAGAAAAAGTGGACTTTATAAAGGGATGTTGGTGGAAACCAAAGAAGAAAGCATGAAGGGAAGGAAATGTAAGATTATAATTAAGAAAGGGTGATTTTGACAGAGAGGATAGTATAAAAGTAGAAAGAGAGAAAAAATGTCATTGGAAAGAGAAATCAAAAAAACCAAAAACCTGAAATTCTACCCATAATTATAATGATAAACATTGCATTTTTCCCTTTAGCATAGAAAATAGAAAATAGAACAAGTGAGTACAAAAGTATGTGTTAAGGGCAGTAAAAATTATGGCAAATGTGTGGGTGCATCAAATATGGACCAGTACTTTATCTCACATAAAACTCACTGAAACCTTGTGAGGTTAATTGAACAGTTTTTTATTTATCTCCATGATATCTATAGTAAACAGTTAGGTAAGTTCATGGGACTTCTAGGATCCCTGTCAGCTCAGAAAATTTTCTAGAATGAACTACAAAACTCAGGAAAGCACTATACTTATTACAGTAAACCTTTGATTTTTGTGGACTTCCATTTAATGGACTTTGGATTTAACAGAACAAATTTTTTTGGGTCCATATGTCATATAGGAATAACACTGTTAATTTTTAAATTCTTTTAACTAAGATTTGTTTATAATTAAATTAACAGGTTATTTTTTGTCATTAATTCACTATGTGTTCATTGAGAGAGTAGGAACTATGCAATATAAACTCCAAGTTATTTTTAAAGTATATTTTTATTGATTTTAGATGGAGATGAAGAGAGAGGGAGTTGGGAGAGAGAGAGAGAGAGAGAGAGAGAGAGAGAGAGAGAGAGAGAAACATCCATGCAGGAGAGGAACATTGATCAGCTTTCTCTACTGAGGAATAAGCCTTCAACCTGGGCATGTGGCCTGACCAGGAATCAGATTGGTGACTTTGGGGCATGGGAGGATGCTCAAGTAACTGAGCCAAAGAGGCCAGCAGATTATTTTTTTATATTCAATGTCTGTGTAATTTCTTAATAGTTTTATTAATTTTTAGAGAGAGAGGAGGGGAGAGTGTGAGAGAGAGCGTGAAATATCAATGTGAGAGCAAATCATGAGCTGCCTCCTGCGCATCTCCCAACAGGGATCAAGCCCACAACCTGGGTATGTGCCCTGACCAGGAACCAGAACAAAAACCTTTTAGATGCATGGAAAGACACTCAACCAACTGAACCACACTGGCCAGAGCAAATTCACTGTTATTTTTAACAAATTTTAGCTAATAGTCCATAAGTTTGGACAAACACTGTACTAATTTCACCTACATAAATAAATATTAAATAACTATAGGCTACATATTAAGATGCAAGTGCCAGTGCTCTTAAATAATATTTGAGAAGGATTAGCACAGGATCACACAGCACTGTGTTTGGTAACTGGCTCTGTTGTCTGGTGGCATGACTTTCTATAGCAGCTTTAACTCCAGTCAGTCCTTGTTATGATGTTCACTAAGCCACATCCTACTATGTATATTTGTTTATTTGCAGTGATGTAAACTCAGACCTTTATTAGACCTACTCATTATAAATTTAAAATTACTATAATACATATAAAAACTTTTCTGTGAAATTAAACTCTATATGCATCCTTAATTTTAATTATGCAAACATGTCTACATAAGTAAAAACAGTTAAACTAATTTGTCAATTACTTACCACTAGTGGCCTGGTGCACAAAATTTGTGTACGCGAGGATGAGGGGTGGGGGACAGGGTTGTCCCTCAGCCCAGCCTGCATCCTCTCCAATCTGGGACCCCTGTAGGATCCAGCCTAAGCTGGCAATCTTACAACCCCCTCACAATCCGGGACTGCTGGCTCCTAACCACTCACCTGTCTTCCTGCTTGATCACTCCTAACCACTCTATCTGCTGGCCTGCTTGCCCCCAATTGCACCCGCCTGCAAGCCTACTCACCCCCAACTGGTCCCCACTGCCAGTCTGCTTGCCTCCAACTGCCCCCCCCTCTGCCACCCTGATCACCACCACCTTCCCTCCCCTTTTGTCCTGATCATCCCTAACTGCCTCTGCCATGGCCCTGCCACCATGGCTTTGTCCAGAAGGATATCTGGTAGGTCTCATAGTCTAATTAGTACATTACCCTTTTATTAATATAGATAGGATATGACATACTGCCATAACTATAACATATGTACCAGTATTATTCTATGAGAATATGTACTTAATGAGATAGGAAGACATCTAATACATTACATTGTATATGTTGTAAGTAGTAGGAAATACTGTATTTGTAGCAATAATATATACCCTGTGACTCCCCTTCCTGATCTGGGAATAATTCCCCATTCTTTGGACATTTCCTGGCCCCTAATGTATTTTTTTTGTCATTCAGTGTAACTTTATTTATCATTTATTGCATACGATTTGAGGTCTTTAATTTCTAACCACCAAAGATCCAAAGGACTATTTTTTCTGTGAAGTTTAACATTAACATCACTGAATTCATGTATTCATGTGTTTTTACTGTAAACATCTGAATTATTCACATTGTGATAGATCCTGAACTCATAAGCATGGATCATGCACATGACTGGCAGCAAACCACTCTACAAGTAAACAGATACTCTGCATAAGGGGAAAAGTCATAGCACAACATTTAATGTCCAACCTGAGTCACCTCAGATTGTTATATATATTGACTTCTTAATTCATATAGTATTGGGTATTCAACTGCTTGGTTGGTGAGAAGGTTGGCCTGGTTTCAGGAGGGTTGTTCCTAAAATAATTAAGGAAAGGGGGGCTCAATCTTTCTTCTTGGTTGCTTGCTCCTCCCCAGCACCTTCATCTTTCTTCTCATCCTCAGTTTCTTGGGCATCTTCTCCTTCACCTTCACCTCTTTCTTCCTTCTTTGCATCCTCAAATTCTTCCTCTTCCTCTCTTTCCTCTTCATTAGCTACTTCCTTCTCTTCTCCTCCTCTTCAGATTCTCCTTCAGAGGGGAGTTCATCTTTAGCTTTCTCTGCTTTTGCAGTCTCAATGGTCTCCTCTACCTCAATGTGCTCCTCCTGGATGTGGCTGGTGTATTAAGAAGGGAAGAAGCGAGCGGACATCAAGTAGGAGCTGGTCTGTAAACCACCATAGACAGATTGACCTGGGAACTTTGGGAGTAGCCACTGGCTATGCTTCCCACTCTGGTAAAACTGAGCTGGGTCTCCTCACCTTCCAAGAGTTTCCTGTAAGCTGCAATGACAATGTCCAAAGCCATCTTCACATTGAGAAGGTCCTGGTATTCTTTTAAATATCATGCCATTTCACTCTTTGTAGTTCTCAACACATTTTCTAATTTGTTGTTTTGTCCTACATTAGTTCTGCTTATCTTCCAGCTCTCGTAGCTGCTTTCCCTGAACCTCATTCATGCTTCTGCATGCTTTGATCTCCAGGGTAATGGCCTTGAGCAGGCAGCGGTTTTCAGATACCTTGTCCTTGTTGGTGAGCACCCCAGAGGTGTTCTTGACAATGCTTTCGGTCAGCCTGGTGAAGCAGCTCTTGTACCATTCTTTGGCATTTGGCATGTTCTTGGGAGACAGCTTCTTGTACTGTGTGGATGTCCTTGAGTGCCATAGAGAGGTCGGACTTGGAGAACATGTCCATCTCCATAGAGATCTGAGAGTACTGGATCTGCGCCTGCAGCTTGGCGATCTCCATCCTCTCCACGCACCTTCTTCAGAAAGGCGATTTCATTCATCAGGCTGTTGATGCACTTTTCCAGCTCAGCTCCAGCAAAAGCCGCCTCATCTGCACCTTTGTGTGCCTCCATCAGCCAGTCCTCTGCATCCTCACGGTTCAGAACCACTTCCTGGTAGCTCACCTGAAGGTTTCTCCTAGTTCCTTCCAAGCCCTGATGCCTCCTAACTGCCCATTGTTCTCTCCTCCCCAGGGATGGGGCTCAGTGGGCCAGGGCACAGGCATCCCATTTTCATTAAAATGTTCAACCCTTGCCTGATCCACTGGTGTTCGCAGGCAGCCCAGGGGCAGATAGTGGTCCTAGAGACACTGGCTATACCCTCCTGCCTGGGTCCCTGATAGCAATCTAGATCCTGCAGAGAGGGCCATCAGGTGCTGCCAGCCCAGCATGCCTGGTTACCAATTGCTGCCTGGACCCTGTGGGCGGCATCAGCACTAGGCCTACCAGGTCCCTGATGGTGGCCTGGATCCCACCAGCAGCATTAGGTGCTACCCGCCTGGCCTGTCGGGTTACCTATTGCAGCCTGGACCCCATGGGCAGGGTCATGTGCTACCAGCCCGGCCTGCCCAGATACCGATTGTGGCCTGGATTCTGCGGGTGGTTTCAGGCACAGCCTGTCCCTCCTGCATATGCCCATTTATTTACCTGCTATCTTTTTGGTTTAATTTGCATATCATTTTTGATTGGCTGTGGGCATAGACGAGGTATGGTCAATTAGAATTTTTCTCTTTTATCGGTGTAGATGTGCATTCAGAAAACCTACATTATTATAAAATGGACTTCCAGCTTTAAAGGACACTTCCTCACCCAAGTTAGTCATTATATTGAGGTTTTACTGGGCTGCAGTTTTATTATGGAGGTTACAATTGAAATAATGTCAAATGAAAGAGATAGAAAAGGATTGCTGGGGTTGGGGGTTGGAGCATAGAGCTCTCCGGTTTTCTCCTGACATGCTACCTACCCTCCCAGTACATTAGTGAATGCCCCAACCCAGAAGCTCCCTGTTCACAATTTTATTGAGATTTCATTACTTAGACATGGTTGACTAAATTGTAGCCACTTGATTGCACTCTGTCTCATTCTCTTCCTCCTGGAGATTGTGGGTGGGGTGGGGATGAAAACTTCTGTAATCACCTGACCAACCCCTCCTTGAAATTATCTATGAGCCTATGAAAAGTTCATTGTTAGTTTAAATTGAAGTATTATTGATAAGGGTATATTATGAATAACAAAAGAGAAATTCCAAGAGTTTTTGAACTTCTTGTGCCAGTACCCTAGAACAAAAACAAATATATGATTTTATTATACCACTGTATAGAAGAGGATAAATTCCCTTGTCTATATGTCTTGAGTTTTAATATTTTTATTTATTATTAAATATTTTTTTTATTGATTTCAGAGAGGAAGAGAGAGGGAGATAGAAACATTAATGATGAGAAAGAATCATAAGTTGGCTGCTTCCCACATATCCCACACTGGGGATCAATCCCTCGACTGGGCATATGATTGATCAGAAATGAAACCTTGACCTCCTGTTTCATAGGTCAACACTCAACCACTGAGCCACACCATCTGTGCTAATATTGATTTTTAGAGAGAGAAGAAGGAGAGGGAGAGAGAGGAAGAGAAAGATATGAATGTGAGAGGGAAACATGGATCAGCTGCCTCCTGCATGCCCCCTACTGGGAATCCAGCCCTCAGCCTAGCCATGACCCTGAGTGGTAATTGAATCAGCACCCTCTTGGTACATGAAATGTAGCTCAACCAAATGAGCCACAAAGGCCAGGACTTTTATGTAATGGCTGTGTGGTAGGCAGTTGCACAGTCATGATCAAAGTAAGAATGATAGGCCAGGTGTGGAATATCATTAGGTCAGATGTCCCAGGCACCTAACAACAGGCAAAACTGGAAAACAAGGATCTCCCCTCCAGGGTTCCCTTTCCTCTTTTGGCATATTACTGCTCATAAAATTTGAACCCCCTGACCTTTCATATTGCTGATCATATAGTTCTGACCCTCCTCTAGCATTGACTAGTCATGAAGTAGGCCCCTTATAAGACAAGTGGGGAGGGTGGGTAGAGAACAGCTTCATGTGACTTCCATACAAGCCCTTGCACCACCACTCACTTAGTCAATGAGATTCTGACCTACATCAAATAGTCTCAGAAACAAAGCCTTGGGTCTATTGACCACAAAGACAGAATTTTGGTCAAACTAGTGATAACATCTGAAAGCAAAACCTTGTTGAAGGTAGAGAAAGAATTGTGGTCAAACTAGAGATAGCATTTAAGCTTCAGTTGTGTTTTGGATCTAGATCCATAAACCCAGTAAGGTCAGTCAAGGCAGCACAATGGCTGACATCAGGTCCCTGATTGGAGAGGGTGCTGTGATAATTAATGACCCCATGCTAAGGCACAGACCAATCAATAGAGACCTGATTCTGAAAAGACACACCTGGAAAGCTGGTGAATATTCTATGAGATCCTCTGCTGACACCTCCCTTAGGATCTCTGACTATAGAGAAAGGATAAAAACCCTCAGGACTGAGGACATAGCACCCAGTGATATCTCTCTCTCTCTCTCTCTCTCTCTCTCTCTCTCTCTCTCTCTCTCTCTCTCCTTTTCCTTTCCCCACCCCCTTCTTTTATCAGTTTCTGCTTTCTCTGAAGCATGCCCAAGACTTTCTCTATCTCCTTTCCCCAGGTGCTTATATCCTTGCCTTTATTTTTTTCTTTAACTACAAGGGCCCTTCTTTAGCCTCTGTTACCCTGTTTCCTGAGTCCACACAGCCCAACTGGCTCACTTCTTCCATAGCTCAGTTCTACTTCTGTGACTTTCTAAATAAACTTTTGGTTGTTTTTGAGTCTTAGCTCTGAATTCAAGTACCAAAACTGCTGAATCTAAGTCCAATGGCTGATAACATTCTATTGTCATTCCACCACTAACAACAGGACTAATAATGATATTGACACAAGACCAGATTAACAGAAAACAATTAACATGTGCACATGGAAGATCATAAATGATGCTCCAAAAAATGATGAACCATCCACCTTTTTATATTTTTTAGACAAAGAAACAATAAATATGCAAATAATTGACAGCACAAAGAAAGTTTTGGGTGCTTATTAGTAAGGAATCTAAACAAAATTTGGACTTGGTTAGTAAATTAGTAAAATAGTAACAAGGTTTTGTTGTTTTCTTAATGGAAACTTTTCAGACCTGTATTTCTTAACTGTCTCTCTTAGTCCTCTTGCAGCAAAGAGGCCACCTTTCACAGGGGAGATTCATTTCCTGCATTCAAGAAGGCAGGGAAGGGTCAATTTGCCCTTCTTATACCAGCTGCTTGTCAAATAACTTTAATTCAAATTAATTAATATACTATTGTGGGATATATGGCACAGCCTTCCCTGGGTCACAGCAACAGCATAAGAAGGGATTACTGGTATAATTTCTGGGTGGATTTAGACATTATTGGATGCAAGTTGTTCAAATTATATCATCATAATTATGCCTCTTTCTCATCAACTTTTGGCCCCACTTTTCTCTAAATTAGCATTGTTCTTAGATGATCTTTGACCAGAGCATGTGCAGGAATAGATTTGGATAGTTTCAGACCTTTTTTTTTTTAACTACATGACTATTGACTTGGCCAGTTTGGCTCATGCACCTGCTCTACATTAATCACCATTTTAAAGGGGACTGTGTACTTTGAGTAGTCAGCAATTTGTCCTGTATTCACCTTTATGAAGAAGAAAATCAGAACCAAGTGATTGGCTATTACTACCCTCTTGAAAGAAAGCCAGTTCATGCAAGTAAAACTTGCTAGACTAGAAAACTCATTAGTCAACAGAGTGGCAAACCGCAGTTCACTAGCCACATGTAGCTCACAAGCCGCAGTTTGCCGAACACTGTGCTAGACCAAACAGAAAGCACTGACTGCCGAGGGGATCAAGCCCAGAAAGAGAAACAGCTTCTGATCCGCAGCTTCTGTGGTAGCTGTTGATCAGTTCTTGCCTCTCTCTTTCTGGGCTTGCCAGCATCTGCATGGGACTGTTGATCAGCCCCATCTCTCTGATCAGTCCTGGAGATAGGCCCAGAGATGCTGATTGGCATTGAAACTGACCAATCAGAGCTTAATCTGGGTGAACTGAGAAGGCAGAATCAAAGGCAAGGGCTCAGGAGGGGTTTTAAGGGCAACAGCTATTTGGTGTAAGGTATAAGAAAGCAGTTCAATTTTTTAATGACCTGTTTAGCAGTATAGTGTATATGGCTGGCTATCAGTCCAGATATAGGAATTATGTATTTTTGTCTGCCAAGAGAATATCCTCCTGCTAAAAAAGGAGCAATCCTTTTAAGCAATGCTATCCCATAAAACCTAACTATACTACTAAAAGTGTACTATGCTAATTAGACCAGGTTGACCAGCCATCTTCCAGACATCCAACTTCCTTCTGGTGGGGGCCTAGGCAGAGGCAGTTAGGGGTGATCAGGCTGGAAAGGGAGGTCCATTAGGGGTGAAATCAGGCCAACAGGGGAGGACAATTAGGGGTAATCAAGAAGGGTTAGGGGCAATAGGCAGGCAGGCAGAGGCAGTTAGGGGCAATCAGGCAGGCAGGCAGTTGAGCAGTTAGGAGTCAGCAGTCCCAGATTGTGAGAGGGATATCTGACTGCCAGTTTAGGCCCAATCCCTAAGGGTCCCTGACTGAAGAGGGTGCTATGGGTCCCTGATTGGAGAGGGTCCAAGCTGGGCTGAGGAAACCACTCCTGCCCCATGCATGAATTTCATGCATCATGCCACTAATTTATTATAATAGATAATATAATGTGTGTGTATATATACATTATTACTAATGTCTAGATTATCATTATCTCTGAATGCATAATAATCTGGCTACTCAATGTGTGTGTGTGTGTGTGTGTGTGTGTGTGTGTGTGTGTGTGTGTGTATTAGAGGACAGTACATGAATTCATGCATGGGTGGGGTCTGGTCAGCCTGGCCAGGGAGAGGAGACATTGGTGGTTGCCCAGCCTGTCTGCTGGTAAAACTCCTGGTCGAGGGGACAATTATTATGATTTCTGAATGCATAATAATAATCTGGCCACTCAGTGTATGTCCTATATAATAAAAGGCTAATACCCAAATTGCCCCTAATGGCAGAACATCACTATGGCATTCACTGACCACAAGGGGGGCAAACGCTCAATACAGGAGCCGCCCCCTGGTGGTCAGTGCGTTTGCACAGGGGGAGTGCATTTCAGACAGAAGCTGGCTCATGGCTGGCCATCACAGTGGCAGTGGCAAGAGTTTCTCCTGCCTCTGAGGAAGTGCTAACCCATTAGTTGGACATCCACCAAAGGCTCCCAGGCTGCCAGAGGGATGTCTGACTGTCGGCTTAGGCCTGATCCCTTGAGGAGTCTTAAATTTAGTAATTAGATCCTTACTTTTGTCTTACATTTATTTTTCAAGAATATAGACACATATGAAATCTATTTATCACACTGATAATTGGTTGTCATTGAAATTATCTCAGCACAGGTAGTAACATAATATTACTTGTTGTTTTTAACCTTTTATTTTGACCTATTTGGCCAATATTTATGTTTTGGTAAATGGGTTACTATTGTTTTCAACTTAATTCTTATTTTGAGAACTTTTGATAAGATTATTACCAAAAGTTGAAAATGTAAGGTATAGAAAAAGTCTATATAGTGGAATCTCCTGTGCAATAGGTAAAGTAGAATATTATGGTTTCAATAAAAATGTATGAATTTTTGGCACAGAGAAGTGGACATTTCAGATAATTTATTTATATCTATTTGATTGTACAAGCTCAGAAGAGAAGCTTATTTGAATTGTAAATTACTTAATTTTAGATATTTATGTCCTCATAAAATATTAATATTAAACAAAGGAAAGTTTGCACTAATACAATTTACTATGTGCTTGACTTTATTATAATTATAAAAATTAACATTTATAATATACTTGGAAGAGTCTAAGAAAGGAGCTAAAGTTAAGAGTTTGCCTTGCCTTGCAAATGCATATTTGCTTACTTTCTATTTATTCATACATTCAAATAATTTTATTGAGCACCTACTATATGAAAGTCAAATTGTATTAAGATCTTGGGTTATAGGAATAAATAAACCTGATTGAAATATATTTCAGGAGTTTATTATTAAAAGGTACAAAGGACTTGATCCTGGTTTCATTAAGCATAATCTGGTCAGGGAGATAGATAGGTAAACAAATAATTCAAAGGAAGCATGGTACATGTTAGGGATTTATAATCACTGGATTCAATAGGAACATACGTAGATATATTTTCATAAACTGGATTAAGAGGTCCAGTAGGAATTTCAAGGGGTCTGTTTTGAAAGCTGAATAGAAATTGAGCCATAGGCTGAGCCATATGCTGAAGGAATGTGCTAGTGCACACACATTCCTTGGGGAGGGACTTAGTGTTGTGAATCCATGGGGCTTCAAGTTTTTTGTTTGTTTGTTTGTTTGTTTTTTAAATATATTTTATTGATTTTTTTCAGAGAGGAAAGGAGAGGGATACAGAGTTAGAAACATTGATGAGAGAGAAACATCGATCAGCTACCTTCTGCACACCCCTGCTGGGAATGTGCCCGCAACCAAGGTACATGCCCTTGACCGGAATCCAACCTGGGACCTTTCAGTCCACAGGCCAATGCTCTATCCACTGAGCCAAACCGGTTTTTGGAGGTCTTCAAGTTTTTTATGGAAGAGTCATGTGATACTGAAAATGGAGCAATAGGAAATGAGCCTGGAGACTTAGGTGATTTAGATACTAAAAGCAGGTTATAAATTTAACCTGCTTTTGAACCATTGAAGAATTTTTAACTAATAAGTAACCTATTCAAATTTATACTTTTAAAGATTGTCTAGGAAATAGAGGATTGTCTTATCCTAGGCCAACTGAATTTAGGGACTAAGTGGAAATTTTATAGATTTCACCAGGGTATGAAAAGGATGTAAACTAACATAGACCAACAGATGGAAAAGTATAAAGATGAGTTCCTTTATTTGTTTTTTTAATTACTCTGGGTATATTATTGACTTGGCAGTGTTCACTTAGAGACAAAGGGAGATAGGAAAAAAATAATAATAATCAGGGATATATATAAACTAAGAAGTGTTTTGTTGGTAGCACAGAGTTCAATAAATTAGCACCAGGTTGGTACTGCCACATAATTTGCTGGTAGGAGCACAACAGAGCAGCTTGTAAGAACAGATGAGCCAGGGCACAAATAAAGCAATGAACATAAATCAGATAAATTTAATTTAGCATTGGACAACTAGATGGCGGTCAGTGAGCTGATCATTATTACCATACTGCCATGCTCAGAGGAGATGCAAAAGTATTTGTTGGTGGTAATTATAAATTTAAACTGAAATATGACTACCATCCCTGCCCCCACCATTTTGAACATGTCTGTTCATAAAATATTTAAATGTTCATCATGATTAGTAAAATATGCTTTGACCATTATCTGGACTTCAAGGTACTTTAAAATATTAAATGTTTCCTTCTTGAACAGGCAAATTTATAAAAACCTTGTTTTCTATTTCCAGCAGACTGTCTCATCTGTTCATGTTTCAGATGGTGCAATATTTAGTTTGGTATTATTTGAAACAGTAGTTTAAGTATATAATCCATTAAATCTAAAAACAAACATTACTAAGTACAAGTGAGATTTTTATTGTAGCAGTAATCTCATCTGGAAATAACCTCTTTGGCTATATTGCCAATTTCACATGTCAATCTCACATGAATTCCTCATTTTATTTTTTTCTTTTCATTAAAAGTGTCACTGCTCTTTCTTGACTGTTGAGAAGCTGCCCTACATGTTTCATTTTTTTTAAAAAGAAATAATATAAAAATCATTTTAATGTATTATTGCAAGCATGAGAGTAGTTGGAGTGGAGCTGGGACACAAAACATAAAACAACTTATTCAGATATGGTATACTCAAACCTTGTAATGTCCACTTTGATAATATAAAATAAAGAACATTATTAAACATATACTGTACTGCAGGCTATTATTTAGGACATATTTTTATTCACTCTTTAGACAGATTCTCATTAGTTATTTGAGTTGGGACACAAACAGAAGTTGCTTTTGTTTTTTAAAAAGTTAAAAAAAATATATTGATAAAAATTGCACATGAATATAAACAACATTATATGAATTATTTTGATAGGGTTGTTCATTTCTGCCTAGCTCTCTTCTGCATTGTCCATATTTTTCTGAAATATATAGATTTAAAGTATTTAAAATTCAAGGAGCAAAGGAAAATATGCACAATACTAAAATACATTTATTTATGATGATATCCTATCTAATAAAAGAGCAATATGCAAATTGACCATACCTCCATGATACACACAGGCCACACCCAACAGCTAATCAGGAATATGCAAATTAACCAAGCAAGATGGTTACAGCCACAGAGAGGGCAGGGGGGAGGCTTAGGTTGCCCCAGCGATGGAGGCAGCCAAGCATTTCATACACCCTGGCTGGCCCATGCCTCTGTTTAAGGCTGAAAACTTTTTTGTTTTTTTAAATATATTTTATTGATTTTCTACAGAGAGGAAGGGAGAGGGATAGAGAGCCAGAAACATCATGAGAGAGAGACATCGATCAGCTGCCTCCTGCACGCCCCCTACTGGGGATGTGCCCACAACCAGGATACATGCCCTTGAACGGAATGAAACTCGGGACCTTTCAGTCTGCAGGTTGACACTCTATCCACTGAGCCAAACCGGTCTTGGCTAAGGCTGCAAAGTTTTAATGGCTGCCACCATGGAGCAAGCCAAAGGCTTGGCTCCACTCTAGGATACAAAGTTTTAATTGTAGAAGATAAATAAATCCCAGATACCATGGCCTCTACTTGGGTTGCCAGGAGGGTGTGGCTGGCCTGTAAACCACCACAGACCCTTCGCCCAGGCCACCCCACACCCCAAGGGAACCCCCATCCTGATCTGGGACACCCTTCCGGTCAAACCAGCTGGCCCCCACCCATGCACTAGGCCTCTATCATATCTAATAAAAGAATAATATGCAGATTGACCATCACATCAACACACAAAATGGCTTTCTTCCATGTGGTCAAAGATCCTCCCCCATGTGGACACAAGATGACAGGCACAAGATGGCCAGCAAGGGAGGGCAGTTGGGAGGGAAAAGGCCTGCAAGGGAGGGTAGTTGGGATGATCAAGCCTCAAGGGGAGTGCAGTTAGGGGTGAACAGGCCAGCATAGGAGGGACGCTGGAGGTTAACAGGCCTGCAGGGAAGGGCAGTTAGGAGAACCCAGGCCTGAGGTGAAAGCAGTTGGAGGGGACCAGGCCCTCACGGAAGGGAAGTTAGGGGCAAACAGGCTGGCAGAGGAGCAGTTTGGCATCAATCAAGCTAGCAAGGGAGTGGTTAGGGGGTGATAGGGCTGGTAGGCAGAATCAGTTAGGGGCAATCAGGAAGGCAAACAGGTGAGCAATTGGAGCCAGCAGTACTGGATTGTGAGAGGGATGTCCGACTGCCCTTTTAGACCTGACCCTACCTGGATTGGGTCTAAACGGGCAGTCAGGCATCCCTCGAGGGGTCCCAGATTGGAGAGGGTGCAGGCTGGGCTGAAGGACACTCTCCCTCCCCCACCTGTGCAAGAATGTTATGCATTGTGCCTCTAGTACAATATAATACAATGCCACACAATGCAATAAATTAACTCATGCTATTTTATAAGCAATTAAAATAACTCAAGTCTGGTCATTTAAAAATTATTTTCTCTAGATTTTATCTCTCTCAATATTGCAGATACCATTGTCTTTTGTTTAAGTGTGTCACTGGGGAAAGAATAAGTAGAAAGGAGTTTACTGTACATCCTTTTTCTTCATAAGTTACCACATAAAAATAACACTTCTGCTTATATTTCAGTGGCCATCATTTAGTAGCATGGCTATGCCTAGCTGCAAGATAATCTGGAAATATAGTCTTAATTCTGGAAGTCATATACTTGGATAAAATTACTGTTGGGAGATTGGTATTAACAAATGATTAATAGTCTCTACCATACTAAATACCATGGGCATGTTAAGTCGGGTCTTTTCTCTATTTTGAACAACATAACTACAAACTACTTTTCTAAAAACTTTCTCCAAATGTTATCATAAATACTTTTATGAAGATTAAAATTTTATTGTAATGAATAAATGCAGATAGTAAATATATAAACTTAAAAAGTAATACATAATCTTATGTGAAAGATCTCAAAATTACTTTGATTAGTGTTTTACTGTTTCATAAAACATTAGAAAGACCTTTTGTGGTTTCTATTTGAGTGTTTTATAATTTTACTAGAAGCCCGGTACATGAAATTTGTGCATAAGGGGCGTCCTTCAGCCTGGCCTGCACCCTCTACAATCTAGGACCCCTTGGGGGATGTCCTTCTCACAATCCAAGACACTGGCTCTTAATCACTCACCTGCCTGTCTGACCTCCCTTAACAGCCCCTGTCTCAGCCCCCACTACCATGGGTTTGTCTGGAAGCAGAATCAGACAACTGGAAGATATCCAGTTGTCTGGTCTAATTAGCATATCACCCTTTTATTTATTAGTATAGATGCTTATAAAAGAATCATTCTTATATAAAGCCAGACTGGCTAGAAATACAACTTTTCTGAACTTTTAGTGCTCTGAAAAAAAAATGTTTTCCTTAAAATAAATTGTACATGTTGGGGAAATGTTCAAATCAATGTGCTGGTTGTTATGTTCAAAATTCCTTTACTGTTAATGAGATTTGCAAGCATAATTTGCACAGCAAGTTACTCTGAAATTTTTCCCAACTGTGTCCTTAAAAAATAGATACTTAAAAAAAAAGAAATTCATTTTATTGGAGCAGTTGCTTTCCAAGTTATCTATTTTTGTGCTGATGGCAGTTATTCTATACAAAATGTTGGACTTATATGTAAAGGAAAAGCTTAGATATTTATTCACTACTTCCGTATAAATCACAAACAACTCATTGACATGAACTTAGCACCTTAGCATAGTTCTGGTATGGAACTTCTGAATAATTCATTACAAAAGAACATGAAGCATTCAGAAGTCAGTGTTCACTCAAGGATGCACTGCAGTATTAGCATTGCAAAGAATATGCCTTTTCTATACATATTTTACATGAAGCAGCTGATAAGTTTATGGCTCATAATAGGCTTATTTTGATCCCTTTATAGTTGTTTGGAGATTTTTAAAAGTAATACATTAAAATAAATTAAACCAATTTTTAAAAATCTTCTGTGATTAAAAAATATCTGTGATTAATATATATATATATATATTAATCACAGATATTTTTTAATCACCGAAGAAAATTACTAGTGATTAAATCCATATTTTTAAAAGAAGAGTATTTTTAAATAGGTATATATTCACATAATTCAAAAGCAAAGCTGTAAAATGGTATCTAACCAATAAAAATTGTTAACATGATTTTTATCTCATCATCTCTAACATACCACACTGACTGGTTATTTTATAAGAAATATAAATTTGATTTATATCATATAAAAGTCCTGTTAACAGTATTTTATATTATCAGAGCAAATGCTTTTGGCCATTTTCTCTAGTTTGAATTTCCCACAAGGCAGAAGAGGAAGTGGCTATCAGGATCACCTACAGAAACATTGTAAAATATACCCCACTACCAGCACCAGCACCACTTACCCAAACTGTGCCTTACTGAGCCATTGGACTTGTGTTCATTTTGGAACATAAATGGGGACTTTTTTTCTTAAAACTCTAAAACACAGTTATGTTTTCCCTTAACAAAAATAATCACCAGCTCTTTTAAAAGAGAATATATATATATATATATATATATATATATATATTCTACTATATTGGCAGAAAAACAGCTTTAGTAAAAACAATTAATCCTTTGAATAAAACTGTAAATTCTATAAAAAAGAAATGTATAGATAAGACACTACAGTAGTGATTCATAATAATGATTCCAATCATCAAAATCAAAACAAATACATTGTGTTATTCTTGTCTATTTGTTAATATAATTGTTCTTTCTTCTATACAGATTGGGCTTATAGTGTGTATGAAGTTTGCCCTTAAAGAGTTAGAATATTTGATGGCTTTGTAATGAACACTTAAATGTAAGTCATACAATGAGCATACACACTAACCTATTTTATGTGGCCAGAGAACAATCTGGGAATGGTAATTCATTAAATAAATTATTAGACAGAAGAACGTTGAAATTATGAACTTATATAGCTAGGCAGAAATAAAATGTTCTTAATGTTTTAGGTGAGGTTCCCCAGGAAAAGACTCTGAGGCAGATTGTTTCCTTACAAAGAAAGCAGAATTGGTCAGAAGTCAAAGGTGCAATGGAGTCACAAAAAGGTCTCAGATGACTGCTCTAGTAATATGGAACTAGGATTACTTTTAAAGTTTTCCCTTCTGCCCTGGCTAGGTAGTTCTGTTGGTTAGAGCATTGTCCCATACACCAAAAGGTTTCAAGTTCAATTCCTAGTCAGGGGAAATACCTAGGTTTCAAAACCCAGTCTAGTGCCTAGAGGAGGCAACATATTGATGTTTCTCTCACCTTTCTTTCCCTCTCTCTCTCTCTCTCTCTCTCTCTCTCTCTCTCTCTCTCTCTCTCTATCTCTTTCTCTCTCTCTCTCTCTCTCTCTTCTCAACATATCCTCAGGTGAGAATTTTTTTAAAACAGGTAATCTGATAAGGGGAACAAAGGAAGACAAACAATCCATTAAAAAATGGTCAGAGGACTTGAGTAGACACTTCTCCAAAGATAACATACAAATGGTCAAGAGACATATAAAAAAATGCTCAATATCATTAATCATCAGAGTGATGAAAATTAAAATGACAATGAGTTACCACCTAACACACAAGTGCTAGCAAGGGTGTGGAGAAAAAGCTAGCACACTGCTGGTGGGAATGCCCACTGGTGCAGTTATTATGGAAAACAGTGTGGAATTTCCTCAAAATTTAAAAATGGAACTGCAATTTGACCCACTGATTCAACCTCTAGGAATATATTCTAATAATTCTGAAACACCAATCAGAAAGAATATATGCACCCCTAATGCTCATAGCAGCACAATTTACTAGTACAATAACTAAGATTTAGAAACAGCTCCAATGCCCACCAGTAGACAAATGGAAAAAAAAATCGTTGATAAATTTACACAATGGAGTAATATTCAGCTGTAAAAAAGAAGAATCTATTATCCTTTGAGACAGGATGAAAGGACCTGGAGATTATTATGCTAAGTGAAATAAGCCAGTGGAAGAAAGACAAATATATGATCTCACTTATATGTGGAATCTAATGAACACAATAAACTGATGAAAGAAATAAAACCAGAGACATGGAAACATGGGACAGACTGATGAATCTCAGATGGGAGGGGGGTGAAAGGGCAAGAAGAGGACATATATGCATATATGCATTGCCCGTGAACACAGACAATAGGGTGGTAAAGGCCTGGGTTGGGGGTAGAGGAACTGGGTGGTGGGGAGCAAGAGGGAAGAAGAAGGGTTGTTTATATTTATAAAACTCTCAACACTAAAGCATTTTTTTAAAATTTCAGAGGCAGTGTGACATTGGGGATTTTGCTTTCTTTGATGAAGACAATTCCAGTACAGCTAGAGGAGTCACATAGTTGCTGGGGAATGAGTAACATAGGCTGGAAGTGGAATCTGGGTGGTCTTCATCAGCATCCACTTTCCAACATTTATTTTAAGATAGTGAGTTACGAATTAATAAACATGATTTTGAAGAGATACTAAGCAAAAGGAGAAAGATTTCTTGGTTTGGGGCTGAAAAATATTGTTTAAATAACTAGGGCATAATTTAAAATAACACTGAAAGTTCTTTACACAAATAAGTGAATAAGGCACAAGTAAAAGGTGGTAAAAGGAGGTGAGTTGTAGTATAATAGGAAATCCCCATTTTGTAAAGTCAGGAAATTTTATGACATATGAAACCTGTTAAAATTATTTTATAGACCCTCTGAGATTCTTTACCAGTTGGCATCCTCCTAACTTCTCCAATGTTTCTTCTTTTGGAACAACTCCTAATGGTTACTCACTATTTACTGGAATGAACATGGGTTTCACACTCCTTTAATGCTTTTCTTTTATACTGTTATTTTTTTTTCAAGTTTTCCCATCCTTAAAGTCCTATATCACTCCTCATTTTTCCCCTAAGTCTTCTCTGGTTCCTTCCCTTCTTGTAACCCTTTCCTACATTTTCCTACTAATTCATTACAAGTTCCTCATCTCTTCCTTCCCTTCTCCTCCAGTCCCCTCCCAGCTCAGTTTCTTATCACCTCCCCTTCTTTCTCTTTATCTCCTTCTCAATTTTAATTTTCCCATTCATGCGTTTGTTCAATTTATTTCCACAATAAAATTGTAAATAATATACTTGATGTATTTATGTACTCAATATACATAAATATATACATGGTATGTATAGTGTTATAAATATATACAGTATATAATTTTCATATAGTAAAGTATCCCTATACTTTGGTATTTGCATTTTTCCTATTTGTCTGAGCATCTTATGAGATTTATTGATACTAACACATTTAGATATGTTCATTTTAGCTGAAATATAGCATAGCTTCAAATGAACAAGCCAGATTTTATTTATCAGTATATATAATGATTTTTTTGAGGGGATTCTTTCTAATTTTTCATTATAGTAACATAGCTATAATCATGACCTTGGAATTATTAACATGTATTTGTTAGAGCTTCCTAACCAGAATATAGTTCCTTGAAAGAAGAAATACCTATAATTGCCTATGATATCTAGCACAGAGTTGATTTCATAATTGTAATATTTTTGCTGACAAATTGGTTGGAAAACAATGGCTTTGGATTGATAAGCAAGAGCCTTTTTCTTATATGTAAAACGGGACTATTTGGCAGGTAGTATTTACTTGTTAACATATACTAACTTTTCATAACATAGGTTCTATCAACTAGGGTTGTGTTACATTCTACTTTATTTAAGAGTTACCCTGAGTCATTTCACTTAACTTCCATATTCTATTTACTGATATATTCACAATATTTAAGCTATTCTCAAACAATGTCATCTTTACTTATATAAAGGTAGCTTTATAGTAATAACCCTCCCAGAGGCTATTTTGTAGAAGCACTGTATCTATTGCCATCTTTACAATTTATTCTGAGTTAATTGCACCTTCTTGGAACATTTCTTACAGCTAATTAAGTAGGTCCGTGAATGGCCATCTCTCATTTTGACCACTGCACAATTCTTCCCTGCTCTGCCTGCTTTAAACATGGTCCTACTCTAATCAATTGCATATTTGCAGATGCCAAAATGATCCTTTCCTCCCAGTGCTTTGACTGTGACTCCTCTCAATTTGTTCTTCCTATAACTTCATAATCTAGACATCAGGCTGGAGAATATGGTTTCTATCCCAAAGCTTTTCATCAAAAAGCTTTGAAATGGCACTGCTGACCTGGCACCCACAAAGTAACAGTCAGGTTCTCCCAAGTGGAACACAGGCTCTGCTACCACCCCACAGTGACAACCCACCAAGTTGCAGCTGATGCTGCCAAGACCCCATGGCACAAAATGTGGCCCACAGCCCAGCCCAGAAACAGTGGCTGTGGGTACCGGGTAATGACATTACAAAGCAACATCTGGCTTCCTCTCCCTAGCAACTAGCCTCCTTGGAGTTTCTTCAGCCCAGGAACACTACTTGTTGTATGGCCAGGTGTAAACATTTTACCCTTTAACCAAATGTCTGTGAAGCATTTGATTGTGCCTCATCTCATTTGATCCTCACACAAGTCCTGGAGTAGGTAGATAGGAGACTCAGCAGAATCCTATTTTCTTTGCATTAGCCAAAAAATGGAGATTTAGAAAGCTTAGAAACATGATCCTACTAAAAAGAAGTAAAAAATGTTGGACCTTGAAAATGACTTCAGGTTTTCTCACTGAGCAGAATAGAATCAAACGCTGCTGCAGTTAAATATTTTACCCTTTGTTCTCCCTGTGTGATCTACATAATAATCTGCTTCATGTTGATATTTACTGCTCTATTGCTGACAATTACCTGAAAGAGAAGTTGGGGTGCTTCATTGGGCTGGAAAAAGTTGAGCTAAATCAGAAAGCAGGTCTAATTAAGCAAGTATATATATGTATATGTATGTGTGTGTATATATATATATATGGCTAACTTGACTTGTGCATGAGCAATACATATAAAGTACTTGCTGGTGCTAATTGCATGCATGTGTTTTGATTTGTCATTGTCGATCATAAATTTGATTGACACTTCTATAATAAAGAAAGAGCGAGTAGCAATATTAAAATATTTCTTCTAATTAATTTCCTTTCAATGTGTATGAATCTGTGTACCAGGTCACTAGTTTACTATAATTATGTAACTTATGAGATGAATAGAGAGAGATAAGAAAAAGAAAGAGGAAAAGAATCTAGGGATATCTACTATCATTGCTTAAGTATGTGTATTTTGTTTTCTTTTTCTTTCTGAATTATATGGAAAAAATCAGCTCTTTTGTATACCAAATTAGCATTTTTTTTGCTAAATACTATATCATACGCATCTTTCATATATTGAAAATTCTTTATGAACAGCATTTCTTTCAGAAAAAAAATAAAAACACATTATTGAACACTCCATTCTAAAATATAATTAGAAAAAAAACTAAGTAAATAAATTGACTGGAAAATTCAGGTAATCAGTTAAAAATAATTTCTAATTGTTGTTGATAAATGGAGTCACTGAGGAATTGGAAATTAAAATCTATAAGTAGGAAAATACCATTAATGAATATACCCAATAAAAGAAACAAAGCCTGTAGTAAATTGCCAGACTGGAGCTTAATAGGAGCAAATGTTCAAAATACACTCTTTCGTAACAAGAAGTATTGGTTATTATATAACCAATGCTAAAATTAGCATTTGAAATACCTAACAAGGAATGTTTTCCTATGCGCCATGCTTATTCTGTTCTAATTCTTTATTCGTTGAGAAAAGTGTTAATGAACCATGAATAGGGTCATTTCTAGAAAGGAATGTGAAAATGACTGATGTTCTTCCTAAAGAATTTATAAGATATTAAATGATTAATGAAAATTCCTTACATTTGTATAAGCAAAATGTTACAAGAACACTTTCATATTAACTATCTTCTTTTTTGCTCACAACAAAGCTATGGACCAGATACTATAATTATTCTATTTATAAATAGATAAAACCAATGTCAGAGAAGTTAAGTGATTTACTGAAGATGGTACCATTAGCTCAGGGTATACAAACCTTACCTTCTGATTCATCCTGTTTGATTTACTTTTTTTAATAGTAGCGAGGTGTGCTTTGGCAAGGATGACAGAAAATGCCATGTTTTTAAATTTTTAACTGCTTTTTAGAGAGAGTGGGAGAAGGATAGAGAAATAGAAATAATAATGAGAGAGGAACATTAATGATTGGCTGCCTCCTAAACAACTCCTATTGGATCAAGCCCACAACCCAGCATGTTCCCTGAGTATGAAAGGAACAACTGAACTCTTGCTTCATGGGTGGATCAATCACTGAGACACACTAGCTGAGCTGAATGTCATATTTTATAACATAGCAACTTTAACCTTAAATTCTTAATATTTATTGTCTTCTTGTTTATTTAGTTTCAGAATGTAGGAAAGAATATATTTTCTAAGTTTTCACAAAGACACAACTTTTGAGAATATAAAATGTCTTCTCTGATGTATAACTATTTACTCTGTTGTCTCTGACAATTACTACTGAAAAAAAGTCATAATCCTCTCATTTTGAGAATTACCTACTTTGATGTTGCTAAGATTTTTAAATGTATTATTAAAATACTAAGTATTTCTGAAATCTTCCCAATTGAGGGATCATTAATGTTGTCTATGAGGTGGTAAATATATTTAATCTTCTTATAAAGCACATTTCTATTTCAAGATTTATTTTTAATCATCATAGCCCCATTTATCTTAATTCTGTTTTAAATGTTTTTGAGGTTAAGCCCAACATCTATCTACTATAGCTATTGTCTTTCAATCACTTTAATTCTGTTTTCATATTATCTCCACATATTTAAGATCTTTCAATTTTTCCTCAAATTCTTGTTTTGTTGTTGTTGTTGTTGTTTTGCTTTCTAGCATCAAGATGTTTTTTTGTTACCTCCAAGTCAGATTTTGGTTCTTCAGTTGGTTTTAAAGATTATCTTGTATATATTTCTTATTTTAGTCATTTTCATTTTATCATGTGTTTTTCATTTTTCATATTACCTTATTCATCATTTTTTTGTCATCTTCATTGTGTTTGATTGAATATATTACAAAGAAATGGACTTCTTTAAGAAAGGCACCACATATACTTTTGTTTTGTTCATTTATGTATGGAAGAGAAAATGTTATCCAGTATTGTACTTTCTAACAGAATACTCAGATTGTTTTTGATTCCACTTTATTTTAGCATAAATATTGGATAAATATGTCTTATAGGCAAATGAGAGGGGAAAATGCATATGGTTTCTTAATAAATGTATAGTGTCTAGTTGACATATAACTACTATAGACTTATTAGATTACAGTACAATCTTCTCAACTCTCATCATATTTTTTGGCCTAATACTTTGAACAAAGAAAGTACATAAACAATAATAATGCTATTAGGCAATACATGAGGGCAATTCCTGAATTAATTGTGTCTATTTTACTTTACAATGTTGTCATTTTTTTTTCTGATTCAGCAAGCAACTGCCAATTCCCCATCTAAAAAGCTGTATAATGTACCTAGGGTATACATGTTATTTGTAGGGTAAACATACAAGTTATTGTCCAAAAAAGGAAAATCTGAGAATGAAAGTAGGCTCTATCAATAACCATTCCAGGGAACCAGCTTGCACTAAGGTTATCCCAGGCAAACTGAGACATATGGTCTCCATTAAAGCGTGTTCAGTTGATTATGGAAGAAGGGTCACTAACCCAAGAATGAGATAGCTGGAGTTCAACTAGTGTTCTCCTCCTTGAAATAGCCATCATGAAGAGAATGAACATTTGGTTTTCAGAGTGGCATTAAACTTGCTTGCACTTTTGAAGCAATGAACAGACTCTTGCAGAAGTTCAAATTCTGTGATTCTGTGAGTTTACCCTTCAAATATTCATTATTTCAGTTCAAGTCTCTTGGCCTTGTTGTTCATAGGTATTTTCCAGAAAATATATGCTTGTGACATAAATTGATGACTGCCATTTTCCTGTTTTGTCATGAGTTTTCACTTTGTTGTGTGTCTCTGTAATGATATTGTTGAGTGCTGGGAGAAATGGAGTTGAGCTGTCCTAGCAATATTTTATTTAAATTCCTGTTTCTATTTCATTCAGACTGATAATGTGTCTTTCATCATGTATTAAAATCAGCATTCTCTCTTTATGTATTACATTTAATAAACACATGTTCTATTTTCCCCATTATCTTTGACATAGATTAACAAGTCCTACATAGTATGAAATAAAAATAGATTCAATAAATATTTATATTAAATATCTATTAGTGTATCATACTTTTTAACTTTCTTGAGTATATCCCATACTTTACCTCAATGAATAGGTGTCAAATGTTTTAATGTTATTAGCAAAGTACATACATAAAGTAAAAAAATGTCTAATTGTCATATTTAGTTTTGTTAGTGACCACCTTAAATAATACAATTAAGCATGTTACTTAGAGCTTAGTTATAAACTTAAGTGTATACTTTATGCAGTCATGCCTATTTTTTATTGATAAAAAGGAATAAAAATCACAGAGTAGCTAGATTATTAGTACAAATTTAATTCATGAAGATTTCTGTCACTAAATTTCTTGCAGCTAGTGGGACTATTGTGATCTATTATCCTATTGCCTGATGTCTAGTCTTCTCTGCAGTAGATGAAAATCAGTTCCACTGGGAGCATGGTGTCACCTCCAACCATGACTTTATATCACTTTAACTTCCCAAAAACTGCATGTGGCATCATTGAAACAGTTTGCATTTTTCAAAATTTCACATGCACAAAAATGCATCTGATCATATTTCAAAACAGATTAGAGTAAGACGTTCCCTTGTACTTTCCCTCTCCATCTCCACTGCTCCCAGAAAACTCACCAAAAAACCTATGAGCTTTAGCTGGTTGGTCTCAGTGCATAGAATGTTGACCTGTGGACTGAAGGATTATGGATTCAATTCTGGTCAAGGGCACATGCTTGAGTTGTAGGCTTGATCCCCAGTAGGAGGCATGCAGGAGGCAGCAGATCAATGATACTATCTCAGCATTGATGTCTCTATCTCTCCCTCTCCCTTTGTCTCTGAAATCAATAAAAATATATTTTGTAAAAAGCCTATGAAACATTGGTAGAAGATTTGTGGTGTTTGATAAATGTCCAAAACAGATGGTATTTTTAACATCCTAAACTGATGTGTATTATCTGATTTTCACATCTGATTCTTTTAGCAGTTTTATACAACACAAGAAGTAAAGTATTATGTTTGTTCATTTTATTGCTTATATTGTAATAGATTATTGCTTAGAAGATGATGTGCTTCTTGTTTTCAGTTCTTTTTTATAGCTTTTATGATAATTCATCAATTAAATCTTATATTCAGTCATTTGCAATTATTTAGCTCATAACAGGTGGTTTTCAGGTAATATGGCTATGTATTTAAAATACATATTACCACTGAAGCAAATAAATCTCACTAATGTGCCAGTTAAACTATTCAAGCATAATTATTGAAAGGCTGAACATAATATGAGAGCTCTTTAAATATTTTTCTAATACAATAACTAGTTGGTTTTATTTGGAGTTACAAGAAAAAAATATATATTTGTGGCTTACTTGAATTTTTTTTTTATTTTTATTTTTTCCAAACTGGGAACAATTAATATTTAGTAAAACTTCCTGGCTAAGTTGATAAACATAAGCAGAAATAATCACTATTAAGAGCTAACATGCATATTATAAAATTGTATCTTAATTCCTAAATGAAAAATTATTGAAAAAATTGGAAGAAAATATTTATGTATGTATATTATATATATATACATATATATATATAATATCTATACTAATAAAAGGGTAATATACTAATTATACTGGGTGACCAGACATATTCTGGATGTCTGACTTCCTTCCAGACAGTTAGGAGGTGACCAGGCCAGCAGGGGGGTAGTTGGGAGGTACCAGGCTAGCAGGCAGGGGAGCTGTTAGGAGCCAGAGGTCCCAGATTGCAAGAGGGATCTCCCTGATTAGAGAGGATGCAGGCCAGACTGAGGGACCTCCCTGCACAAATTTCATGCACTGGGCCTCTAGTGTGCATATATATGTTTATGATGATATAAGCATATATATACATATACACTTTTTTCTTTTTCAGATAATGCTAGGTCATGCAATTGATTAGCCTATAAAAGTTATGTAAAACTACTTTATTAGGAAAATGCTGTGTTTTCCAAGCTGAGTTTGTTCTTCTATGTATTTTTTAAAATATATATATATATATATGTATATATATATATATATATTTTTTTTTTGTTGTTGTTGTTGTTGTTGTTGTTGTTGATTTTTTTACAGAGAGGGAGGGAGAGGGTTAGAGAGTTAGAAACATCCATGAGAGAGAAACATCAATCAGCTGCCTCCTGCACACGCCCTTCTGGGGATGTGTCTACAACCAAGGTACATGCTCTTGACTGGAATCGAACCTGGGACCCTTAGTCCATGGGCCAATGCTCTACTTACTGAGCCAAACCGGTTACGGAAATTTTTCTATGTATTTTTTATACTAACTTTATATTTCACATGATAATAAAACTGCCATTTTATTTCATTTTCATCATTTTTTTCCTTTTAATGGTGTTGTCTGATTTTGGTATTCTGTACAATAGTGTAACTCAAAAATGCAGCATTTTTTGACATCTGTGCAGCAGTGTTTAGACTTCAATGAGAAAGAGAAAAAAGTAGCAATTAACTTTGGTATTTTGCTGCTAAGACATAAAATATTGACAGCTCAATTTAAAATATAAGTTCAAATAAAACATGCTTGTCCACTGAGAACTTTTATGCAATTCATAAAAAGCAGCTTTCTATAGCCTCTTTCCATGCGAGGCTGTAGAAAGAGGATACTGCACTGGAAGCAGGGATCCTGGCTCTTCTGCCAGCTCTACCAGTAGCCAGCTGTGCCAGGATGCTAGTCACTTCACCTTTGAAGGCCGTAATGTTCTCATTTTAAAAATTAAAAGGTAAAACGCACAATCTTTAAATGTCACTTTTAAATGAAAAATTCCATTCCATATGCTTACTTGGGAAGGTGGCTAATATTTTAATTATTGTATCTTTATAGTATTGTAAGAATGACTAAATTTAAAGTACAACTAGCAACATATCCAAATGTAATGATTTTTATGAGAGTAAAACACAATATACAGATTGCTTTATGCTCCTGCTCTAGAAATTTGTGTAAGTCCCATGATAGATAATGGGAAGCAGATAACCAATTGTACTCTTTGCAGTATCCCTCCCTTCTAATACATTATTTTCCACTAAATGGGGCCATTTCCTTTTTATTGAGGCTGTCATTTAAGTTTAGCAAATGACATTTTACTCCTCTAAAATCAGGGATATTTTTTCATATATTTTGATCATTTGCTGCACACAAGGACAGCCATAAAATGTTTTAAACTTTTGTGTTTAGCAATGTAGTGATGTAGTGGTGCTTGGACTTCATGCTCTGTGCTAGATGTCATTTGCAATAGGCACCTCTGTGGTCTCCTAACCCATCTCCTATGGCATTAAACAACCCTCTTATTTTTATGAATCAGAAAACCCTATTTCTCCTTCTAGAAAAGATGTATGGGAACTGGTGGTAAGCACTTTATCAAAATTAGAGCATAAATATTTTGTTCAGTGAAGTATAAGTGAGAGTTTGTTGGTTTAGTAACAACAATAATTCTAATGTTAAAATAAGAGCAGTTCCTGAACTTCTTAAGTTCATTGGTCAATCCATGAATCAATTCATATCTTTTCACAGAAAGCAAATAAAAGTTAATGTTCTGAGGAGTACATTAACAGAATATATATTTTCTACCTTGAGTTTTAATGAACTGAAAAGATTGTCAAAGGCATATCCTAGAATTCATTATTTTTGTATTTATAAAGTGCCAAAAGTTATGTGTGTACAATATATATTGCCTGATATTACTAGTATTTATCATATACTTAATATTTTTAATCTGGTCTCAGCTTTTGAATCTACACTTACATATCACATCATGGACATATATGATAGAAATGTTCAGGAAAAATTAAGAGAGCTAGGTGAAAGGAAAAAAAAAATTCAAAAAGCCTCCCACCTCATTTGCAGGTAAATATTTAAAAAGAAATGGAGAATGGGCCAGAAATTTATGGCATGCTGATGGAATGATTTGAAAATTATTTTTTCTCATAAATGAAATATTGTTCTTCACATTCTATCTATCTAGATAGCTGATCTACAAAGAGCCAAAGAAGGGATGTTTATATTTTCTGACAGTATTTTGTCAATGATCAGAACAAAAACAAAAACAAAAACAAAAACAACTGTTTTTATTTCTTTCCAAGTTAAACCAGAATGAGATAAAACCAGAAAGGTGAAGGTTTTCAGCCAAAGGGGTTAAAAACGCATTTAGCCTTTACAAGCTAGCAAAGTATTGTATTTTTTTTTTGTATGTGTTTAAAATATATCCATGCACCTCTGACACTAGTGAAGGCAAATGGAAATATCCTGGTGAGAGAACCACATTGAGTTTAGCAGGATTGTTCCTTACCAAAGCATTTTGAAACATAAGACAAGTTGCTCAAGTTTTAAAACTGTGCATGTAAGACACTCACGTGCATGCATATGGCCAAAGAGAACTTTCTTAGTGTTAATTCTTTTCTTATTAAAGGTTTTTCTGATCATTTTTAGCTTTGCAATGTTTGCATTCAAATATTGAAATTTTCTTCAACTTCGGTTTATATTTAAGTATGTATGTGGAAAATATGTGTACGTTGCCTTTGTTTTCTATGTATATGCATTTTTAAGCAGGGTTTATAGAATAACTAAGTTTTTCAACATAAACCATGAATGAAGATGTAGACTGCTTTTTGGAAGCAAAGTACATTTGTGTAATTCTAACTCAATTTAACTTACTTTAGCACCAGGAACCAATAACATATATAACTTATATATGTTATTACAACAATAATTATAATAAAATAAGAACAGTTATTAATTGTGTTAATATTTCACAATTATGGTCATTATTGTGTAATATTAACCTACCTTTGTTTTATTTTATTTTGTATATAGGGGACTGGCATCCCAGGGTTAACTAAGAAGTTTAGTTTAACAGAGAGAATACTTAGGCAGAATACAACAGCTACTGAAGATCAATAATCATCTATTCATATTTCACTTATTTTTTTTGATTTTGGCTTGAAGCCAAAATTTGCTTTTACCCTCACTTTTGCTAAGTACGGTGTTTAGTGTTCATCAAGTTAGGTCTCATTTTGGTCTGTTGTAATTTTTCTTCAATTCTTGACCCCAAATTCTCACCTTCATTTTTGTTTCCACCTGAGAAAGTGCTTTTAGGTGGATGAATTCCTTGCTATATTACTTAGGCAATGCTAGCTACTACAACAAAAAGACCCACAGGTTGTAAATTGGTTTAAATATATTCAAGGGATTTTTTTTTTCCTGGTGCCTTTAATGGTCTGCGATGAGTGTTCTTGACTTGAGATATGTTCTTCTTCAAAAACTGATAGAAAGAGGCTAACAAAAACTTTGTTTAAAAACAAACAAGCAACAAAAAAGAAAACACACTAATTTAGATTGAAGTTCTAGTCAGCCAGAAGCAGAGGGGAGAATATAGCAGAGTGCTGTGGGACTTTGTCGTGAGTAAGCCTACCAAATAAACATCCCCTTCTGCTCACAATCCTTTGTCATTTAATCAATGGTCACAATTAACTGAAAAATAAGATGGGCCACACAATATTGCCAAAAGGACAAGAAAAGGGAGGAAAAATGTTTTCATGCACAGCTAGCTGTCGCAGCATAAGAAACATGATATTAAATGCTACTTTTAGTCCATTTAACCTTGCCACAGAATACCTATATTCTCAAATATATATTTTCAGATGAGAGACATCATCATCTCAAAAGTACTTTATTTGTTCCAATATTCAATAGGTCAATAGTTCTAGCTTGTTGCTTAAATATATATGTTACATGACATTGAATAAATCTGACTCCTGGAGGCTCTATGAATGAGTGATGTCCACAATATCATGTTCTCAGAAGCCCTGCTCAGCTCTTGTGGACTTATGACCATGGATTCTTTTATATCGTCAATTCTTATTTTTGATCTTCCCTTTTATTTGCTGCCTCCTATTTTCCTCAGATATACCTTCTTTTCCAAAGAACCCTGCTTTCTCATGATATGCACTAAGTAGGATAACTTCAAGAAAGCGTATTTGTTAATCACTTACTTAGAATTTGCTTAGAGTATCACTTTTCTATTAAATTATAATGCTTTCAGCCACATTTATATCTTAGATTTGATCAATCACATAGGATATCTTTCTGAGAAAGACTGGATATTACTGCCTATTGGTTTAATGTCTTTAATTTTCCCAGACTTTAAATTGCATGAGGGCTATAGTCTATTTCAGTTTTGATCATCTTATACCTGCATTAAAAATGATACATTGTTCATGTTAAGTACCAGAATAATATGTATAAATATGTGTTGAATGAATTTAAAATGCTAAACATGTGATGATGTAATTTATTTTAAATAATAACTAAATTATTATCCTCAATATCTTTCTTTTATAGGGAATATGTTATTCCTGGCCAGGAAAGCATAAAGTTAGTTTTTGAAGCTGATTCTCCTTGTTTTGAAAGTTTTCTTGTGTTTGTGGGACTTCTCTTTTATGGTATTATCATTGGTACACAGCTTCTACACTTTCATTAGATTCTTTACCTGTTTTTCACTGTCACACCTCCATTTCCTCTACATCCTTTTACATTCTCCTAAGAAAAAAAATTATGTTTCTACCTGAAAATTTATCCCCCAAAAGTCTAATAAACTTGATAGATATTGTCTATCAACAAACAAATGCACAGTCTCCTAGTTTAGATGGGTAAGAGAATATATTATTCATTAGATTTGATATGCATATAATTACACTTACTATAAATACCATGAAACATTTTATTTAGTATTATTCATGGTAAAATGTCTTGTAATAAAAAAGGTAGTTAATAACAGTTATTTTATCAGTTTAAAGAGGAATATTTTATAAAACATTTGTATCTAATAGAAAAGTCACCACATCTAAAATAGTGTGTATAAAAATGCATTTTAATGTAAAGATATTCAGAAAGTGGTTTCCTTTTAAAAAACAATCTCACTGTATATTTTGCAAAAATATTATCCTTATGAAACATTTTTATCAGTCTTTTACAACCAGATAGATTACTACTGTTTTTTTATACTCAGAAAAGCTCTAGAATTAGAAAAGTTGTTATTTTCTTTAAGGTTTAAATTTTCATCTTTATTTTCCTGTAATATTATGTTGCCTGCTATCCTAATTGATCATTTTGTTCAAGTCATGCATAACGTCAAGTGGACAGTTACTCTGGATAAAATTGGTAACTGTTCTTGGGATCAGAATGACTACAGAACAGTGGGAAATAGTAGAGTTGTATAGATTACATATAATAACAGGTATAGTGTGATAATTCTGCAAAATACTAAAGAAATTTCATTCAATATTCTTCATGGGTAGTTAAATTAGTTTAATGTTATAAACAAACTCAAATTAAGAAATAAATAGAATGTTAGTAGGCATTTAAGGAGGCATCTATGTAGAGCAATAAGGGCTTCTGTGTCAAATACTAAGTTAAGACTAAAACATTTAAGTGTTCATTCATCAGAAATGTTTTATAAGTTTTTAAAATCTTAAAAAGGAGTATATTAGCATATTGGCCAAACTATTGAAATTATTATATTTTAAATGATTTTAACATATAATAATATAATTGCTACTGTTACCATTGGTTCTATTAACGCAGAAATTAATAATGTATTGGTAACTGGCTCAGGTCTTAAATATATGGTTCAAGAAATTTATGTAGTAAGGCCTGGGGCAGGGGCCAAAAGTAGCTAGAAGGAGTTAATGGGGGCAAAAAGGAGACACATGTAATACTTTCAACAATAAAGATTTAAAAATATTTACATAGTGTTCATTCAGTAGATTAAGAACTATGTTCTAGCTTTATAAATCTGAAAAGTAAAATCTATTCAGAATGCTTTGGTAAGATGATCACATTCATTCTAAATTATACAAACAACTTCTTGTGCCTATTTTGACTTCTGTTCTTTTGCTCTTAGATATTCTTGCTTTCTCTAGACTCAGTGCTATGAAAGAAGTTTGGCACTACACTAGGTGGATAAGTGTATAACAAGATTGCTAGAGGTAGATCTTCCATTATTTCCATTACATACAACCTGATGCAATAAACTTAGTGACATGCAAAACCAATTATGCTCTCATTTATGAGAAAACCATGCTCCAGCACACAGTTACTATTCAGATAAATCCCTTCACATCTGCATGTTATTAGGTACTAAATTATCTTTAAAATAATTCAGTAATTAAAAAGTAGAAGATTTTTATTAAAGGATTTTTAGAGCAAAAGAAGAAATGTAATTTTAGTATAAGCAACCATTTCTAACATGAATGCACTGATCTAGAAAATTACTTTAATGCACATATCAATATACAAGCTAGTTGCTAATATTTCAGCAATTAATTAAAAAATCTTATTCATTTTTGTGTTTTTAATACAAATACATAGAAACTTTTCATAGTAAAATAATTAGTATGCTTTTATTATTGTTATTTTATTCAAACTAAGTTTTAATTGTTTAATTAAATTAAGATATAATAAAAATTACAAAGGAAACTATATTTTAGATTTAGTATAGTTTTTCTATATTGAGAAAAATTAAATGTTTTGACAGAAAAATACATATTTAGATTTTTTATGATAAAAGAGTCTTGGTAACCACTTAATTTAAAAATCAAAAATAAGGACATTTCAAATTTTTACAATATGAGAGAGATGACAATATGAGAGAGATAGAAAGAGAGAGAGAGAAAGAGAAAGAGAATGAGAGACCGAAAGAGAGAAGGAAAGGAAGCAATATTATTAAATATCTGTACTTGGATGTCTCAAATTCATATACACTGAATGAATTTAAACCATCACTTTAATTTTAAATAAGTGTGTGTGTATATTTAGAGAGCAAGAAAGAGAAAAGCATCTATATGAGAAAGAAACATCTAACAATTGCCTCCCATACATGACCAGATTAGGGATCACACTTACAACCTGGGCATGTGAACCCAACACCTTTGGTGTACTGTGCGACACTCCAACTAAATGAGCCACACCAACCAAGGGCTCATTTTAAATACTATAAAACTTCATGCCTGTCATAATGCTTGGCATACAGTAGACACTGAATTAATTGTTTTGAGTGAATAGTTGAATGAAAATACTATTTAATATATGATCTAGTTTAAAAGTCCCATCTTGCCATTCTTAAAGGTATTTATTTTTAGATATAGTGTTTATCTTTATATTATTGATAATAATCTATACCTTCAGATTATCTCCACTCTTTAATTATAAAAGACTACATTTGGGGGCATTAGAGACATGTAATCATTAAACAAAAGTGAAAAGACATTTTTAACAAAATATTTGATTTCTAATATCTTACATAAATCAGCACTCAATAGTAATTGTTAAGACTTCCCAACTTTGTTGATTGTATCATTTTAACCAACAATTTCCATGTTGAAAGAATATGAATCCCATGTAACTTTAGTTGTATCCTAAGTATTTAAAAAAACAAAATATATCTCTGAAGTGCCTGAAATTTTGTTAAATAATATGACTTGATTTGATGTGATCTTTGAATCACAATTTAGCTCATTTCTGTTTATTTGCTCTTTTAAAATAAAACAGGTTGCACATTATTTATTTATATTTCCTTTTAAATTATCTCAAATTCATTGCTTATTATATTTCTAAAATGTACATAAATATCCATATATTTATTTCCCTTACTTGCATCTGATTATGCAAATGTTTCATTTTATATTTTAGCATTTATCATTTTCATAAATAAATTTTATGACATTTCAAAATATCCAGTTGCACAAAGCATATTTGCTATATTTTAAACTCAGCTTTTCATGGTTGCCTCTCCTCTAACCTTTTCCCATATTCATTTATTATTTTTATCTTCTTACCTATTCTCATTCAAATATGCCTGATTTTAAAAATTTCAATTTATTAAGTATTTTCTAACAATTTACATTATTTAGTGCAGATGTGTTAAGTTGGTGTTCAGTAAGAACTTTATCTCAAATTGCCTAGTGTATAAGCAAACCAATTTATAGAACAGATATTAAAGTGTTCCAGTCCAGAGTAGCATTAGAAGTCAGTCTAGACCTTGCAGAAATCTTTGTGATGCAAACTTTAAAGTCAAAGTAGATGAGCTCATCGGTATTTCATTCTACCTCATTTTAATATGCATAACTTGTATTTGCATACAGATGAACAGATGTTCCTGTCATGTATGTAGGGAAAATTAAATAGAAGGTGTACATTTTTTAGGATTATATTAGCCAATGAGAACTGTGTTTATTTCCTTATGTTTTCTGTTTTATATCCTTAACTACTTATTTATTTTAAGAACAAAAGGAAATAGTACAACTATTAACAATGATTAGACTGGTGAAGAAAAAGTAATATCAAGTAGGCCTATAGCATTTTAGCAACTTACTATAAAGAAAAACAAACAAACAAAAACATTTACTGGGCTTCTATAATACTTAAGAAAATAATAATTTCAAAATAATGGCAAAGGTAATTTAAGAGAAATTTTCAATGTGTGGTGAGATGTATTCTTATTTAACCTCAGTATACTTTATTATTATTATTGATCTCAAATCAAGGAAGGGAGAGATAGAGAGAAACATTGATCAGTTGCCTCTTTCATGCTCCTTGATTGTGGATTGAACCCTGAAACCAGGGTATGTGCCCTGAGACTTGTACCTGCTACCTTCCTGTGTACAGAAAATACTCTAATCAACTGAACCACACTGGCTAAAGCTATACTTTGTATTTTTATTTAAGTTTTTTTAAAAATATATTTTTATTGATTTTATAGAGGAAGGGAGAGGAAGAGTGAGATAGAAACATCAATGATGAGAGAGAATCATTGATTGGCTGCCTCCTATATGCCCCTCATTGGGGATCAAACCTACAACCCCAGGCATGTGCTCTTGATTGGAATTGAACCTGGGACCCTTTGGTCCAATGACCGATGCTCTATCCACTGAGACAAACCAGCTAGGGCTAAGTTTTGTTTTATTTATTTTATGTTGCCATTAGAAAAAATAAGAGCATGACCATCAGTCCAACATATTCATTGGACGAAGACTGTGCTGACTAAACATAACAATAGTGTTACTGACCTAAGAATAGGGCCCTGTATTGATGTGCCCTTCCTGAAGTGGGAACACCCTGATGCTGGTTACTCCCAATCTTCTCAATTGGCCTGGTAGGTCAAAGAAAACATTGATAAAAAATTTAACTGAGTCACAAAGAAGGCTATATCACATTATTCTACTGTTATATAAAGAAGTAAGCAACAAATAATAAAAATTATTATTTGAATTGCCCTCAAATTCTTTACTCTCCTTTAGCCTTTGTTAAATCTCCATATTGTCAAGTTTCTTGAAATTATTAGTTACACTTAATATCTTCATCTGATAATCTCTTCTCCTAAAACATTGTATTCTGCTTTTTTTCCCTTTTTCAATTAATCTCTTATAGCAAACACCCCAAGGCATATTGGTGGTCATGCCATAATAACTCTTTTTGATTTGTCTTAAACTTGGTTTCCTGCAACATTTGAAGTGTGAAAATATCTTTCATTCTTAATTCTTTTTCTTGCTTTAGGATGCACCATTTTTTCTCTGATAAATTATTTTAATCTTCCAAAACAATATCTGTTCAATAATAAGAACAAAAATGTTCATGTTGCCCTATATCTTTTTCTTTGAATAATATTTTTCCACATTGACTCTTTGCTTCACCTGATGATTAGTTTTGGTCAATAGAACAACAGCAAACTTAAAGCAAGAAGGTACTTGGCAAATGCTTGCTTGTTAGATTGTACTCTTGGGACCCAAAGAGCCCTAAATCAAGTACAGTCACCAACTGTCACTCCAACTGACAGCCAGTCTATCCTCAGATGCAGAGCCCCCCAAAGCAGGTAACCATTGATACATTAGGGAACACAGCCAAATCAGAAGAACTATCTAGTAGAGCCCAGTATGAACTGCCACCTCACAGAAATGTGAACTATAGAAATGATATGTCACTATGTTAGTGGTAGCTTGCTAAAGAGAAAAAAAATAACAAACATACTACTTCCCCTATGGTATCTAGATCTTTATTAGTAGCACTGCCATCTATTCTATCATATATCTGGAGACCCTGGGTCATCCTCAATGGCTTTCATTACATTTACTCCTTTACCGTATTGGTAAGTAGGTCTTGCTGCTATTTTTAAACCTAAAATCATTTGAATACTGAAATAATTAATATCTTATGAATGTAATACAAATTTGTGATTACTTGATATATGCCAGAATTATTAAGCCAATAATTAGAAGCAGAATGATTTGTTCATTTTGGATTATGGATTTAATATCTCTTTCCCTATTATGCACTATATTCCACTGTCTTTTTTTATAATATACAGTATTTCTGATTGTCTTGTATAGTGTAGGTATGAGTCTGTTAATTCTTTTATTTTATTTGTTATTTAATTGATTCTTAGCCTTCTGAAAGATTTTTGAAGTCTTCTACCTTAAAGATAACATAGAAAATAAAAGGTAGTCTGTTGTTTTTTTGTTGTTGTTATTGGTTTTTTTTATTATAAAAACCAGGAATTTTGTCTCTGGTTGTTTCACTGAGATGCAAAATCTCTATCCTCTTGATTCCTTGTTTGACCAAACTCTGCACAGCTTGCAAAGAATACTTTTGAAGGAAATTTAATCTCTATAGTGCCTCTGTCTCATGGCCATGTCCGCCAGCTTTGGGGCCAGAATTTCTATTTCCACTCACAAAGCTAAGAAATACCTACAAAATCTATGAAAGAACTTTAAGTTTCTTATGATTAGAATACAAGGGGCAGGGGGCAGGAATGTTAAATGTTTGGCATTGGAATTTATATGGGTGAGTTTTTTCTAATCACAACTATCATAAGTGCAATGCACAGGAAGCGTTTTAAAATACTTCCAACATTTCTCACTATATATGCTTTACTACTTTACTCAAAATGTCATACCCTTTTTAAAGTGAATATGGAAACATTAAAATAAGGCTTTCATTGAATAGTCATTCAGTTTAGCTTTTGGAGTTGATTAAATGTATTGTAGAGCATTGTTAATGCTGACTTTATTGAAATTATTATACTATGTAGTGTACTTTTGCACTTTGCAGTTTCTTATTATTTGCATTTACTGTGCCTTATTCATAGTAGATGTCTAATAAATAATGGGAGAGTAAATTAAAATTAGCAAACAGTAACTTATTTTGCTAACAAAATTTATATTTATGTATTTATTTTTTAAAATATGTTTTTATTGATTTTTAGAGAGAGGGGAAAGGAGAGGGATGGAGAAATAGAAGCTTCCATCACAGAGAAACATCATCCATCAGCTGTCTCCTGCATACCTCCTATTGGGAATTGAACCAGGGTCCTCTTAGTTCCTAGATTATGCTCAACCTTTGAGCCACACCAGCCAAGCTCTACAGTATTTATTTTATAACTTTTTTTTTATTTCTTAGTTAGTAGAAAACACAGGAATAGGAAAAAGTAGGTTTATAGCTGTCCTTAAGGAAAAATATGAACAATACAGAATCTTAAATATAGAAAGAGGTAATATGCAAATTAGGTGAGGACTCTTAATGGGATGACCAGGTAGGAGAAAGTTGCATGTGCAGGTGAGGCTCAGAGTGGAGGCGGAGAAAGAGACAGGGGGCCTGTCTGAGCCAGTGCAGCAGCTCTGGAAGCCCTAAGCGGACACAGGCAGAGGTGCCAGGGGAGGCCTGGGGCTGGCCAAGCCACCGTGCCAGCTCACACAGCCCCAGAGTGAACATAGGCAGGGGGGTAGGGAGGCAGGGGAACTGGGGGCAGAAGTCAGGCTTGGTCCCGGCCTCCTGCAGTGGCAGTCTGGCCTGACTGCCTCAGGCCTGCAGGGCGCCTCCTCGCAAGGCCAATCCCACACTGGGCCTCTAGTAAGTAATATGATTAAACTGTTTTGCGAACAGTTGCTTTGTAGTATAGCATGAAGCCTGGTATTGAGATCCCAACTGGTACTGGCATGAGAACAGACATATAGATCAATGGAATAGAATAGAGAACCCAGATATCCACCCAAACCATTATGCTCAATTAATATTTGACAAAGGAGGCATGAACATTCAATGGAACCAAGATAGCCTCTTCAATAAATGGTGTTGGGAAAATTGGACAGATACATGCAAAAAATTGAAACTGGACCACCAACTTACACCAAATACAAAAATAAACTCAAAATGGATATAGGACTTAAACATTAGAAGGGAAACCATAAAAATACTAGAGGAATCCACAGGCAGCACAATCTCAGATATAGGCTGAAAGAACTTCTTCACTGATACTGCTCCAAAGGCAATGGAAGCTAAAGAAAAAATAAACAAATGGGACTACATCAAAATAAAAAGCTTTTGAACAGCAAAAGAAACCATCAACAAAACAACAAGAAAGATCAATGCATGGGAGAACATATTTGCAAATGCTATCACTGATAAAGGTTTAATCTCCAAAATCTACAACCAACTTATACAACTTAATGAAAGGAAGATCAAGGATTCAATAAAAAAAAAATGGGCAATGGACCTAAATAGAACCTTTTCAAAAGACGACAGAAGGAAGGCCAAGAGACACATGAAAACATGTTCAAAGTCATTAATCATCCGAGAGATGCAAATCAAAACGACAATGCGATACCATCTTACACCTGTCAGAATGGCAATCATCAACAAATCAACAAACGACAAGTGTTGGCGAGGATGCGGAGAAAAGGGAACCCTTGTGCACTGTTGGTGGGAATGCACACTGGTGCAGCCACTGTGGAGAACAGTATGGAGTTTCCTCAAAAAACTAAAAATGGATCTCCCATTTGACCCTGTAATACCACTCTTAGGAATTTATCCTAAGAAATTACAAACACCAATCAGAAAGGATTTATGCACCCCTATGTTCATAGCAGCACAATTTACAATAGCCACAATTTGGAAACAGCCTAGGTGCCCGTCAGCAGATGAGTGGATCAGAAAACTGTGGTACATCTACACAATGGAATTCTATGCAGCCATTAAAAAGAAGAAATTCTTACCATTTGCAGCAACCTGGTTGGAACTGGAGAGCCTTATGCTTAGTGAAATAAGCCAGTCAATGAAGGAGAAGCATCACATGATCGTACTCATTGGGGGATAATAAAGAACATTATAAACTGATGAACAAAAGGATAGATACAGAGACAGTAAAGCTTCGAACAGACTGTGAAATTACAGCAGGAAGATTAAAGTTAGGTGAGGTAGATAAGAGATCAATCAAAGGACTTGTATCTATGCATATAATCATAACCAATGAACATAGACACTGGAGGGTTGGGTTATGCCTGGGAGGGAGGGGCGGGAAATGGGGAGATATGTATAAAAAATTAATTAAAAAACTGTTTTGCGTATTCATGACTGAAAACCTATTTTTGCCCACCTTGTATGTCTTGCTGGGCTAAAACAAGTGAGTGGGCGATGGATGTGCTATAATAAATGGGGGACATAGTTTATAGTATCAGAGTCTAAGAAACATGGTCCATCTCTTTTAAAAACTCTATCTTTTTAAATCTGTGTGTTGGATAAAGGAGAACAGTTGTGTAGATGCAATATAAAATTCTAAAATACGGAATTTTAATATAGATGACAAAATATAAATCTTATAAAATGGATGGGCACTCCACTGATTCCATGTAATTGAGGGTAGAAAAATGAGGAACAGTTACATCATTTAATCACATTGCATTCTTCAGTAAACTTAAAATTCAAATGAATAAATTTGGGGTACTGAACAAACAATACAATATACAGATGACTTATACATAGATCCATGAACCTATGTAATTTTATTAACCAACTAGAGGCCTGATGCATGAATTTCATGCAAGAGGCTTGGCCCTTGCAGCCAACGCTTTGTCTGGAAGGTCGTTCAATTGTAAGGTCTAATTACCAATTATGCTTTTATTATTATAGATGTCCCCACAATAAATTAAAAATAAAACACACAAGATTCAATACAGAGTGCTTAGCTTAACTCTTTATTGTTTCTTAGAAATTTTTTATAAAAACTTGGCCTGTTAATTGGACATCAACAATATGTAATTAAGTCTAGTAAACTGCAAGTTGAAGATTAGGTGGTTTGTCCATTTATATAATAAAAATATTAGAAATAAATATTTTTCCTACAATGTTTTTTTTTTACTTTTTAAAAAATATATTTTATTGATTTTTTATATATTTTTTTATTGTTTAAAGTATTACAAATAGTAGTACATATGTCTCCTTTTTTTTCTTTTCCCTACTGACCTCCCCCTGGCCCTCCTCACCCCCCAGGACATGCCCTCACCTTTTTGGCGCGCCCCCCAATGCCCTGTATCCACTGGCTATGCTTACATATGTGCATACTAGTCCTTTGGTTGATCTCTTACAGGACCCCCCACCCCCAGCTTCCCCTGCCTTCCACTGTAGCATGACAGTCTGTTTATTGCTTCTTTGCCTTTGTATCCGTTTCCCCCCTCCCCACCCCTCAATTCTTATCTTTAAAAATATCTTGCCTTTTTAGGCTAGAAATGAACTTATAAGAGAAAAAAAATGTTTGAGTTTCAATTTCAGTGTCCAATAGTTATGAGTCCCAGTTTCAATGTCAAACAATTCCTTATGTGTACATGTCATCAATGGTATCTGGATAGTGGACAAGTGGTGGCAATGCAAGTCCATCCTCTTTGTTTTAGTCCTAGGCCTCCTATAGTGACACACAGCTGCTGACTGCTAGCATGGCAAGGCGTCGTCAGCGTCTTCTATCTCTGGACTGTTTCTCCTCTTGTTTTCATGGTTGGAGCTACAATATTCAGACTTATTTTGGTTTATATCTTAAAACAACTCACATATACAAGCATTTGATTTGGAATAAATGTTGTTATATAAAAACAGTTTTTATGGGTTTGGTTAAAGGAAGGAGCAAATGAACAAAAATAAGTCATTAAAAATGGCTTAATAGTTCATTCAAACCACTGATGACCACTATTTATGAGTAAGGGTGTTCCCAACTTTCTCACCAACCTTTCTTCTTTCCATTTGGCATGAATCCCAATTTCTGCTGTGTTAATATTTGCTCCCAGGAAAAGATGAAGGAAAAAGATCCATAAGGTTTCCATTGGCCCAGATAGGAGAAACATCTGCTGGATTTAAGAGCAGCTTGCTGGCTCAAGACAGCAGGGAGAATTGATGCCTATCAACCCTGCCATATGAGTTGATATTTCCTGTGCCCTGGGGATAAGCAAGCTTCAAGAAAAAATTAAAAAGCACATTGTAGGGCAAAATTTTCTTATTAAATAAGCTTTATATATTTTTAAAATAATTCCCATAGCATTACAAATTATGAGTTTAATACTGTGAAATTCAATTTTTAGCAAACAAAGTTTATTGGATTATTTTATGTTTAATTAGGTTATTTTGAGTAATGATCCATTCCATGCATTTAGAACTACTTTAGATTTGATCCTTAAACTTGAAGAGTTGATTAATATTTTTCTTGGTGATAAAAAGCTTGTCATTTTTGTAGGCAATTTTAGGATTAGTTTATCAATAATTTCAATAGTGAGATTTGGGATTATAGTCTCAAATGTAAACTTAATACTACTAAATATAATTATTGATATTTACATACAAACACATATATTTGCTTTTTAGAAATAAGTTATATTCAAGTGTATACTTATTTCCTCCTTGCTGCCAATACCCTGAACCCTTGGTATTTTTTTGCAATTATCTTCTGAGTCTGTGGCTCATCTTATTCAGTGCCCTAATTTGGAAAAGTCTGTACCTTCTAAACTTTGTTAAAATTTTTAATTAGCACAACACTCAGTAGATATCTAAATTTGAGCAATGAAATGTCAGCTTTTATTAATAATACTAGGGGCCCAGTTCACAAATTTGTGCACCTTAAAAGGAACTGTGAGCTGTGAGTTTCCAATAGGCACAAGGGCAGGTCTTGATACATCCTCCATGCCCCTGTCTGGCACCACCCACTGTGGCTCTTCAGTGCCTTGTCTGCAGGCAGTCACGCTCCCCCCACTGCTGCTTTCATGCACTGATGGCGCCAGCCCTGATTGCATCCACTGATGGTGCGGAGTGATTGGGGCTGGTACCATCAATGGGAGCAAGTGGCAGCTGCTACTCTGATCACCCCTCCAATCAGGGGGAGGTAGAGAAACCCTCAGGGGCAATCAGGGTCAGCAGCTGCTCCTTGTACCTGTTAATGGCACTGAGTGATCAGAACTGGTGTTGGGCACCACTAGTGGGTGTGAGCAGTGGCTCAAGCACCAGCTGCAGGTGTGAGCAGGGCCAGTACTGGTACCAGCAACAGGTGCCAGCATTGGGCAGGACCATGGCAGCACATGGGAGTGAAGAATATTCAGTAACCACCAGGAGCTCACCCTGATGACACAACCAGTGCCCCATCTTGGTCTGGTACACCTGCTCACCTGCTCCACCATCCTATTACAGACACCAGCCATGTTTCACACATGCCCTTGGTGGTCAGCACATCATAGCAACTGGTTGTTTGGTTGTTCCAGTTGTTCCTCCATTCAGTCCATTGCATATTAGCCTTTTATAGTACAGGATATGTCAGTGTAATATATATTTTATTCATATATATTTAACACTAGAGACCCAGTGCACAAAATCTATATATGCAGGGAGGAGGGTGCATCCCTCATCCTGCCCTGCACCCTCTTGCAGTCCTGGAGCCCTCAGGAGAGGTCCCACTGCCAGCTTAAGTCCAATCCCCATGAGAAGTGGGACAGCTGGAAATCCTTAGCACTGCAGCAGTCTTTCGCCACCCCCGCTGCGCTCACCAGCCGTGATCCAGGCTTCTGGCTGAGCCACGTTACCCCTGTGGGAGTCCACTGACCATTAGGGGGGCAGCTCCTGTGTTGAGTGTCTACCTCCTGGTGGTCAATATGCATCATAGCAACCAGTCATTCTGCTATTCTGTTTGGTTTTTTTTTGCATATTAACCTGTTATTATATAGGATGTATAAAGAGAGAAAGATATCTACATACCAAAATATATTATCTATCTATTCATCTATCTGTCTATCATTTCTCTATCTATCATTCTATCTCAGCACACATCTTTGGTTTCAGATCTGTCAAAATCTGTAAGTCTATGATTTTGAAATGGCAATCTGTTATTGCTCAAATTGTATGTAGAAGTCATAAAATAGACAAATATAAATAGTTTCACAACTTTATTTTAAAACTCTTTACCTCACCAGGCAGACTATGCAGAAATGTTCTTTATTTTTAAACCTGATATAGTTGCAATGCCCACTTTGCTAGAGCAGTAATATAATTCTTGGTTTCATATACACAGTGATAATAATCAGAAACAACAGACTTGATTGATATCCAACTACAGGCTTACCCAGAAGTCAAAAGACAAGTGCTATAATAAGAATATCAACAACTAGCAGAGGTTTGGTGACTCCCTGAAGTGCTTCCCAATGTGCAGTAAGTCCTCATCCCAGACTAGACTGAATCCATCAGAAGCCACAAGCTTTGGAGTCCATTCAGTTTTTTGGCTTGCTAGTCACCCACCCTTCTCAAGATTATGCCATCAGTTACCATTCTTGGATACATCTACATCTAACCAACACTGATAATTTGTTATTCAATAAGTCATTGCAACAATGAAATGCAAGTACCTAGTCTGGTCCTTAGAAACCTTTCTGGTTCTCATTTATTTTGAATCTAGTACAGATGTAGGATTTTTTAAAATAGCAAAAATGATTCAATCAATAGTTAACTTTTTAGGGTTTACTAAGACTAAACATAAAACCAAGAACCAGATATTACCCTTTCTTTTCGATGTTGCCATGAAGAGACCATTGACTTTCCTATGAATATAAATATATATTTTTTCATTATCATTTTACAACATCTCTCCAGAACGAGCATTATTAAAATTTAAGAATTCAGATGTGTTTTTTTTTGTTTTTCATTCCACATCAATGTATTGTATTCAAGTTTAATTTTAATAATTTCCATTAAAAAATCATTTAACTTTCTTAAATTAACATATTAAAACTCCCCAAAAAATACAAGAAGATATTATTAATTTCTTCTCTGCCTTATCAGAAGTATACTTCTTTGAGATGACTTATGTGTACTAATCTATACAAAATATCTAGTTTATTTTTAATATTTTCCCACAGTAGTTTACATTTGGTCTCATAGATCAATGTTCCCCTAGATCACTGGTCTGCAAACTCATTAGTCAATAGAAACAAATATCAACAGTACAACTACTAACATTTCTTTTGAGAGTCAAATTTTAAAATTAAACTTCTTCTAAGGCCACTTCTTCAAAATAGACTCTCCCAGGCCATGGTATTTTGTGGAAGAGCCACACTCAAGTGGCCCAAGAGCCGCATGTGGCTCTCGAGCTGCAGTTTGCAGACATAGCCCTAGATCTAATGTGGCACTACAAAAAAAGGATTTAGACATCAAAGCATGTAAACATGGACAAGATGGGTGAAATCAACATTAATGAAATCTTTGTGCGTTCAGAAATGATCAAACAGTGGAAAACACATCCTATTAACCATTGTGTTATTACATATTGCTTTTCAAAAGGGAGCTTGTTCCTTTGGGAATATTCCAAATTGATCCATAAGTGACTGCATATTTATCCACACCTAAATAGTTAAGGTGACATCGTTTTCCACACAATGTTCATATTTCCAAAAATGTGTGCCCAGCCCTAGCCAGTTTTGCTTGCAGTTAGAGCACCGCCCTGCTGACCGAAGTGCCAAAGGTCCAGTTCCTGGTCAGGAGCATGTATCTTGGTTATATGTTCACTGCCTGGTCCCATGTGCCTGAGGCAACCAATGAGTGTTTCTCTCTCTCACTCTCTTCCCCCTCCACTTTGCTTTCCCTCTGTCTGAAAGTTAATGGGAAAAAACATCCTTGGGTGAGAATTAAAAAAAAAAGTGTGCCCAGCCCTGGATGGTGTGGCTTATTTGGTTGAGCATCCTCCATTGCATCAAAAGGTTGCCAGTTTAAATCATGGTTCAGGTTGGGGGAGCCATTACCAGTGGGGGACATGCATAAGGTAGCCAGTCAATGTTTCTCTCTATCTCCCTCTCCCATTCTCTCTCTCTAAAAGTCAATAACCTATTTTGAAAAAGGGTTTCAGACTAATGAGCTTATTTAAAAAAAAATATGCCTACCATGCCCACTTATGCTTGTTAGAAAATTAAATGTAATAGACACTTCTTTTTCAGCTATCAAAGACTTTTAACATGTTTTAGGTTATAGAGTAATGGTAGCCTTGGCATAAATATTCTGTTATTGAAAAAGAAAACTCTTTCTATGATATTAGTCAAAAGAGGAACCATCTTATAATGTTTACTAGTATAAATGTACTCAAATATTTAAGAGAAAGGCTCAAATGTTTTGTTACCTCACTTTTGTGGTCTTTTTATGAAGTCATTATTTATTTAAAAGCATAGTATTGTTATCCATCAGGGAAATATATCTTTGCCAAAGAAAACTCTCCTAAAAACAATATTTACAGTAATACTTTCCTTTCTCGCAGGTAACTATGACAGTTTTTAAAATAAGCAATAAAGCAGAAGTACTCCATTATTAATAACAAGTAAATTCCAAGGCAATGACATTTTAAAGTGGAAATCAGTGATATATTGTGCCGCTTAATTTACTGAATATTGTCCCGTGCAGGAAAGATCCTCAATTTGATCCCAGGTCAGAGTCCATGCTCATGTTGCTGAGTAAGTCCTTGCAGGAGATGGACAATTAATGTTTATCTCTTATATTGATGTTTCTCTCTTTCCCTCTTCCTTCCTGTCTCTCCAAAAATCAATAAAAACACATTTAAAAAATAAAAAAAGTGAGAGGTATATAGGTAACAATTCTGTATTAGTACAAGTTCAAGTCAGTAAAATATGGGTTTCCATTCTCTAGAAGTTTATTTACAGTATGAAACAAATACAAAGAGATTAGTTATGTTTACAAATCAATTTTCCCATGATTTAATTGATTTTTTGATATTTTCTCAATAAGTTTCTTAACTGTAAACACAATTTTTACATCCCTGAATTTAAAAATCTTTGATTTGAGGAAAATGAAAAATCAACAGAAAAGCAACATTTTCTGGAAATTTATATTGAATAATTACCATTGCATATAGAATAATTGTAAGCTCCTCATTGGGACATAAAAAGTTCTACATTATTTGCCTGAACTTTCTTTGTCAGCTCATCTTGGGCCATCACATCCCTTTCTTCT
>JAAGEH010000286.1:33243942-33324900 GCA_011751065.1 Lasiurus cinereus | reverse complement strand
CCCCCCCCCCCCCCCCCCCGCCGCCGCTCAGTTTCTTTAATAGCCAATCTCTTTTCTCCTTATGGTTCTGGACTTTCACATTAACTAATTTACTTTTTGGAATACTGACCCCTTCTCTTTAGCATTTTTGTTCTGGAGCAGTTTGTAAGTGGCTTGTTCTTCTGCCCCATTTAGGTTTCAGTTGAAATGTCAACATATTCTTTTTTAAAATATTTTTTTATTGATTTCAGAGAGGACGGTAGAGGAAGAGAGAGATAGAATCATCCCAGTGATGAGAGGGAATCATTTATTGTCTTCCTCCTGCACTTTGGACCAAGGCCACACCCCAGGCATGTGCCCTTGACTGGAATTGAACCTGGGACCCTTCAGTCCACAGTATGGCTTTATCCACTCAGTCATACTGGCTGGGGCTCAAATGTCAACTTTTTCTTAATCATGTCTTTATAAAATAGCAATGTGCAACTTTTTCAACTCATGGCATAAATGAACTAATTACTAAAAAATCTGCTGCACACCAAAAAAATACTTTTTTTTTGGCCAAATTGAGAATAGAAAAGGTATAATTTTGGTTCATTCATACTGGGGTTTGGGGGGGGGGCTGGGGCAGGAGGAAGAGGACTATTGTGTTGGCTGTTATCTTTTCTTCTTTTTTGTCAATTAAAGGGAAAAAAGGTCAATGCCCTAACTAAATAGTTAAGTATTGCATAATTTAAACATTCTCATGGCACACTGGTTAATGATCACTGCTTTATATGATTGGGTTTTATTGTTTGACTGCTAATATTTAGGCTGTAATTTCTACAGATAGAATTCTAAATTACTGTGGCATTTGTAGTACCTACCATGTAAAATACAATTTAGGCACAAAACATATATTTGACAAGTAAATTAATGTGATAGAAGTACATTTTATAGGCATAGCCATTATATATGCAAAACATAAGTTTCAGAAATCATAAACATTCTGTGACTATATATAATTCATATGCCTAATATAAATTAATTAAATCTATAGTATACAAATAAAAGTCTAGGTGGTCATCATGCACTCATGTATCACACCCTCAAGTCATCACAATATGGCTGTTACAAGATGGCTGTCACAAGATGGCTACACACACAGTGGAGGTCGGGCCCAGTGGAGGAGATGGGTCAAAGCAGGGGAGGAAAATTGTGGGTAATCAGGCTAGCAGGGAAGGGCAGTTGGGGGTGATCAGGCTGGAAGGCAGAAGCAGTTAGGGGAAATCAGGCTGGCAGGCAGGTGAGCAGTTAGAAGTCAGCAGTCCCAGATGGTGAGAGGGATGTCCAACTGAGAGATTCCCTATGGGAACGGGTCTAAACCAGTAGTTGGACATCCTCTGAGGGGTCCCACATTAGAGAGGGTGCAGGCCAGGTTGAGGGTCACCCCACCAAGCATGAATTTCATGAACTGGGCCTCTAGTATAATTATATGTTTAATGTGATATTTTATTTATATTTGATATCAGTTTTTTCTTACATGTGTCTTCTACCAAGGTCCTCTACCAAGGTCCTATAATCTAAATCAACACAGACCTTGCTCTTTTATATTAATACTAGAGATCCAGTGCACAAATTTGTGCACAGGTGGGGCCCAGCCAGCGTGGCCTCAAATCCGGTAAGATCAGGCTGAGCAAGTAGGGAGGAGGAGACAGCAGGAGGTTGACCAGATGGCCCATCCTGATCTGGGCCAGCTGGGGGGAGGGGTTGAGGCCAATTGGCTGATGGGATCTGCCCATATTGGGGTGAGGGCTATTTGGGGGTGGAACAGTGATAGGGAAGGGCTGTGGGAGGTTGGCCCGCCAACCCCAACCCTGATTGGTGTGATGGGACCCATTGGGGCAGAGCTGGCTGGGGGAGGGGGCTGTGGGCTGATCTGGATGGTGGGAGCTAATTAATGATGGGATAGCTATGGAAAGGAATTGTGGGTTGTGTGCTGATTGACCCCAACCCTGAATGGGATGGGGAGGCCAATTGGGGACCAGTGGCCTCAGGGAGGAGACATGGTTAGTTGGGAAACCAGGCCTGCCCCTGACCAGAGTGGGGAGGGCAATCTGGGGTGGATGGAGCTGACTAGGAAGAGAGGCTTCAGGCCAATCCAGGAGGGGCAGGGCTGGCCAGTGGGAAGGTCGGCAGGGGATTTGGCTGGCCACCCCACCCTTGATTGGGGTGGAAAGGCCAAACAGGGGTTGGGTGGGCTGGAGGAAAGACTACAGGATGTTGGCTTGTGTTCCCACTCCCCCATCAGGTCAATTCACTGACCACAGTGGGCATCATAGCAATCAATCATTCTGGTCATTATGGGGCTCTGGTCATTGGCTTTTTATATATACTAGAGACCTGGTGCACAAAATTTGTGCCTGGGAGGGGGGGTGTCCTTCAGCCCAGCCTGCTCCCTCTCCAATCTGGGACCACTCAAGAGATGTCCGACTGCCTGGTGGAGATGCGTCAAAGAAGGAAAGGGCCTAATTGGGCAGTTAGGCATCCCTCCCCCAATCCAAGACTGCTGGCTCCCAACTGCTCATCTGCCTGTCTTCTTGATTCCTCCTAACTGATTCTGCTTGCCAGCCTGATCACACCCTAACCACTCCCCAGACAGCCTGAATGATGCCTAACTTCTGCCCTCCCAGCCTATTTGCCCTCAAATGTCTTTCCCTGTGGGCCTGGTCACCCATAACTGCCCTCCATAGCAGCCATGGTCACCCTTAACTGCTCTGCCCTGCAGGCCTGGGTCCCCTCCAACTGCCTGTCCCTGCCGGCCTGGTTACCACCAACTTCCTTCCTCTGCTGGCCTGGTCATCCCTAAATGTCCTCCCCTGCAGGCTTGATCACTTCCAACTGCCCTCCCTTGCAGGCCTGGTCCCTCCCAACTGCCCTCTCTTGTTGGCCATCTTGTGTTCACATGGGGGCAGAATCTTTTGACCACATGTAAGCAGTCATCTTGTGTGTTGGAGTGATGGTCAATCTGCATTTTACCCTTTTATTAGATAGGGTAGAGGCCTGGTGCTCGGGTGGGGGCCAGCTCCTTTGCCTTGAAGGGTGTCCCAGATCAGGGTGGGTGTTCCCTTCGGGCATGGAGTGCCCTGGGAAACGGGCCTGTGGTGGTTTGCAGGCCAGCCATACTTCCCCCCCCCTCCCCCCCCCCCCCAGTAACCCAATTGGAAGCCCTGGTATCCGGGATTTATTATCTTCTACAATTGAAACTTTGTACCCTGGAGCAGAGCAAGCCTTCTTCTAGCACAACCATTGACATTTTGTTGCCTTAAATGGAGGCTTAAGGTGTGGGGGAAGCTTGGCTTCCTCTATCTCATGGGCAACATAAGTCTTGCTCAGTGGAGGCAGTCATTGAAACTTTGTTGCCTTAAGCAGAGGCCTGCACAGCCAGGGTTTGTGGAAAGCTTGGCTTCCTCCATCACCAGGGGCAATCCAAGCCTTCCCCCTGCTCTCTCTGTGGCCATAGCCATCTGGGTTGGGTTAATTTGCATATTTGTTCTGATTGGCTGGTGGGCGTGTCTTGGGTGTAGTGGAGTTAGGATCAATTTGCATATTACTCTTTTATTAGATAGGATAAAGAACCTGGTGCATGAAATTTGTGCATGGGGCGAGTGAGTGTGTGTGTGTGTGTGTGTGTGTGTGTGTGGGTATGTGTATTTGTGTGTGTCCCTCAGCCCAGCCTGCATCCTCTCCACACTGGGATCCCTTTCACAATCCAGGACTGCTGGCCCCCAACTGCTTGCCTGCCAGACTGCACCTAACTATATTTGCCAGCCAGCCTGATTAACCCCAAACTGCCTTCCCCTGCCATCATGGTCACTCCCAACAGCCCTTCCCTGCAGGTTTGATTCTACCAACTGCTCTCCCCCTCAGGCCTAATCCCCCCAACTGCCCTCCCCTGCAAGCCTTGTTCCCCTAAACAGCTCTTTCCTGCCAGCCATCTTGTGGCAGCAATCCTGTGTCCATATGAGGGTAGCCATCTTGTGTGTTGGAGTTATGGTCAATTTGCGTATTACCTCTTTTTATATGAGATTCTGTTCAATGCACTAATACAATTATTTACACTTTCTGCAGAGAATAATACATGAAAAGAATATTAATGTATGGTCAACTTGGATGCTAGTCAATATAATTTTATGCTTGAAGAGAATGTTTATATATGGCATAATCCAAAAGAAAAATATCACCATGATATATTTGCTACATTTAAGTAAAATTATTAACTAACAATAATATATTAGGCAACAATTATTTTGAGTATGTGTGTGTGTGTGTGTGTGTGTATATATATATATATATTAGTGGAATTAGTGAAAGCCAGCATGAAAACCATTGGGGGAAAATGAGGGAACATCTGTAGTACTCTCAAAAACAAAGATTTAAAGAAAGAAAATTGTATGACCTCATTCAATATATTTGTTTTTGAGAATGTTCAGGACATGTGAGGAAATTAATTAAACTAGATCAGTCATTGAAAACTCATTAGTCAACAGAACTGCAAACCACAGCTTGTGAACCACATGTGGCTCAGGTGTCATGGTTTGCTGACCACTGAACTAGACCAATTAATAAAAGTAAATATATTTTAATATTTTGATCATAAAAATCTACTTTGAATGTAAAAATAAATATATTTATATTTAACTTAGTTCACTAAGTGTATAGTTTAGACAGCTTTTTGTTTATTATACATTTTGGCAGAGGGTGAAAACACAAAACCAAAGAATGGAGATACAGGTTAAAAAATATTGAGGATATTTTTTTTTAAATTATATAATGCAAAAGCAATACAACCACTATGCAAAACATAGAGCAAACATAAAACAAATTTTCCCGAGAATTTTATAAATATTTTGTGAGGCTTAGAATTTTGTAATTTAAGGAAGGAAAACAATATTTATGATACAGCTGAGTAATATAAAATTAATAGAAGAAATATGCAAAATCTGTTCTATGTAGGAAGAATAACTGTGCTGGGAATATTTACAATATAGAAGACTGAGGTATACAATCACACAAAAACATGTTTAAAATGGAAGAGAAGGCACTAATATTGTATTTTACCTATATGACAAATTTTTCCAGGTCTAGCCTTGATACTGATAATCAAGAATTAACTTTATTATAAATTATATCAGAGCCACAGCAAACCATAACTAGTCTTAATATAATGTAGTTAACTGGGTCACCTGCTCACCATTATTGTGTAGGTCAATCAAAACAATGTAAGAGTTATTGCATGAGTTCCCTGATCTGCTAGGAGTGTCCAGGAAAACATATGAACACATTCTGGAAAGGAAAAAAAGAGGTGAAATTTCTGCAGGAGAACTGTGATTCTTTGGGTCAGGAGCTGTGGGAGCAATTGTAAATCTGAAGAAGTCTTTTGTCATGGATCACAAGCCAGCAAAAGACTAGGGCCAAACTTTGGGTATGCAAGAGTTTCTGCTCCAGAAGTTGGGAACAGAATGGGTTGCTCACAATGGCCACAGTGAACACCAGGATCTGGTCTACAGCATTGTAATTGCTTAAGCTGTCAACTTGGCATTCTTACAACCTGATATCAGGGGGAGAAAGCCCTTCCAACCTTCCCTGGCCTTGCAAGACCCCATGCTCGCCAGCTTTCTTTCTTTCCTGCCTTGGTCTGGCAGCTGCAATGGAACACAGGTCTCTGAAGTGCTGCCTGTCTCTATGGAAACTGGCAAGAAGCAGCAGACCCGTGGCCATGCTCCATAGCGGCTGGGCAGAGTGGCGGCACCGAAAGTGGATACCACATGTTGTACTCCATCAGGCTAGCAGAATAAGGAAAGGATGAAGCAGAATCAGAGAAAAATAAATGCTATGTGGTAGCCTAGGGAAACAGAATGCTTAATTTTTCAGATAAAGCTAAGAGATAGAATAAAATAATGAGAAATATGTCTAAAGAATTCTAAGTATTTGAAAGAACAGAGGGACATTCCAAAAGTGGAAACACTTCTGCACTTAATTTCCTCTAATTTCTTTCTCACATGATAGAGCATTCATCACCCTTCTCTTAAGAATTATAATTTTGCATTAATGACATTTGTGCTATTTAATCCTATAGGCTTTAGTATGCAATATGTATTTCAGTTCCTACAACTACTGAGCCACAACTTTCACATTAGAAGAGGTTATTTATTTAGAATGCTCTCAGTAATTTAGTGGAAGTAATCTCATATTGAGTGTGCATTTAGATATACTTCTAGCAACAAGAGTGAGCTTGAATTTTCTAAGATGCAGGCTCTCTGTATAAATATCCTTACTAGTTGATGAAATAGATGAGAGAGAAAGGCAGAAGCACAAAACTGAGAATAGTTGAGGGAGGGGGGGATCCTAAAGAATAGTAGGATACCTTCATATTTTATTTAAAAACAAGTTATCAACTACAAAGGTACACATGGGGAGGGTGGGTGGCATGCGCTGTCATGAAGCAGCCACGTGGGAATGGCAGGGCCAAGACAGCGATGGTGGTGGACAGATTAAGAGGCAATAACATAACTACAGCCCTCTATCCTGACCACCATGAGCAGGTTTTTCTCTCCATTGTGAATTCTTCCATGTTTTTCAAAACATGAGAGATAACTGAAGGCTCCCTCAATTATGTTGAATTTATATGACTTATTTCCGTAATTCTGACACTCATGGTTCATATTCAGTTTGACATACAATGTGCATATTATAAGATGAATGATGCATAAAGAATTTTGCAAGAAGGGGGGATGGTGATGGAATAGACAGACGTGTCCCAAGCCTTATCCTGGAGCAGATAGAAAGAAAAGCTGAGGCATAGAAAGTGTTCGTTGGAGATTTAAGGGAAGCTATATTCCAGGAGAAAATGGAGGACTGCTGGACGGGCTCTCCTTACCAGGCATTCCCCTCTGCTCCAGGGTTCCTTCCTGGAGTGACTAGCTTGTACTCTGAGACTGTGACATCTTAAAGGGGAAAGTGGATGTTATTGGAAGTCTGAAAATCAACTGCAGCACCCACCAAACAGCTGCGAACACAAGAGCACTGTCCCCAGTTGGTGCAAACACTCAGATTCAGAGGAGCTCTACACTCCACCACAGAAATGTCATATTTTGCCTGGGATAAGGAGAGAGAGAACTACATAACCAGAAACCTGGAGAAGAGAGAGACCATAGGGAGTAAAGAAACAGCCCAGATATGAAAAAAAAAAAGCAGGCATCACCAGAAAAGGAAGTAAAGAAAATAGAGGTAAGCAACATGCCAGAGAAAGAATTCAGAGAAATGGTCATAAGATGAAAAGAAATGGATAAAAAGACTGGAAGAAAATTCAACAATATGTGTTATTACCAAGAGGAAATTAAGAAAAACCAAGAAGAAATGAAAAATGACATCACTGCTGTAAAGAATTCAATAGAAAAGATAAAAGTAGATAGAAGAAGCATAGGACTGCATCAGTGAACTAGAAGAAATAATATCCAAGTATAACAGCTTCTAGAAAAATAAATAAATAAAAAGCAGGAGGAGAACCTAAGGGAACTTTGGGACAACACAAAACAAAACAATATCCACATAACGGAGTTTCAGAAGGAGAAGAAATTGAGCAAGTAATAGAAAACCTGTTTGAAGAAATAATGATAGAAAACATTCCTGATATAGGGAAGAAAGAACCCACACAAATCCAAGAAGCTCACAGAGAACAAAATGAACCCCAAAAGACTGATGCCAAGACACATTATAATTAAACTGGCAAACACCAAAGAAAAAGTAAGAATCTTAAAGTGGCCAGAGAGAGAAAAAGTTACCTAGAGAGGAACCCCCATCAGACTAGCAACCTATTTCTCAAAAGAAACTATCAGGCCAGAAGGGAATGGAATGAAATATACAAAGTCATGCAAAGGAAGAGTCTCAATCCAAGAATACTGTACCCAGCAAGGCTATAAATCAAGATTGTAGGTGAAATCAGGAGCTTCACAGATAAAAAAGGATTAAGAAAATTGATTACCACTAAAGGGTCTGCTGTAAAAAAAATAAATAGGAAGCAAAGAAAGAATAAAAATGACAACAAATCAGCACCTATAAATAATAACTTTAAATGTAAATGTATTAAATGCCCCCATCAATAGACATAGGGTAATGGATTAGATAAGAAAACATGACCCATATACCTGCTTTCTATAAGAAACTCACCTCAGAAAAAGACACACACACAGACTAAAGGTGAAGGAAAGGTAAAAGGTTTTGTAGGCATATGCAAATAAAAAAAAGCTGGGGTAGCAATACTTATATCTGACAAATTAGATCTGAAAGTGAAGGACATAACAAGAGATAAGGAAGGCCACTTCATAATAATAAAGGAGCAATCCAACAAAAAGAAATAAATCTGGTATACACACCTAATACAGGACACCCATATACATAAAAAAACAAAAAAAAAAACAAAAAACAACTCCTGGAGGAGAGATTAACAGCAATACAGTCATAGTAGGAGACTTTAATACCCCACTATCACCTTTGGACAAATCCTCTAAAAAAAACATCAACAAAGAAACATCATTCCTAAATTACTCACTAGACCAGATGGAATTAATTGACATCTTCAGAACATTTCATCCCAAAGCCACAGAATAAACATTTTTCTCAAGTGCATATGGGTCATTTTCAAAGATAGATCATATATTGGGTCATAGGCAAAGTGTCTTCAAATTCAAAAAGATTAAAATCATATCAAGCATCTTCTCAGATCACAGTGACATAAAACTGAAAGTCAATTACAATAAAAGCAATCCAAAAAAAACAAACACATGTAGACTAAACAGCATGGTATTAAACAATGACTGGGTTACCAGAGAGTTCAAAGAAGAAATAAAAAGCATCATGGCAACAAATGACAATGAAACACAACATTCCAAAATGCAGTCTTAAAATGGAAGTTCATAGCTTTAAAAGCCTACTGCATAAAACAGAAAACAATGGTAATAAATTACCTAATCCTACAACTCAAGGAGTTAGAAAGAAAGCAACAAGAAGAGCCCATTGTAACTGGAGGGAAGGAAATAATAAAGATCAGAGTGGAGATAAATGATATTGAGAACAACAACAAAAAAATACAAAAGTAAAACAACACCAAGAGCTGGTTCTTTGAAAAGATAAACAAGATTGATGAACCTTTAGCCAGGCTCACCAAAAAGCAAAGAGATAGGACCCACATAAACAATATTAGAAATGAAAGAGTAGAAATAATAATAGACCCCACGGAAATACAAAGGATTGTTAAAAAATATTATTGTTAAAAAATACTACAACTCTGTTCCAACAAACTGGACAACCTGGAAGAAATGGACATATTTCTAGAAAAATATAAGCTTCCAAAACTCAATCAGGAAGAATCTAAACATCTCAATAGGCAAATAACTTTGGAGAAATTGAAGCAGTTATGGAAAAGCTACAAAAAAACAGAAGTCTGGGGCCAGATGGCTTCATGGGAGACTTTTACCAAACAGTCAAGGAGGAACTAAAACCTATTCTTCTCAGACTATTCCAAAAAATTCAAGAGGAAGGAACACATCCAAGCTCATTCTATGAAGCCAGCAATACCTTAATATCAAAACCAGGTAAAAAACAAAAACAAACAAAAAAACAACAACAACAACAAAAAACCAAACCAAACAAAACAAAATAAAAAACAATAAAGAGAATTATAGGCCAATATCCCTCATGAACATAGATGTCAAAATTCTCAACAAAATTCTAGGAAATTGGATCCAGCAGTATTTTAGAAAGCTCATACACAGTGACCAATTATGATTTATTCCAGGACTGCAAGCATGGTACAATATCCACAAGTCAATAAACGTGATACATCACATAAACAAACTGAGAGATAAAAATTGCAGAGTCATATCAATTGAAGAAGAAAAAGCATTTGACAAAATCCAACACCTTTTCTTGATAAAAACTCTCAATAAGTTGGGAATAAATGGTTCATACCTCAACAAATTAAAATCCATATATGATAAACCTACAGCTAACATCATACTCAATGGGCAAAAACTAAAATCACTTCCCCTAAGAACAGGAATAAGACAGAGATGTCCTCTCTCACCACTCCTGTTCAACATGGTACTGAAAGTATTAGCCATTTTAATTAGACAAGAAGAAGAAATGAAAGTCATCCAAATTGGAGAAGAAGAAGCAAAGCTGTCCTTATTTACAGATGAAATGATATTGTACATAAAAAAATCCCAAAAAACTGCATAACAACTAATAGACTTAATAAATGAATTCGACAATGTAACAGGATACAAAATTAATGCCAAGATATCTATGGCATTTCTATACACCAATAGCGAACTTACAGAAAAAGAGACTAAAAAAGCAATCCCATTTACCAGTGCATCAAAAACATTAAGATACCTAGGAATAAACTTAACTAAGGAGGTAAAAGATTTCTACACAGAAAACTACAGGACATTGAAAAAAAGAGATAGAGGAAGACATAAATAGATGAAGAACATACCATGTTCATGAATTGGTAGAATCAACATCTTTAAATTTGTATATACTACACAAAGCAATCTATAGATTCAATTCACTCCCCATTAAAATACCAAGAGTATATTTCAAAGACCAGAAAGAACTCTCAAAAATTCATCTGGAATAAAAAAAGACCCTGAGTAGCCATAGCTATCCTGAGAAAGAAGAACAAAGTAGGTGGAATCTCAATACCAGATTTCAAACTGTACTAACAGCCACTGTTCTCAAAAGAGCTTGGTACTGGCACAAGAACAGACATATAAACCAATGGAATAAAATAGATAATCCAGATATCAACCCAAAACTCTGTGCTCTATTAATATTTGACAAAGGCGACATGAACATACAATGGAGTGAAGACAATATCTTCAACAAATGGTGTTGATAAAATTGGACAGATACATGTAAAACAATGAAACTAGACCACCAACTTACACCATGCACAAAAATTAACTCAAAATGGATATAGGATTAATACATAATATGGGAAACCATAAAAATTCTAGAGGAATCCACAGGCAAAGAAATCTCAGACATATGCCAAAACAATTTCTTCACCAATAATGCTCCTAAGGCAATGGAAGCTAAAGTGAAAATAAACAAATGGGACTACATCAAAATAAAAAGCTTTTGCACAGCAAAAGAAACCATCAACAAAACAACAAGAAAGCCCACTGTATGGGAAAACATATTTGTAAATGTTATCACTGATAAAGGTTTAATCTCCAACATCTACAGCCAACTTATATCTTGGAAGATAAATGATCCAATAAAAAAAAATGTCAATGGACCTAAATAGAATCATTTTGAAAGAAGACAGAAAGAAGACCAAGTGACATATGAAAAAATGCTCAAAATCACTTATTATCTGAGAGATGCAAATCAAAAGGACAATGGAGTACCATCTCCCACATGTCAGAATGGTAGCCATCAACAAATCAACAAACGACAAGTGTTGGCAATGATGCAGAGAAAAAAGAACCCTCCTGCACTGCTAGTGGAAATGCAGTCTGGTGCAGCCACTGTGGAGAACAGTGTGGAGTTTCCTCAAAAAAATAATAATGGAACTCCCATTTGACCCAGTAATCCCACTTCTAGAATTGTATCCCAAGAAACTAGAAACACCAATCAGAAAGGATATATGCACCTCTATGTTCATAGAAGCACAATTCACCATAGCTGAGATTTGGAAACAGCCTAAATGCCCATCAGCAGATGAATGGATCAGAAAACTATGGTACATCTACACAATTGAATAATATGCTGCTATAAAAAAGAAGGAACTCTTACCATTTGCAGCAGCATTGATGGACCTGGAGAGCATTATGTTAAGTGAAATAAGTCAGTCAATGAAAGAAAAATACCACATGATCTCACTCATTATAACCTGATGAATAAAAAGATAAATACAGAGGCAGTAAAGCAATGAACAGACTGTCAAATTACAGCAAGAAGGCTGGGGAGTGTTGGGGAGGGAGGAAAATAGATCAACCACAGGACTTGTATGTATGCATATAAGCACACCAGTGGACACAAAACACTGGAGGGGGGGGGGGAGATGAGAGTATGGGACAGGGGATAGAGGAGGCTGGGGGAAGGTTAATGGAAAAAAAGGAGATATATGTACTAATATATGTAATATTTTAAACAATAAAAAAGACTTTTGCACTGAAAAAAATAATAAAGTTAAAAAAAATAAAAACAAGTTATCTATTTCTGTCATTGCTTATTGAGGTTGGTATTTAAGAACCTTTAATTTATTTTATAAATACTTATCTTTTTGGCATCTGCACTTTCCATTAAGCCAAATATGAAAACCCTAATATGAAACCAGTATTTTGCATTTAAAATACGGTTCTTAAGAGGACATAAAATGTTTTAAAACAAATCAAAATATTATATAGGCTACTTGATTCAGTTTCCAATAAGGTGAATTAAAAATTTTTGTAGACTATATTGACAGTTTTCACTAGACATAAGTATATTCCATTCTGAAAGAAAGGGTCAAAATACAGGGCATTATTTATCTTACTAGAAATTTTCACTCTCTTGTTGAAAAATTACCTTAAATTCTCTTCACATTTATTCACCTTCACTGTTTTTAAATCTGGTTCTTCCATTGAGAAAGTTCTGCTCATTTTTAAGAAGAAAAATAATGAGGGTACTCAGTTCCTGTTAAATAGCCCACAAAATTTGAACATTTACTCCGAAAAACCATGGACTATAGCACATTCCCTCTCACAATCAAAAAGGCTCATCCTCTCCTTGTCTGTCTAGATATATCTTAGGTGATTATTGCTCTCAGTAAGTAAGCACTCATGCACAGTGTGCACTGATCCATTGCTGTGGTCCAAGTTTAATCTTTAGCATAGGAAGCTAGATGAAGAAAAGTATTGCCTTTACTCAGCATCCATTCCAGAGATAGCAAGGCTTGAATGATGCTGTCTTTAGAAGCAGAGCTATGCATTGAAATCACTGTTCAAACACACTACTTCACCTATCTGCTCTCTTTCAACAATGCAGCTGGCTTCAAAGATTTCTCATCATTGCTTTGTTTCTTGCTTCTTTATGCTTAGGGCACATTACAGCCTTCACCAAGGCTGAGGTGGCCATAACTGAGAATTTGCTTCTTTATGTTTCGTGTGACAGTGTGCTAGGTTCTTGGTGGTCAGAAAGTAAAGGCACATGTGAAACATGGGGAGAGGATACTTCTTAACTAACTGAGGTTCTTAGGAGTCAAGACTGAGTTCACTTGATTTTGAACTTGGTAGTTCCCTAATATAGACAAGGAAAGGTTTGGACTATTATTTTCTTAAGTATATGACAAACGGAAACATTGAAGAAATAATAACAGCTGATCCATCTGCAATTTAAAGATGACCTGCAAAGCTATCTTTTCAGGATATTGACTAATTGCTCTTCACTAAATTGTCTTTCAAGGAAATGAATTACCAAATTATTTTCATATGATTGCTAAGACTAACTTAAGTGTTTTTTAACCACTGATGCTAGTTAGTGACAACCTAAGAAAAATCTAATAGCACAGAACAACTATCTATATAGAAAAAGAGATCTTATCTGAAATATTTTGTAATTAGAATAGTGGTGAGAAGGGAAAGAGGACTTTTCAAAGTGATTTGGAGAAAAGAAAAAAAAAAGATGATTACAGAAGAGGCTCAAAATATGAAAGAAAAGAACCTCAAAACCAGTACTAGCCTGTATTAGAAAGATTCATTAGTTTTTATAAACAAATTGAAACAAAATAAAACACCTAATTTATACTAAAAATGCATGCAACAGCTCCACCAAGAGGCATCAAGGGTCTCTTCCTAGGTGGTGTGCTATACATGTTCATGTTTAGCAACTGACTCTGTGGGAGGAAAAAGAAAGGAAACAGTTGGCCTGGATTGTTTGCCACTTTCCACCATGAAAATAATCTCAATGTGGTCAATTTCAAGCTACCAACATACCTCACTGAGCATGAAATCAGTAGACTGCAGTTGTCTCTCCCAGCCTAGGGGAGACCCACTGCTCCTACTTAAGTTGAAGATGCTTCTTTAATTTACTGAAAATAGATGCAAACAATCTAATTGAATTTTTGAAATATTTGATTTCAAACTAGCTGCCTCTTTTATAACAATTATTCAGTCGTAATTTTCACTTCATTTTCAAAGCAGCTCAGGGGTTAAACACATGAGATCTGAAAACAGAGTGCAAGATTTCAAAACCTGTCTCTGTCCTCCCCAGCTCAGTGGCAGTGGACACATTTTTCAAGGTCTTTTTGCAGCTGTCCTCTCTTCTTTTGGGTAGAGATGGCAATATTGTTGTCATGAAAATTAAATCCTTGCTGAAGGAGATGTATTTGGAATAGTGTTTAACATATTGTGGATGCTCAGTTAAGGTTAGCTGTGTTTTTTTATGTGTTTACCACTGCTTTAGGGACAGTTGAGGGATGACATGACATAGGAAGGGTATGTCTGCATAAATATCCAGACCTGTAATAACTTTTATGAGAGTTTGAGTCAAATTGAGAGAATGTGACAGGAAGTAATACATCAAATGCAGCTACTTTTATGCATTTGTGATTAAGTAGGGAACTAAGGAAGATGATATAGGGCTAGGGGAAAGCAAGGTGGGGGTCTGATTATTGGGTAGTTAATAGGATTATGGGTTTTCTAGCTTTAATACCTTGTACTACTTTTGTATTTTAAAGTTGTATTGACTTAGGTTAGAAGAACAATGAACCTGGTTGACTTAATACCTTTACTAAAGAAGTTATGGGCCTGAGGCAGGACTACCCTGTAAATTTATGATCAGATTATTCTGTGAGGCCACTTTCCATAGTAATCCCCCCCTTTTTTTTCATCCACAGGTACTATTAAAAGGAATGTTGATAAAAGAGAAATTATCAAGGGCAGATAAAATATTTTCAGTCACAGAAATCTATCTTCTTCAGAGGGCTTATGTAGAGCTTATTATACTTAATATTCAAGAAAGTCAATGTCTTCTAAGTTACCCCCTTTGGAGCATATATTTAGCACATTCCATCTTTGCATATCCCATTTTGGGAGCTGACAATGGTGTTAGGTATGTCTGTTCTAGGAATTAGTCTCTCCTCTCCTTTGTTTTGACCATGAACCAATGCAACAAACTTGAATTACTCTGGTCATTCTAGTACAGGTGCCTCTGCAAATGCTAGCCACTAGTCTTAGAAGATGCTTTCATTTTAGACAGTATGTACCAACTGAGAATTCTGATTCACAACAAAAGTTAAGCAATGTAGCTGACTCAAAAATACCTAAGATGCCTTGTTACCTGATCCTTAATTAGCTTAGAAACAAGTGAGCGAGACTGATATTTATGCACATAATAAAATTACATAAACACACAGAGGAAGGAAGAAAAATGATGGATATAGGTTGCCTGGGAAAATAGCCAACTTCTGCAATTCTCAATGGGAAGTTTATTCCTTTAAATACCATCATGAACTTGTATTGGAATGATTCCTCTACCTAAGCTCCCCACCATCCTAGGTTTCAGACTTGTTTTGGAATGACTCCTCTGAAACCTAGGATGGTGGTGAGCTTAGGCAGAGTAAATATTTTAAAATAATGCCTCAATGATATGACTGATGCATTTTAGAAATCCTTGTAGAGAATAAACAGCACCACACGTAGAGTCCCTTCTTTCTCCCTTTCCATCACACTCCCTGAGAAAGTTTCTAATTATTTTAGTTTCCTTAGAAAATTTTCTTCTTCTGTGTGTCTTTCAGATGTTGATTCATACAAGACAAGGCATCTAGTAGATCTCCCAACATATTTGTTTAATGAAGTTATTGAAGATGAATCTTTAATTTGGCACATATACTAATTTTGCTAACTGGGAAAATTAGTAATTTTTTTTGGAAAGACTTGAGCTATGAGGAGTTAAAAGCAAAAAGTAGTAGCTAACTTGATGCTTTTTTCAGGTTATAACCAGAAGTAAAAGGCAATTTCAATCTTTGAGAAGTTTGTTTGACAGTCTCTACAACACTGGCTTTTGAATTGATTTTGGAAATCACATATCCTAAGGGTGTTTAGGATTAGTAGATTCTCCACATGAGTTTGCTCTCTATTGGGAAAACTAAATTATTTGACCACAGGGATTTTAGGCCGCAGGTCCCAGTGAAATTGAAGGTGCAATGCTTTAAAGTCAGAATCTACAAAGAGAGAAGATGGAAGAAAGCTGTCCCAATCTCCTATTTCCAAGGACAAAGTACAGGTGCATTGGGGTATATAGAGCGGCTGGCATTTAGAAGACCCTATGGAATATTATTTTTCTTTCTTCCATGGACCAGTAAGGAAAGACTAAAATAATTAACAAAAGTGAGTTTTGAATAGAATAGAATATTTAAGGGCAGTTAATATTGACATCTTTTCTTATTTGATTTTAATGTTATAACTAAAATGTATAAAGACATAGTTCAGTAGATATGTAATTTAAAGTTTTATTGTTAAAGAGCTTACTCTTTATTTTTTAATTGTCTAATTAATTTTTAAACAAATAGTGACAAAATTACTATGACTAAGAAGCCTTGGTGAAAAAATAAATACAAAATCTTGAACTTTCAGAATAAACTCTGAATGTTCATTAACTTTGCTTCACCATGGAAAAATCATTTCACCTCGCAATGTCAGTTTACCCATCTGTGAAATCAAAAAGATAATATTTTCTTACGAGGATGTTTTCAAATTATTTTATAAATGTAGTGGATGAAATGATTACAAGCATCACTGCTTCCCCTCACCTGTCACATTTGTTGAAAAAAGTAGACAGTATATCTATGTACTATTTGATAGTCAAATTGTCATCTTGACAGTACATATATTTACTATAAGTTGAATGCCTTTTATTATTTAAAGAATCCCCTCATCCCCAAGATTTATTTATTTATGCATTAGGTCAATACCTAGGAACCCAAGCAAAGTATCTTGAAATTATTCTGAACTTCATATTTATGAGCTGCTAATCCTGTATCTGTGGTAATTATCTCTTCTTTCTGTTTTTACTTATATTTTGTCTGATGTGGTTTTTTGCTTCACCTCACTTCCCAAGATTGATAACTCTCCCTGTTTCGTAGATAGAGGTCACCTTTGAGCTGAAGGAAGACACATCCCACTCTGGCTCCTGTTGGCTTTAAGTCAACTATCAAAAAATTTATTCCAGACATCTCCTAACCTCAATTTAAAAACTCCACCCTAAGGATTAGAGGGAGATGTCCTGGTTAGTTGTCATAGTGACTCTAAGTGGCTGGCATTGAAGAGAAAAAACTGCTAATATCAAAATTTTATACTTGATAGGCTTAATTATATAAAGTGGTCATGAACCTCTGTGCTTGTGTCATTTAGGTCTGTAATTTCCCCTTCAGGCTCTTCTGTATCTTATGGTGCCAATCAATAGGCTTCTTGGTAATAAGGTTCTTTATGCCAATATCTCCAGCATAACCTCAAGTAGTGCTTGTAGTAATGAGAGAATCATTACAAAACTAAAGAAAAAAAGGAAGTATATTTCATGGGTGTGATTAAGTCATCACAATGTTCTTACATATATAAATTATCCTTGATTCAATGAACTACCTTGCTCATACAAGAGTGTTTTAAGCTGGCTCTAGAAAATAAATTTTTACCCATGTTAATAATTGTTACTAGACCTAACAGAGCACATCTTCAGATCCTCTTGCTGACCTAACATTTATGTATTATGTTTCTATGAGCATGAATTTTGTCTTAAATATTGAAAATGCTGTTACTAAGTAAGGTTATCATATGCATTTCTTTAATAAATAACTACACTCAGGAAGATAGCAAACTTAATTTCTAATGATAGCCAAATTGACAATGGTTATTTTAAACATTTTTCTTGATTGTAAAAGAAATATGTATTCAAATCATAAAAACTACAGAAAGAGACAAAGAAGAATATTATCTTGATTTCCACTTTAAGACTCTGATGGATATTCTACAAAATGAACACTTTTTTGAAAACTACTTACATTGTTTTCTCTCACAAATTTTGTATTTCTAAAAACAGCTATACATACAAGAAACCCTACTGAAATAAGATTTTTAAAAAATTTATTTGATCAGAAATTGAATCTAGGGAGTTCAGTTCATCCAAAATTATTCCAAAGCCTTATCTTCAAAGATGACCAGTTGCAGCACAATTTACTATAATTAATGCAAGTCCAAGGTAAATTAATGATAATCATATTACTATTTAAATACAAATGTTATGTGCCTAAGAGGAAAAGAAGGTTTTCTGGAACATGTGAGGGAATACAAAGAGATCTCAATTGTATGTCAAAACCATTGTCCTCTGATTAAGAGTTTTCAATAACTTTTCTGTCTTTTTGCGATATAGTTTTTTTTGTTGTTTGGTTGGTTTAATTTTTTGTTTTTTCTAGTGAGAAGTTAAATACAATGTAGCTCTTGGGAAATTAATCATTTTATAACTTTCATTTAATCAAAATTTTCTTTAATCCCCTTGTAGGCAGCCAAGGGCAGTTTCCACTAACACAGAATGTAACAGTTGTTGAAGGAGGAACAGCAATTTTGACCTGCAGGGTTGAACAAAATGATAACACCTCCCTCCAGTGGTCAAATCCAGCTCAACAGACTCTGTACTTTGATGACAAGAAAGGTGAATAAATTTTCTTTTCAATGTTTAATCATATTCTAAAATGTCCTAATTATAATGAATTTATTTCTATGAGATGATTCAAGTTATTCCTTTTGATTACCAAACTGCTGCTGCTTATATTTAAACATGTTAAATATTAAATGCTTTAGTTTGCAAGTCATAAACACCAAACACAACCTATACCAACTTTTTAATAGTATAAACAGTTCTAATTCTGTTTCAAAAATAGCATTATGCTCTCTCTTAACAATCACCTTCTTTCCAGATACCATATTCTTTTGTTTTTGTAGCTTCATTATGTAAAGATTGAATACATATTTTTCCTCACTTCCGGCATTGTGATATGCTATCTTTATTACCTTCACTTTTAAAATAAATTTTTTGGAGGTGTTTGTTGCAGTTTTTTCAAATCAAGTGATGATTTTTCTTTCAAAAGAGTGAAGTTCATGAATTAAAACAATTAAGTGAATAAGCAAGAAGTCACACAGAGATTTAACAAACTGTTTTTGCTTTTAGTATTAATTGATTACAAGTATATAAACAAATATCTAATATATATATATATATATATATATATATATATATGTGTGTGTGTGTATATATACTGGCCAGATTATTATCATCTCTGAACTCATAATAATCCTGGCCACTCAGTATGTGTGTGTGTGTGTGTGTGTGTGTGTGTGTGTGTGTGTGTGTTAGAGGCCCAGTCCATGAATTCCTTCATGGTTGGATTCTGAGCAGTCTGGCCAGAGAGAGGGGACATGGGCGGTTGGCTAGCCTGCCTGCTGGTCGAACTCCTGGTAGAGGGGACAATTTACATATTACCCTTTAATTATATAGGATATACATTGAGTGGCCAGATTATTATGCATTCAGAGATCATAATAATCTGGTCATTCAGCACTGTGTATATATATACCAGTTTTAAGAAAACTTAAGGCAGATTTTTAGGGATGTTCATGGAACAATTAAATATATAGCTCTATTGAATTTATTAATTTGATTGTATGCCCATATTTAAACTAATATAAAACATATTAATTTAGAAAATGTATTTTTCCACTCTTGCATTTAATGAAATAATTTCACTTAGAAGCACTTTTTTAAAAGTGTAGATACTATCAACGACAAATTTGTTCCAAGCTGCAACTAGTATAAATTTTTATAACATTAGAACATTCTGCTTTGTTCATGCATCCAGCAGGAGTATAATAATTATCTCCACCATGTAGAAACTAATTGTACATCTAAATCTGTGAGGTCAAATTCTCAGGCATAAAAACAAAATCTGTATGAACTATCCTTGCCTCCTTTTTCATGATTCTATAAGTTATCCTATATAGAACATTTAATACTAGAATTGATTCAGGGTATTTCAAGCTAACGCGTCTTTCCTGTAGCAAATACTGAACAACTTGTAAAACAAGATTTGCAAAGGCTTGGGAAATAAGGCAGCTCCTCTTTTCTTAGAGATAATTATGGTGAGAAAAGCCATTATGTTATATTTGCAATATTTAGTAATATATTCCTGTATCTTACTGCTATAAAAATATGATACACCTGAAGTATGAATTACTGACCTATGTACTTGCTTTATTTCATTTCTCCTATTCTAATTTCTAGATAGCTTAGAAATAGGTTGAACAAAGCTAGTGTGTGTGTGTGTGTGTGTGTGTGTGTGTGTGCGCCCACACTTGTGTTTATGTGTTTGTAAAATAATAGGTTTCTGCTATCCATACTGGGCTTTTTCTAACTCTGTCATGGTTCTAATTGTCAGTTGCAGCACAATAGCAGAAAGTTTTAAATAAGGAAACCCTTTCACAAATGGCCATCTAGCATGTCAATAATTTCATAATGACTTGGTTCAATTTCTATGCCATGTCTTAGTGGGAGAGATCTTGGACAATGATGTACATTCATGCAAGAGTTAGAAAATGAAAACATTTCTTAAAATTCCATTCAGAGTTTACTACACACTGTCTTGTTCTCTGCATTTAACTGCTGAGTCTCAATCCCAAAGCTTATTTTGAGCAAATAAACTTGCTAAGACATGCCAGAGCAGAAGTGAGAAGTTCAGTATTGGCTTAATGTAACTAGAATATTCCATATGTGTTGTGCAAGTGACAGAACTGCTCAGAACAATAGAAAAACATGGTGGGTTGTCTATGTCGCTATTTGTACTACCTCTTCCTACAGGTGGCCTGCTCCTGTTAAATACTTCATTCATAGCTCTGTTCTTATTTCAGCCTCAGCTGATGTTGCCAGTTGTTCTTGGGAGCTTTCAAGATAAATTGCAGTTTCCTAGTGCTTTAATTGAGTCTCAAATGATTATAAGATGCAGCTGAGGTTGAGAAGCTTTGGGTTAAGCAAATCAATTTTCATAAGACTTCTGAATCCCTAAGCTTAGATTTCTGTGCTGACATAGATTCCTGATGAAGGAAGGAAAGTGGGAAGACAGGGAGGGAAGAAGGAAGGAGAGAAGCTGCCCAGAAAAACAGAACAAGTGCTTCTCATTAACATTGCTGCTGCCAGTGTGAGATCTAAGAGGCATTCTGAATAGTGTTTCATGCTACCTGGGGAATCAGGCTCTGAGGATGCTAGCTGTGAGGGCTGAATAAAACACTAGGGATGGCAAATTATGCCACAGTTGCTTTTTAACAATTTCCCTATGTACTGTGGAATCTTTACAAGGGAGATAGTTGTCCAGGGGAGAGTTGGCTAAATATTGCAATATTTCTCTCTCAGGCAAAATACAGAGGAGGTCAGAGACTTGGGGCTTTTGCTACCATGAGCACATTTAACATGATCAGTAACTTTTGCCATTTACAAATGAAGAAATTAAGGATCAAATTTTTCCAGAATTCAGCTAATGCCTGGTGATGACATGATTTGAATCCAGGTGTGGCCTCTGTGTTAGTTTTAACCAAAATGCCCCTCAGAACAAAGGCATCTGAGCACCAGGTTACTTTACATATAACCCAAGTGGCCTCTGCTATTGATCTTGGCAGCCACCTTTCAAGATATAGAGCAGCAGTTCTTTTTAAACACTTAAAGACACACACCTGGAGTAAGACAGAGGATACAATGCAGTCAGGACACCCAGCAGCGCTCTTGATGATGATGGCAGTGCTCTGTATCTGTGCAGAATAATTCTGTAGCCAGCAGCCCTGTGTAGATACTTAAGTTAATTAAAATGCAATAAAACTTCAAATTTAGTTTCTTGATCACACCAGCCACATTTCAAGCATTCAGTAGCTACATGTGGGTAGTGGTTATTATTTTGGAAAATACTTCTCTGGATGCCGATACGGCCTTGGCTGGTGGAATGCCCATTTTCTAATTGAGAAAGCCCCAAGTCATCATAAAAACGTGTATCAAATATTCAATAAGTAAAATTTAGCTGTTTAAACTGCACAGATTTAATGGGAACACTATAGCGCAGAAGACAGGGAGTCATAACTGACTTCTAATTCTGCCTTCTGACACCAACTAGCAGAGTAATAAAATGGGCATATTGACACCACACCAAATTAGATGTTCTGGTGCTTGTACCAGAATTGCATTTTTAACAATTTCCCTATCTATTGTGTGTGCACTGAACACCAGAAATAATTAATCTATAAAGTAGCTATTTAATTACAATTCAGTTTTATTTCTGTATAGTTTGTTTATGAAGAAATTTTGATAACAATCTGCAAGTGTAAATGGAAAATAAAATCCAGAGGAAAATGTGCAATTGCCTATGGGTCAGAGGGACATAGAACATACGTAGCTAAGGCAACATTAACTTTTATGGCCCTCTTTTCTCTACAAATCTTACTACATCTTTTATAAAATGTAAGGAAGCATTTGAAATAGAGTGGGTATATAAAGACAGAGTAGGGACTTGAGGCCATTGAAACACCACAAGAATGCTATGTGGTATTTGGCAATAGAATTGTAAAAAATCAATTAGATCATTGCATTTGTTTCTCAGAAGGTGTGGAAGAAACAATTGAAGTGTACAATCTTATCACTTAATGCTCAGGAAAGCACACTTCAATTCCTTCCTGTTATTGACAACGAATATTTTGGACAAACATCTTCAGTGTATGCATTCAATAGACACATCTCTGTGTGCCTGTATTTTTTATATAAAAATGTAAACTACACTACTTTTTAAAATGATGTTTCTCTTCACAGTATTTTTGCTTTTTTGAATAATCCATACAAATTATATGAAGGAAATTATATTTCTGAAGGGACAAAAAATATTATTAAGGGCATGCATAGCTCAAAATTGTTAGTGTTAATTATCCTGCTGATGATGTCCCATTAATACTAGGGACAATGGGAAAGGAAGAACACGAATAAGAAGTCCTAGAAAAAAGAATGATAAAGAGAAGAAAAATGAGATTAACCTGAAATAGAAGTACAGGCTCTTCTAGCTGCATGCCAACCAGTGCCACTTGATTGTGCCCATACTTACAGATGGCTTCCATCCATTTGACAGGCTTAAACATATTAAAAATCAACTCAGTAAAGATCAGGTATTAATATTACCTTTCTCTTTTCTTTCTTACAAAATTATGACATCATGTATAACTTAAGGACCTTCAATTAATGACAATTTGCAGTTATATAATGCTCTACACTTTCTAAGTAACTCTCAACATGTTTGTCTTTTCTCATTGATTCACACCAACTCTTTGAGGTAGACATTCTCATTTTCTATAAGACTTACTAGATATTTGCAGATTTGAATAACTGAGTAGTAAGTGAAGCCTAATTAACTTGGAGCTATGTCACTTCGAAAAACACACACACACATATTTTTATTGATTTCATAGAGAAAGGGAGAGGAAGAGAGAGAAGCATCAATGATGAGACAGACTTATTGATCAGATTCCTCCTGTACACCCCCACCCCTCACCTCTGGGGATTGAGCCTACAACCCAGGCATATGCCCTGAACAGGAATCAGACCATTACCTCCTAGTTCATAGTTTGACACTCATCCAGTGAGCCACACCAGCCATGCTATGTTATTGTGATAAGGACTTCATTTTAGTATTTTTTGTATTTAATTTTTTTAACTTTTCCTATGACATTTTTTACTTGTTTTAGGTCTTTATTCAAAATCACTTTCTACTTGAGGAATCTCTTGAACATATCTCATATTTTAATCTCAACACACAACAATACTTTTATATGTTTTAGCAGATTTCATAAGAAATTATACATATTAACTTAGTATGAATCAGGTTCCTATTAAGAAATAAATGACACATGAGTTAGTGAAGAATGAGCACACTATATACATAGTCATAATTAAGGAGTCAAAATTATACAGCATCTAGGGGCTAGCAACTGTAGGAACAACTGAAGCCTTGGGCCTGAAAGGCTGACAGTGGGCCAGCAAAGCTATGACTGTGAGAGAAGAGTCCTAGTTAGAAGTTGTGGAAACATGGACTTCTCTTTTTCTTCCACTCTGATCTCTTACTCCCACTCTCACTCCATGGACTGAGTACAAATGAAAATTCTAGTTCTGGGGTAGTTTATTATCCCCAGGCAGGGAGAAAAAAAAAATAGATCTGGAAGGATTAGCAGAAAATAACTAGCACAACTTATCATATATAAAAGATATTTCTCCCAATCCAATGTTCAGAATAGAATAATATTTATTGAATACCATGTATTATTCTGTATTCACAACTAGTTTTACTTGGTTCTTTTTTTGGAAGAAATATATTGCTACAATGCAGACCTTTCTAAAACATATTAATTTATTAATAGCCCTAAAATTTGGGAGTGGGCCTAAATTGACAGTTGGACATCCCCTGAGGGGTCCCAAATTGGAGATGGTGCAGGCCAGTCTGACGGACATGCCCCCATGCATGAATTTGCGCACTGGTCCAATAGTACATATGTAAAAGGTAATATGTAAATTAGCCAGGACACCATAACAGTCACGGCCATTCAGAAGGAGGCTGCTTGCCACAGGTGAGGCTCAGAGTTAAGACAGAGACAGAGACAGGGGTGCCTGCCCACAGCAGCCATGTCTGAGAACAGGCCAGGAGCAGAGAGGAGAGAGAGTGAAAAGAGAGGAGAGAAGGGAAAGGACCCACTTGCAACAGCTGCAGCCAAGGGAAGACCCTTGTAGCCAATCCTGTCTCTGCACATGAGCTGCAGAGGAAACACCTTTCCTGACTGCTCATTGGCTAAGCTCCTGGTATACCATTAGCAGTGTTCTTGGTAACTTGCCTAATAAGAATTCAAGAAGGTGATCTAGGGTTTTTCCATCTCACTCCTGGAGGAAAAAATGAAGGTCTGCTACTGGAGGTTCTAAGAAATGTCATATCCTACCCTAGCTGGTTTGATTCAGTGGATAGAGCCTCAGTCTGCTGACCAAAGGGTCTGGGTTTGATTCTGGTGAGGGCCATGTATCTAGGTTGCAGGCTCCACCCTGGCCAAGACTCAGGTCAGGGATCATGCAGAAGGTAAATAATTGAAGTGTCCCTTTCACATTGATGTTTCTCTCTCTTTCCCTCTCTCACACTCCCTAAAATGCCTAAAGAAGGTTGTCATTTCTTTGTGGTGAAAAGACTGGAATCCATGTTGATAAAAACACCTTGGTGGCTGCAATGGCCATCAGTAGCAGCAGCAGCAGGAGCAGGGTGATGGGGGCTGCATCTTCCTCTTATCAGCCATATATATGATTATTTTAGCAAATTTTATTTTTTGTACATTTAGCATAATTTTATACTTTATAGTGTATCTTAGATAAATTAGATTTCACTAATATTACCATTTTGTATAATACTTTTTGTACAGTTTGTATTTACAAGTAAAGGCGACATTTACTACAAATGTAAGGGTACCTCTGTGAAAATGACTAAGTTTCTGAATTAAGTTCTCATTGCTATTCATTAACTTAGATTCAGCAAAACCCTCCAAAAGGAAAAATTATTTCTAAATACTGAAATATTATATTCTACTTTCTGATGATTTATTTGTGCAGCTAATTAATAATCCATAGGGATTGGGCCTAATACACCATTTGGACATCCCCCAAGGCATCCAGATAGGAGAGGGTGCAGGCCCGACCTAGGTACACCCCCCTCCCAAATTTCACATGCTGGTCTCTAGTTATAAATAAACTAGAGACATGGTGCACAAAATTTGTGCATGGGGGGTGTCCTTCATCCTAGCCAGCTCCCTCTCAAATACGGGACCCCTTGAGGGCTGTCCGACTGCCCCTTTAGGCCTGATACAGGTCGGACATCCCTCTCACAATCTGGGACTGCTGGCTCCCAACTGCCTATCTGCCTTCCTTCCGGATTGCCTCTAATCATTTCTGCCTGCCAGCCTGATCATCCCCTAATCACTCCTCTGCCAGTCTGATTTATGCCTAACTGCTCCCCTGCTAGCCTGTTTGCCCCTAACTGCCCTCCCCTGTGGGCCTGGTCACCCTAACCCTAATCCTAACCCTAACCCAAGCTTCACTCCCTGGTGGCAACCATTGAAACTTTGTTGACTTAAGTGGAGGCCTGGGCCTGCCAGGGTTTTCGGAAAGCATGGCTTCCTCCATCACCAGGGGCAACTCAAGCCTCCCTCCTGCTCTCTCTGTGGCAGTAACGCTCTTGGTTGGATTAATTTGCATACTCGCTCTGATTGGTTGGTGGGTGTGAATAGTGGGTGTAGCAGATGTATAGTCAGTTTGCATATTATTCTTTTATTAAATAGGTTTATTATATACTGTTTGTCAACTATGGGAAGCAATAATGTATTGCACAGGCACCAGATTTTTTACTGACATATTGATATGGTCTCTATGTTGAACAGCCTATTTCAACACTTTAAAGTAAGTTTCAAATAGCATTAACATTGAAATTTCTTAATAAATATAAGAAAACCTTTAACAGTATCAAAATATTGTCTATAAACTATCAATTTAATTATAATTGTAATTACATAATTTTAATTCATATTAATTCACTTCTATTTTAGATAAAATATAGTGTTTGAAAATTTGCTATTTAATTTTAATGATTTTATATATTCTGTGTGTTTCTTAGTAATTTATACCAGACTTGGAGAGAGTTACATCACCACCAATGGTGAATCTACACTATAGAAATGGTAGTAATTTTTTAGTTTGCAACTTTTGAATTTAAGAACTGACTTAGCCCTAGGACACTGATGTAAAGACTATTCTACTCACAAACTTAGACTTCATTGCATTTATCTGTTTCAGTTTCAAAATAACAGGAGGAAGAAATGGATTGGTTAAGGACTAGGTGCCTCTTCTGTGCTTGAGGTGGAACCAGGTGCTTGTGGCCCTTGAGCGAGCCAGTCATCATAATTTACATCTTCTACCTTCAATAAAGGTCCTACCCTAGGCTCAGTGTGTAGTAGCATCTATACATACCTTGACAGAATACTTTTTTATGAAAATAACTTTAGCATAAAGTACAAAATGAATGAGAAAGCTCTATTTTAAATATTATTGCTTAAATATCCCTAATAAATACAGACTTTTTTTAATTGCAAGGAATATTAGTTTTATAATATAAGAGATATTGATTCAATTGCCAAGACCGGTTTGGCTCAGTGGATCAATTGCCGAGACTGGTTTGGCTCAGTGGATAGAGCGTCGACTTGTGGACTGAAAGGTCCCAGGTTCGATTCCGGTTGGGGGCATGTACCTTGCTTGGGGGCACATCTCCACTGTGGGGTGTGCAGGAGGTGGCTGATCGATGTCTCTCTCTCATTGATGTTTCTGACTTTCTAATCTCTCTCCCTTCCTCTCTGTAAAAAGTCAATAAAATATATTTTAAAAAAAATAGATATTGATTCAAGTACCAAATCAATAAGAGATATTGATTCAAGTACTAAAAAGTAAAAAAAAAAAATAATAATAATAATACAGTTATTCATTAAAGACCATACCAATTGAAAAGCTACTAGATTATGAATTTAGATAAAAATGTTAATAATTTTTATCTACTTTTGAATTTATTCATTTTGTTTTCTTAAATTATTTTGGATATTTCTGATACTTATAAATACTGAATATTTTTCCTCTTCCATGCTTTTTCAGGTAATATTTCTCTACCCTTCAAACAAAATACTACAGTTAAGAAATACATTTTCCTAATACATATTTTAATTTATTATTTTATACTGTGTGGGCTGAAGGGCTATCCATTGGTATGGGTACCCTACTTTCTTTAATTTATTATTACTTTCATCCTGGCAAGATCCCATGTGATCCTTGGTAACAGATGTGAGTGTTTTGGGGCTCTGGTGGAATGCAGGGAGGCAGCATTATTTTGGTACCAAAATGTGAGTGTTTTTAAGAATTAAGTGTCTTGCTTTAACACCTATTTATAATGAGATTTGTTTCTGGACTCAGGTGTAAATGGCTAATGTTGGGGGTGAAGCAGGGGATGCTGAATGATTGGTCTGCATATTCTATAACATTCACTTTTACATTTCAGAAAGAAGGATGGTAGTTTAGGAATAATGGCAGTAACATGAACCTAGACATGGCATGTTGTTTTTGGACTTTCAAAGCCCCTTCAAATACATACAGTCCACCTTTTAATGATGAAAATTTTAAGTGATAAGATTGAATGAGCTATTTCCTAAATAGTACATTGTGATATAAATATCTTCTAGGGCAGTGTTTTTTTAATGGGTGTGCTGCAAGGACTTTTAAAACATGCAAACCTGACTACTTAGTCAGGAACAATGACCTCTTTTCCCTTAAATTGTCAAAAAAAAATTATAGCTGTCAACACAGTAGCTGTCCAGTGTGAATGAATCAAAATGATACCTTTTTCTTGTCAGATCGGCAAAAAATACATACTTTTTGTGTGCCTATGTTCTTCCATTGGGATGATATTGTTATTAGTCACTTATTTATTTGTAACTTTAAATATTTTCGTGTAACATTTTATGGTATAGATGAGTTGGTGTGTGATGTTTATAGGCTTGATAGTCAGGGGAGCTGCACTAGAATCCAGGCTCCACCACAGGTTTGTGTGTGATCTTAAATGGACCATGACTTACATAACCAATCTCACTCCAGCCTATAGCCCCCTTGCGGCAGTGGTTTGTGCTGGGCCACCTGCTGCTATGTCCAGGCCTTGGGGTGAAATGATTCTTAGAGTTTGGTTTGACATTTTTAAAATGTTGGGAAACCAACGCTGCAATATCAAACAGAATTAAAAGCAAAGTGTGCCAGGGTATCTTAAGCAATTTCTAACAGGAAGTTGAGATCTTAAAAAAAGAAACAAAACACCCTTTGACTGAAAGTGGCTCTTTATGAGTACCTGAAATGGGTCTTTTAGTTAATGGACTTGAAGAAGAGACCCTAATTACAGTGCTAATATTCAGCCCTGCTGGTATCTTGGTGCTATAATTGTGTTGAAGGTAAAATGCAATGAAGGCTTCTCATATGGAGCCTGAGTTGCTATTCTAAAGCCTTTGCAAGAAACACCTAATTTAGGAGAAAACTTAGGAGGAAGAGGAGAGTTTTCAACCTCATCTTCCTGCCTCTCTTCTTTCTACCTTGAGTCTAACTATCGTAGTAGGAGCTTTTCATAAAAAGATGTTGAGTTTCCCCCACTTTAGAGCTGTCACTGAGTTTATGTGATAGAGTGGCAAAGAGCGAGAATGAAAATCAGTCCTGGTGCCCTGATGCTGGCAGCTATTTTAACTGCTTTCTTTGCCCCTTCTATAACTTAAGTGGGTATACAGCAAGTCAACATATATATTTCTATTTTGTTTATTACCTCCTCACAAAATACTCTCTTACTAGTTTCAATTATGTTTTGAACTTCTTTGGGGATTTCTGGGTGTTTCTCATTAGACTATTCTGCATTGTCTATAAGTAATTGTGCTTCTGCTTTCTAATAGCCGTAACTCTACTTTTTTTTTCCTCCCTTAATATACCAGCTACAATATAAAGTCTTTTAAAATTAGAGGAATTAAGAAAAAAATAAATTGTTATGGGAAAGGTAGCTTTGAGTATAGAGTGGTAAAAAGAAGATAAAAATGACTTTAGCATCTCTAGCATGAAATGATAATGACCAGAACCAAAATTGAAGCTAAAGAAATAGAGAAAAAATTTATACTTGAAAGGTATTCAACCATTGAATTGTCTGGGATTGGGGATGCAGTCAGACAGCCAAAAATTAATTTCAAGTTTCCAAACCAGGAGCAAAGTAATCTAATTATGAGTAGGCATATGATTGTTTATATTATTAGTGTATTACAATCTATGTCAGAGAAAGTGCGACAATTGAAATGAATTGTATCTCAGTTCTAAAGGATCCTAAGATTATAGACACACAATAATTAGTAGATGTTTCATTTACTATATCTATATGTTTGACACTAATGCATGTAAGAGTAATTAAGACTCAATTATGCATTCAGTGACATTTACTGAGCTGCTATTTGCCAGGTGTTGCTCTAGGCATTTTGGATATAGCAAAGAAAAACAGGCAACATTCTGCCCTCTTGCAACTTCCATTTAAGTAGGAGGACACTGACCCTAAGTAAAATAATAAATAAATAAATAAATAAATAAATAAATAAATAAATAAATGCAATGATAATGAAATATATAAAGGAAAGGGAGAAAAGAAGCATTATTTACAATAAGGTCTGAGGGAAAGCCTCACTAATAAAGTGATATCAAAACAAACTTAGAAGATGATGAAGGGCTAAACGTGGACTGTATGGGGGACAGTGAGCCAAGCTGAGGAGCATCCTGGAATGAATATGTCTGAAGAAGAGCTCAGCCAGTGTGTGCAGATCAGAGTGAATGGAGAGAAGCAATGAGATGAGGGCAGAAAAGTATGGGCAGGTGGGGTCTTATTGGTCATGGAAGGTTTCTGGATTTTTCTCTCATGAAGGAGGTTTTGAACAGAGGGAAGGCTTCAGATTTGGCCTTATTACTTTTGAGCTTGCTAAACCTACAGAGGGACTATAGCATAAACAATTGGATAAATGGAACCCAGAGCCTGATTCAAGTGGAAGATCTTAGACAGAGTGGGCATGTCACCAGACTGAATGTGTTACCAGGAAGATCTGTACACAACTGGTCCAAGGCATAATCCCTGGAAGCTACCACTAGTAGTTTAATAAAATGAGAAATAAAAAGCATTTGAATCATTAATTAGCTTTTTTTTTAAGTTTTCAGTTTTCTATATATTGTGACACTTGACCTACTGAATACTTTTGAAAAACATGTAGTGCTAGAACTAAAAGCAGATTAATATAAAGCCCCCGCCCCACGCCTGAATTTATAAGTTGCAAGTATTCTGGCTTTCATATCTTATTTTTCCATTTTTCTTGTCATGTTTATGAATTTTATCATTCATATTCAGAAGGTAAATAAATACTTCTGTGGTTCTCTGCACACATGTTTCATCACACTTGCAAAGTATTACCAAGAATGGGCTTTCCCATCTTATTCACCTGCAAAACCCTGTATAGGCAGGGAAACTGTCCTCTTTCCCCTGGAGATAGCAAGGCCAGGGAGAGGAGGTTTATTACATCAGTAATTCTGCTGGTGAAGTGGCCTCAACCAAAGAGCCATGGAAGTTGCAGGAGCTTATTCCCATGTCTTTCCTGGGCATCCAGAAAAGCTTCTCAGAATTCCTACAACTTATTATGGATTGAACCATCCCCTTCATACCCTTATGCTCCCTGCTATCAAAATACATAAAACAAAATAAGAAAAAGAACAACCATAAAAAAAACACTCCCCTAAGTCCTAGTCTTCTCTTAGCCTAATTCAGTTTTCCTACATGCAATAGAAAAGAGGGGAGTTGCTTTTTTTTTTTTTTTTTTTTGCTATGAGTGGGAGTTGGGATAAATATGTCACATTTCGTGTTAGGACTTGTTTTAACTTCTTGCCATCATTTAGGGCCTTTCTCTACAACACTACAACAGGTCATTTCTGCATAAGGTTGTAGGTGGGAATCTCAATATATAGTGACCACAGCAACCAAACCAACCTCATTTATGGAACTCTGTCAGCACTTAAAGCATCAGTAGTGAGAGTTGCTATATTTTCTAAATCAGGTACAAGTGATAGAGAGATTTTTAAAGTACAATAAAAATGGATTATTAAAAAATGTAATAATAAAGCACACAAAATGTAAGTCCCAATTTTGTATTATTAGGTTCTATAAAAATAACATAAAAATAAATTACAATATTGTATGTATTCTTTGAGCATGGTCACATTTAGAATAACACAGTAATTATGTTATTTGCAATTGTTTGTTATTATTTAATCAGAATTAACAAAAAGCTATACAATAAATACTAATTGTTCATATTAAAAATGATATACAAACTTTGAATGACCATCATATATACTAATTACATAAATTTTAATGTGATGCATGTGTTTGCTGCTTGCTTGTTTATTTATTCAATCTCCTGGGGCTGACTATAATTTCTTACGGGGATAATGTATAATCTAAACTGTTTCCATGTCTCATATTAATAGCAGTCATAGTAGAGAAATTAATCTCAGACAAGTATGTTGACGGGAATAGAGAAGAGTTTTCAAATCTCTTTCATCAACCTTAAGATATTCATTTTTAATATTTATGCAAAATGAGACACATTTGCTGCATTTTCAAAATTCATCTTCAATAACTCATTAGTGGCCAGTTTCATATTGATCCTATAAAGTTAGAGTTAAATATTTTTTATGAAATAAATTAATTCATAAAATTTCTATATGTGGACCTTTTGATGTAATATACCATTCAAAATGTTCTATTGTATGGAAAAATGGTCTGTTTACAAATGTTCAATGTAAAGATCATCACATATTTTACTTATAATTGTATTTAATTTGTGGATCACATCATAAATACAGTGGTACCTCGAGATATGAGTTTAATTCGTTCCATAACCTTGCTCGTATATCAAGTTGCTCCTATCTCTAAGCAAATTTCCCCATTGAAATCAATTGAAATGCCATTAATCCATTCCAGCCCCCAAAATGCCACCCCAGTTGTTCTTGTTACGTGTTTTTGAATAAGAAAAATGTATTTATAAATGACAAATATTGCATAAAAACATAATAAAAGAGAATGTAAAGGAATAAACTGGTTTTATAAAGTGTATTTACCTACTCCTTGCACTCTTAATGCTACACTTTATCCCTAAACTGAATGTAACCTAACTAATCTTCACTGAACTTAATTGCTGCTGGTCTTTGCATTTTTAGCCGATTTCAAAAAAAAACCTGTCCAACGAGGTTTGCCTCTTCCTCCCTTTCAGAATGTTTCTGAAATGGGTGAGGCAAGTTTCATTGAACAGCTTCGATGCACGACCAGTAGCAACTTTTTCGGGGTGCTTCTTTTCCATAAAGTGTGACACCCTCTCCGACATTCCTAAGATCTCCTTTATCTCACTTGTAGAGATCTCCTCCACCTCTGGTTCCTCCTCGAAACCATTTTCTTGGAGAATCTCTGCATGTTGCTGAGACTGCAACTCTTGTAACTCCTCCCTGGTGAGTTCCAGAGAGTGCTCCTGGATGAGCTCATTCAGGTCTCTCTCATCCACCTCCAGGCCCATGGATTTTCCCAGAGACACTATCTCCTCCTCCACTGGCACCTTGGGTTCGAATCCTTGGAAGGTCCTTTTGGCTACCGCCTCAGGCCACAGCTTCTTCCATGCAGAGGTCAAAGTCCTCGTTGTAACACCCAGCTAGGCCTGATCAATAATTCTGAGGCATATCAGGATGTTAAAGTGGTCTTTCCAGAACTCTCGAAGGGTGAGGTTTGTGTTCTCCATCACCTCAAAGCAGCGCCAGAACAGGTGCTTGATGTACAGCTTTTTAGAATTAGAAATCACCTCCTGATCCATGGGCTGCAGGATAGGAGTGGTGTTGGGAGGTAGGTAGACAACCTTTATAAACTTGAACTCTTTGAGGAGTTCATCTTCCAGGTTCGGTGGGTGAGCAGGAGCATTGTCCAGGACGAGGAGGGCTTGCATGATTAGGTTGTTTTCCTGTAGGTATTTCTTAACAGAAGGGCCAAAAACCAGGTTTACCCACTCCACAAAGAACTGCCTGGTGACCCATGCCTTCGGGTTTGCCCTCCGCATAACTTGCAGTTTATCTTTTAAAATCTTATGTGACTTAAAGACTCTGGGGTTTTCCAAATGGTATATGAGCAGAGGCTTGATCTTGCAGTCGCCACTCACATTGGCGCACAGTGCGAGAGTTAGCATATCCTCCATGGGTTTGTGGCCTGGCATTGCCTTCTTCTTAGGCGTTATAGAAGTCCTATTCGGCATTTTCTTCCAGAAAAGCCCTGTCTCGTCACAGTTGAAGACTTGCTGGGAAATATATCCTTTGGCTTCTATGAGTTTGGAAAAAGTTTTGAGGTAATCCTCAGCTGCCTTTACATCCAAACTTGCTGCCTCACCATGCCTGACAATGGAGTGAATGCCAGACCTTTCCCTGAAGTTATCAAACCAGCCTCTACTGGCTTTAAATGAGTCTTTAGATGCTTCGTCCATGGAAGTGCGCGGGCTCTGCTCCAGCAAATCACCGTAAATCACTCGTGCCTTCTCGCATATGATGCCCTGTGTTAATGTATCTCCTTTAAGCTGCTTTTCAGTCACCTACAACATCAGTAGATTCTCCATCTTTTCATGGAGAGAGCTAAGGAGCTTAGAAATTATTGTAACACCCTTAGCTGGCATTATACCCTTTATCGACTCCTTCTGTTGAAGCACAGTGCATATTGTTGAAGTACTACGCCTGTACTGCTTCGCCAAGTCAGCCACTCCCATGCCTTGCTCATATTTTTCTATGATTTCACGCTTTAATTCAATAGACATCATCCTCTTCTGAGCACTGACCTTTCCACTCGCTTTCTTAGGACCCATGGTTATTAAAAGAAATGTGATAAAGTATGTAAATGCCCAATAGATGCTTCGACAAAGAGGTAAACAAGCACACTGACTGAGGCATGGGAAACTATGAGATGCTCAAGTCGTGGTAAACTGATGGGTCGTGTGCAGCCGGCCGATCCGCGTGATTACTCGTATCTGGAATGTTGCTGGTATTTCAAAGCAAAAAATCGCTTGCTCGAGGGCTTGTATCTCAAAAATCTCGTATGTTAGGGCACTCGTATCTCGAGGTACCACTGTAATTGTAGAAACTGTGTTCTTTCAAGCTCTAACTTCTTCCTTGCCTTTTCGTCTTAACTGCCTCTGCAAAGCATGTTGCCTTCTTTCCTTGCAAGAAATATTAGGGACATTAATGACACCAAGCATATCAGACAAATTAGGAGGCTGGCTTTATAACTCACATATCTAAAATTCCTGGACTGGTCTCTTATTTTGTATGGGAAAGAACTCTTGTTCAACTTTCTCAACAGAAGTTTTATGTCTGTAAACTCTGTGCCCTGCATACAGTAAAGTTGTTTATAATCAACTTCATATAAGAGTCTTGCATTTAAGTTTGAACACAATTCACAATTTTTACTATTTGAGGAGAATCCTGATATTTGGCTGATATTTTTATTGTGTAGCAAGCATTTCTTGATGAAAAAAGCAGTCCATTAGTTTATGTTCTGCATTAGCATTTTAATCTAAGTACTCCATTGTGTCTCCCTGCCATTGTAGCTTGCCTGTTTACTGCTATATAAAACTTAACCCATAAACCAAATTTACTGATAGAGATCACACACTTTAAAGTCATAGCAATGTCAAATTGCTATAAAAGTTTATAAGCATTTATTCTCAATGTCTATATAGTCATCTCTTTGATAAATAATTTATAACTGGCACTTTGAGATACACCATTGTATATAAAATAGAGATAATGCCTACTTTGCAGAGATGTGGTTAAGATTACCAATAAGCTGAGACCGGTTTGGCTCAGTGGATAGAGCATCGGCCTGCGGACTGAAAGGTCCCAGGTTCGATTCCGGTTGGGGGCATGTACCGTGCTGCGGGCACGACTCCAGTAGGGGGCGTGCAGGAGGCGCCTGATCGATGTCTCTCTATCATCGATGTTTCTGACTTTCTATCCCTCTCTCTTACTCTCTGTAAAAAATCAATAAAATATATATTAAAAAAAAAGATTACCAATAATCTTGAAAAAGTGCCCACCAAATAGTGGGCATTTTATTTAAAAGAACTATTAAATTGTATTAAGTAATTATATATTCCACTTTAAGCAATTCAGGAGTTGAAAAAGGGATAAATAAAACAATCTATCTGACCTGAAAAATCTTATAGAGAATTTTATCTGTCTATCAATACTATGTATCTACATATAGATACAAAAAAACATATCTTCTCTTTAAAAATCTTTATTGTTGAACATGTTACATATATCCCCTATTTTCCTCCATTGACTCCTAACTCACCCTGCCTCCTCTCTCAGTCCTTCACCACCTTATTATCTGTGTCCATGGGTTATGCATATATGCTAACAAATTCTTTGGTTGATCTCACCCCACCTGCCCACCACCACTACCTTCCCTCTGAGAGTCTAGAAGCATGGAACAGAATCTTGAATTAATATCTTCTATAAGAAAAAAATAATTAATTATTAGGATTGGTCAGAGCATAGGCAGAAAAATTATATTAAATTAGGGAGATCAGAATAAGACTCAAAACTGTAGATGTATTATGAGAGACTTTAAAAGATGGCAGGTAGAGCAAGTTGCTGCAGTTTGAGACTGTTGAGAGCTTTCTGGCACATTTTTCTCCAAATAGGATGTACTAAGGAAATAGTGTAGTCTCTTTTAGCTGGGAGAGCTTGAAAAGCATTATCTCATACAGTCCTCACAAGGGATAAAACTGTTATACGTGTTTCATATATAAGGATCCTAAAGTAGAGACAAGCTCAATGACATGTTTCAGTTTGCTGTGAGGAAGTATATAGTCCTAAATAATCTGCCTTCACTCAGAGCCTATGCTCACCAAGAGAATACAATAGCCTCTCATGGGAATACATGGGGACTAAGAATGGAAAGGTTCTAATGAATTTATATGGGGAAGATAAAGATAGAGGTTTTTCCCAACAAATCTCAAGGTGAGCTCACAGTGCACAAAGCAAGCTGAAAGGTGGTGGAGAGATGTGGCTCCCCTGCGCACTGGTGGGATCAAGCTGGTACTGCTGTGCTTAAGGAGTTACAGCTACAAGTGGAGTGGGGAGAATGAAAGCAGGGGGATTCTCATTTAAGTCTTTGATGAGATCTAACGATTACATGGAGGCAAAAAGCAACTGTGACAAAAATCTCTGAATGTGAGAAGAAAAATCCCTGAGGAAAGAGAAACTACACATTCCTCTGAACTCCCCTCCACTCTTGATTATTCACTGTGTGCACGTCAGTGTCCCGGATAGAACAACACCAGGTAATTCAAGCAGGATGGAAGTAGGAAGAGGAAAAGGAAACAAAAAAGGCAATTAATTGTGAGATATGCTGAGAACGTTGAATATATACTGGCAATAAACTGGCTGAATGTACAACTGAGCGGAGACCTGTGAAGAAATCAGTGATAATCAGTAATGGTTCAGGTCTCAAATCTCTGTGAATATGATATCCTCAAAAGAAATAGAGAATTTAGGAGGAGATGAATGTGAGGGGAAAGGGTTAAATTGATGAAAATAGAGTAATGAATGTTCTTGAAAACTTTCAAAAGGAAAAGTAATTTGTATTGAAAATTATGATATGCATACCTGAATGCATGTAGAATATAAACTGAGGGGTACTTAGTTTGAGTTGAGAACAATATAAAAATGATAATTATAATTGAAGTAAAATTACCATGAGAATATATAGTTAAATCATAGCAGAAAACATAGGGCACCATTAAAATGTTCAAGTTAAGGAGGTTTAAAGAAGATACTGTTACAAAGATGCCTGAGGGCTTAAGGAAACCAACAAAAGACTACTTACTTATAGGCAAACTGAGAAACTATCACTATTCCTCAGCCTGGAAAAACATGTGACCTAAGCTGTAGCCAGAACATTCAGTCACTACCACAGCTAACAGAAACACTCTCCCATGCCCTTTTCCTATCCAGTATCCTGCCATGGACTTTCTTAGACTGAATTTAATTGTAAGGCAGAGGTCTGGGACAAGAGAAAATGTATCCCCTACGGGCCAGTTGCCCAGACCATATAGAGTACAAGGGGTGAAAATGATAAAATCAGACACTGTGACATAAGTAACAACATTATTCACAGAATAATCCTAAAAAGGACTATGAAAAATGATTTAGAGCACATATTTTGTGAAAATGAACTTTATCTTTTTTTAAAAATCACTATGTGCAGATACTTTGAAATGCAAGTCTGGTATTAAAACTTACTCTCACCCAGCCATTGTGTCTCAGTGGCTGAGCATTGACCTATGAGCCAGGAACTTACCGGAATGATTCCTGGTTAGGCTACAAGCCTGGGTTGTGTGCTCCATCTCCAGTAGGGGGTTGAAGGAGCAATTGATAGATGTTTCTATTTCTCTATCCCTCTCCCTTCCGCTCTCTGTAAATATCAATAAAAACATTTTTTTAAGTTTACTCTCAATACTATAATTTTTTTACTTAATGATGAACAATGTAAATTGTACTAACAATGACTTAGAGTATTAACTATTTTAATTAATAATTGCTATGTTTCACAATTCCAGTAATATATCTTTGCAAGTAAAATAATACAGTTTAAGGATTAGTTTTGTAATGGTATCTGAGTATATTATAGGCTGGTGCATGAATTCCTGCATGGGTGGAGTCTGGCTGGCCTCATCCCTGATCAGGGTGAGAGGGCCAATCAGGGATGGGTCTGGCCAGGGAGAGGAGCCATGGGCCATTGGCCAGCCTACTCTGCCCCCAACTCCCAGTTGAGGAGACAATTTGCATATTAGCCTTTTACTATATAGACCTCTCATATCATCATATACTTTTATGGAAATTCAGCATATTTTTTTAAAATTCTCATTCTCATAGGGTTTATTAATTATAAATTTCCTAAATGCATTATCAATCACTTCACTTGGACCATACTATGGTACCAGTGAATTAATTGGGGAATATATATAATTATTGGTGATTCTGACTTTACTTTTGTATAAAGCTGCCTACTACTATACTATTTAATGAAAAAAAATGCACTTAGACTTAATCATTACTTTGCATCATACTTCTTTTAAAATAACAAGAAATCACATGTGCACATTTCAATCATTAAAATAACAATATTGGAATGAATTGTGTTCCTGATAGTAGGATTTTTATCTTGTTTTTCCCAAACAATATTATATATAATTTGTTATTTTATGATTAGCAGAAATGCACATAACAAGAATGACTCTAATAGCTGAATTTGTTAAGGAAAAGTGGGAAATAGTTTCTCATTTCTCTTAATTGCAATATGAAAAGATTCCCCCTACAGTTACTAAATGATAGTGCGAAATGAAAGATAGAGGGCAGAGAAGAATAAACACTTGTCTTTGAAGTGAACCAGAGGGAATTTCTAGAAGATTTACAACTATATTGGCTCATTGATTACTCAGATGGCAGAAAGACATTCTCAGTGTGCGCTCCTTTATCCTGATGAAAAAGACTATTAACCCGCCTCAAAATATATTTTAAAAGTTTTATTTTTATTAAATGGAGAGATCTGTTTAAAACACTTGGGGAATTGGGTCTCTTCTTGAAAATTAGTAACCACTTTTGGAGCAGTATCACCGCAATTATAAATCAAGTGGATTTAGAATTGAGATATAACTTGTTAAATTCTGATTGCAAGATGAGTGTAGTGAGGAATTACTGAATTCTTTGGCTGCAAGATTATGCAGAAAATTTTAATTTCACTGTTACCAAATTGACCCTCAAATGGAAGGTCATGTAAGCAGGCTAGAGATTATATCAAGGACGCTGAAAACACTATTAATGCCTCTTTTAATGACCTCAAAGTGAGAGTATTAAGGAAGTCATGGTCAGTTTCATTGAGGTCATTCTTTTTATTGAATAAAATTTAACATTTCAGTAAGTGAGTAATCATTTTTAAACATAAAAATATATAACCATAAAAACTTGATAGAACCTCCAGCAGTGCTTGTGAAAATTGTAATCTCTTACAAATATTATAATGGGTGGTAGCTCAGTAGAAAATTACAAGGGCTGTGTAAATTCTAGTACATTTCATTTCTAGTACATTTCCTAAAATATGCATTTTTATTACTTCTTAAGGTGCATAAAGTAATGTATACATACTGTATTGTTTGGTGGTGTAGACTTAAAATACTATATTTTCTTTGATATAAAAATTTGAAAAGAAAAATCATAATTTGTTCTTTTTAAATTTATGTGATTATCAGTAAATTTTGCAGTGAGAAAATTACATTTTTCATAGAAAGCTTGATTATTTTTGCCCTGTTTTATCATTTTTGGAAATCCCATTTTTTTTTTATTGTATAGGAACCAGATGAGAGGCTACTAGAGCTACAGTGATCAGAGAGGTTCACTTCAGATGTTTCATTAGGAAAATCTTCCTGAAGACTGTTTCTAAAGGGATCAGGCCTAAACTGGCAATCAGACATTCACCCAGGGGCCCCAGATTGAAGAGAATGCAGGCAGTGCTGAAGGACATCCCCCCACAAGTGCATGAATTTTGTACAATGGGCCACACACACACACACACACACACACACACACACACACACTGTATATATGTGCCGTATTTGAAGAAATCTAAACATTTCTACTGGGAAATTTTATAGTAGTTTTGCACTGACTATCTACAAAATCTTTAAGCAAACAAAATATCAAAAGTAGAATTGATAAAAAATATGATTGTCCAACATTTCTTATAGTAAAAATTAAAATACCATGGATCTAGTATTTACTTATATTTTTCCATTTGACTTTGTTTAAAATGAGCAATTTTTATTGTATACTCAAACCAACTACAAATCAAGTGTGTTTTTGAAAATTTTAATGTGTTTTTTTTGTGTGTGTGTTCTATTTTTATTTTTTATTTTTTGGTTTGTTTGCTTATAATGATTGTTGGCGCTTTTCCTAAGGAACCTAATGTACTTTGACTTGCATTACTTTCTTAATAAAGGGCCTTGCTATTTACCTCCAAAAGAGAATCTTAGAGACCTTGTTTGTATCTAGAGCAAGTGGAATATATAAGTATAGATAGATATATCCCTGTCTTACAAAAGACAGACACAGTTTAGACTGATTCTAATAGTATATCATATTATCTCTAGGAAATTACTGTTCTCATCCAGAAATATTTTAAATGACATTATTGCCTACAAATCATAAGTTTTGAAGAAAGAGTTTTAGTTTTGAGATGCCAAATGGAATAAAAATAATATTATTGACTTGTAATGAAGGAATTAAAGTGCATGGAAAATATCTGACCTTTTATCATCACTTATTTAAAGAGCTTTCAGGGGAAGAGGGAAAAACTCCCTGTAAAGAGTGTAATAACTTGCTAGTAAAGGGCATTTTCTCTTAGTTCAGTGAGCTGAAAACAGTCAAAGAGAAAAGCCCAGAAGGCATGGTTGTAAAAATGACCATTTGCTACTGGTGCAGATACTAATTTATGCCAGTGAAAGAAGAGAAGTTATTTTAGTCACATAGTGCTTCAGGTTCTGATTCTTTCTACCTTCTGTTGACTGCTAGCAAGAATTAGAAAAGTTTAAAGGCAAACCCATCAAGGCCTGAAGATCAGTCTCTTTCCTCAAGAGTCAGTAGTGGAGGTCAGGATTAATTTTTTGCTTTAAAATGTTGAAATTACTGTTTCTGTTAAGTGCAGTGTGGCACACCTTAACTTTATGTTTAAAAAAAAGCCTCATATTTCTCTGCACATGTGTGACATAAAGAATATCTATTTGAAAAATTTAATGGGCCTGAAATAGGGGGCAATAGAAAACTAATTGGAGTAATTTATGTTGTGCACCAAAGAAGATGGCCAGGGAAACTGCAAAGACAATTCCTTCTTCATGATTAACACTAAAAAGGCATTTTACAACTATCTTACTTTTATGTGAAACTAAGTATCAATCTATTGACTCCAGAGTTTATATCTTTAAAGATTTTGATATGAGCAAAGTGGCATTAATGCATGTTAGGGACTGGCCAGCTGAAATACGGGAGCAAATATAGCTCAGGTAACAGGCAAACTATTTCTGGAGGCTTCTAATTAACCATTTGAGAAAGAAACTGAACTTACTGATCATGGTTGTCATTGGAGGGATTGTTTTGAAAATGAAGGTCTCAGTTTCTATTTGGGATAATTCAGTTAATTTAACAACAAAAAAATAAATAGTAACAATCTACTACTCCCTGACTTGGTTTATAGGGGACATTTTATGGCCTGAGATATGTAGGATAAGGATTATGCTCAAATCATATTTATTTTAGCTTATTCCTCAGGCCCTAAACAACACAAATTAGAATTAGGATAGATAACTAAATTGTGGGATTTTATGTTTATTGTGTTAAATTTGGAGATCTTTGCTTCAGTCAGTGGAATGAACCAATGCCTTAAAATAAAGGGAAAATAAGCTTGCTAACTGTATAACTAAATTATGTAATATTTTTCTGCTTCTGAAGTAGAAAATCATCTATTCATTTACAATAGTCTTTCTTTTGCTTCAAATTCCATTAGGAAAAGAAAGTCAGATGCAGAGAAATTCCACACCCTAAAGGGAGAATAATTCATCATGGCAGGTGGCAGGTTTAAAGTATGAGAATTAAGGTGGAACAAAGGGATCAGGGGAGGGAGAGACATTTTTGCACACAATGTCTTTTGTTTTGTCAAGTATGTGTCAGTTGTGCCTTATTATCATTCTTTGGAACTGACTGACATGCCTCAGCAATCATTTTTTGAGGTTCTGTACACATGAAGATCTTAGACTAGAGCAAAAAGCTTTTCTGAAATCACCTAAGTGAACTCTGACAGACAGTATACTATTTTAACTAAAATGTGCTCTACTCTGTTGCAATTCTGCAGGCACATTTACCCTCGGGTATATTTTTGTCATAACACATAACTTCTGAAATTGGACTCTAGTGGAAGCTGACCATTGTAATCAAATTTTGCTGGCATTATCTTAAGTGATGTTAAGAAATTAGTTAACAGAGATATTGTGAGGAAAGATTGAAGTAAGTCATTTTCATGATAGGTAATTATTCTTTAGCCCTTATAAGATGTTTCTTACTTATGTGAGGTATCTGGAAACCAATTCCCCGGGGCATTGTCATTGTCATACCTAACAACCATAAATCATTTAGATAAATTCAAATCTTTTTTTTACAACTGTATTTTATCATCACCATATAGTATGTGTTCAATTCAAATGTCAAGTGGCTATCTCATTATTTAACAATGGCTGAAGAGCTAGTTAATGAAGCTAAAAGGCCAATGTGGGAGTATCATTGTATCACTGTGAGAATTTAAACAAGGGACTTGAAGTTTCTGCATTTTAAAAGGAGACATTATTTGGTAAAAATATGAAGAAAAATTATCTCATGGATTAAGACTAGCTACTTAATTTGTAGTTCTAGCGGGGGGTGGGAGGAAATGAAATGGGTGGACCTTTGTTCAAAATGTATGACTAATTTCAAGTTGCAGCAGCAGAGCATTAAACCAAAAGCACTGACAGGAGAGCTTAAAGCCAAGCATGGAGCCCTATGTGACCCAGTTTGTAATTGTTATGAAGATTAAATGAGTTTATAAATTGAAAGCATATAGACTACTTCCTAGCACATACTAAGGACTCAAAATAATTTTAACAAAAATATTCTACAACATTTTATTTGAGGTGTTCTGGCTATATTATATTATTCTGAAAAAAGAATAACTTTAAGTTAAAAATATGTATTTATTAAATATCTATATAATAAATCTATATACCTACATTTATATAATAAATATACATTTAGTAAATGTATATATTCACATATATATATATATATATATGTTTTTTATTTTAAAATTTTGAAGTTATTAAGTAACAACAGAATATTGCCTCTGAAAAGCCAGGTGGTCAAATGAAGGTGATATCTTTCTATAGGTGAGATACATACAGAGTAGAAAGTGGTGAAAGGTAGAGAAGACTGAGTTCTGTTGCGTGGTTTTCCTTTGGAGAAAAGCAATGTGGTCATGGGGGTCTGAGTTACAGGGAAATCACTCTGACAAAGATTTAGGTACATGAAGTGGAAACCCAAGTTGCTGCTGATTCACAAAAATAGGAAAATACTAGTAATTCAACTTCAAGGAGGATCAGGATAAAGTCAGTTCTCAGAATCAATTACAATCTTGGACTTAACTGTCACTCGCTCTCTCTTTCTTATGTTTTTCTGCTTATTACCTTCATGCTTTCCAAATAGTGACTGGCTTGTTAAATATTAACAAAAATTGGCCCACAACAATTTGCGATGCCTATATCATTTGGCTTATAAGAACAAAAAAGGGAGTTTTAGTTTTCATTTTTTATTTATAGAAAAGAGTCAAAGAAAGAAGTATGATTCTATTGTATTCAGTCACCAACATTCTGCATTCTATAATGCTAAGTTATGGTTGGGTTGCAATGAGTGCTCACAAAGTGCAGACATGGTCATTGAGTACTGAACCTGTGTTCAGATTAGGGAAACCCTACACAGAATAATGGATAAGGTTACTAATTCCAGAATAGGACAACCCTGTTGAAGGCAGACATGCTAATGAAGCTCCCAAGAGAAACTAAATATTCTCTGGAGAAGAGAGAAATTAACCTAATGATTTAAAATAGCAATTGGAAAAATTTGGAAAAATAAATAAGTCAATGCTTTGCCTTTATAGCATAACATAGGGATGGCAAAGTGGTAAACATATCAGAACCTATAGTAATTGAATTTATCAGATATTTCAAATTTTCTTACTACAAATTTGTTAGTGTTGATAAATTGTTTGAATTACCCTACTTTAAGTGACTCTCAATTACTGTGGTGCCTCAGTATCATCTGAGAAACTTAAAAAATACAGAAGTATAGGGCCTCCTGCCTGAAATTATGACTCTATTGGTTTGTAGCCTGTCTCCAGCAGTGGTATTTTCAAAATCCCCCTGGTGAGTTTAATGTGCAGCCAAGATTGAAAATCACCAGGTGCTTAACTAAATTATTTCTTATTGGCTCTATACAATATTTATTATATCTCTACAAAATATAAAACACCAGTCATAGATTTAAAAAAGTTTTTTTTGCCCAGTTACAATAATGGAATGGGGATGGAGCTATGAAGGTGACAAAGGTGATTTTGATAGTACAAAAGTAAATAAACAGTCATTGTCTTTAAAGGATTTATAACCCACAGATCAAAATATAATTGAAAAGCCCTTACAACAAATTCACTTGGGGTTGCTTGCTAAAATTTCAGATGCCTTGGCCTTACCCTGACCTACTGGATTAGAATCTCTTGAGGTGAGCTCCAGAACATGCAGTTTACCAGCTCCTCTCTTGAACATATGTGTATGAAAGTTTAAGAGCCATGGTTAGAGTCATATGCCTACTCCTCACAGCTATTCTTTCCTTAAGAAAACTTAACAACAAAGATTGCAGTACCCTATTTAGCACTGCAGCTCACCTGGTGACTATAACTCATTGGATAGTATAGTGCCTGAGAGAATTAAAAAGATTATTGTTAATTTATTTATTTGTGTATTTATCTACTGATGTATTTACTGACTGACTGAATAAACCCTTTTTGTAGTTATTGAAATAGTAATATTTCCTCTTTATTTAGTTAAAGATAACTATTCTGTATTATATGGAAATTGCTTTTTTATATATTGCTGTCCATTTTGTAATATTTATAATATTTATTCTAATAGGCTGATATTTTTTTCCTCTAATCTTAGGACTGATGAAAAAGGGCTAGTGATAAGTAAGAAACAATTAAAATATGTGGATATTAGTTATTCTTTGTCCAATTTTTGGTTTGACCTTGGGACTATATCTATATACTAGCCATTCTGCCACCTATTTTATGGAGCTCAGTAAATGCAATTGCATTTCACATACCTATATCAGGTATAAAATTCAGTTTCTATTTAATTGACATCAACCAAGATGAAAGGAAGTGAGTCTGAAAAATAAAGGTAATCACATCTCAATCACAAATGTGCAAGTCAGGGTCATTTATTTAATAGTCAGCAGGGAAACATCAAAATTCTACTTTCTTGCACTACATATTCAGGAAGAATTTAGTTATCATCTCATAGATTAAGTAAATATATGTACCTATGAACTTTTTATTAATCTTATGAAATAGTTTATCCAAAAAAAGAACAACTTTATCATTACCATTTGAGAGTTACAAGTAATTATGGGTAGTAAAAGAAAGGCACTAAAATACAGCATTATTTCTTGACATCTCTTATTTCTCACAGAGACAAGTTCATGAATTGAATCAATATTCTACTAGGAATTGTGTATTTCAAATTTCTCATTATTTGTGTATAATTTCCCATTGCAGTCTATATTTTAGCTTTTTTCTGTAATTACTGAATTTTATTCCAAATGTGTTCTTTCTTTTACAACCATGTTTCCTTAGTTCAATGAATGTTATCAAGCATTCTTTGACTGTTCCTATTGCATCAACCTTAATTAGCTTTTGATTACTGTTAATTTCACAGCATTTTCCCTCTAATATGTTGCATCAAAATGCTTTCATTTCTGTTTCAGCAAGTTTAATTACTTTTTGAGCCTTGTTTCCCTTCCATTAAAAAAGATGACACCCAATTCTTTGTTTCTATGAGGATGTCTATGACTTATAGCAATGATCCTCAGAAACCCCCACCCAAGACTTACAAAACAAAACTGTGGTAACTTGTAGCCTTTTCATTTACATTAGGAATGTTCCCATATACTTACATCTTTATAGTCACTTCTGATTATTTTTTAAAAATAGTATAACTTGATTTTCATGTTTTAAAGGAGCTAAATCACTCATATGAAACAACTAGCATTCTCATTGGCCCATCAATTTAATTAAACAACTGATTAACACTTCATGTATTCAATTACATGATAGAAAATAATGCATTTTTCTTTCCAAAAATGTTTGTGCATTTTGTCTTGCAGAACTAAACTGTTACTGCTAATATCCCTTAGGATAAAGTAATATCCAATTTTTTTTACTGTATATTAATGAGTTGTAATTGTTAGCATGCTGGATATATTTATTTTGTTATAATAAAATGCATTAATTTATAATAACATATTATATGTTTACATCATATATAGTTGACCCTTGAATAACAGATTTGAACTACATAGTCCATTTTCACACAGATTTTTTCAATAAGTAATGTAATCATATTTTCTCTTCTTTATTATTCTTAATAACATTTTTATATAGTTTACCTTATTGTAAGAATACAGTATGAAATACATATAATATACAAAATATGTGTTAATTAACTGTTCATGTTTCAATAAGGCTAAGTCAACCAGAGGCTTTTAGTAATTATCTTTTAAAAAATCAAAAGTTATACATTTAACCATCCACCACCATACCTTACTAGTTCTCTGTTGGTTGATCCAATCCAGTAGTTAGTTAATACCAAACCCCAATTTAGGAAATAGGCTTGTTCTACATGTGCATAGCTCTGTGCAAAAAGCATGGGGGACAGCCTAGAAAGGAGAAAGAAAGAAAGAAAGAAAGAAAGAAAGAAAGAAAGAAAGAAAGAAAGAAAGAAAGAAAGAAAGAAAGAAAGAAAGAAAGAAAAGAGAGAGGGAGGGAGGGAGGGAGGGGGGAGGGGGAAGGGAGGGAAGAGGGGGGATGGAGGGAAGAGTGGAGAGGGAGGGAAGGGGAGGGAGAGGGAGGGAGAGAAATAAAAAGAAAGAAATAGAAAGAGAATAAAAAATTATACATGGATTTTCAACTATGCCTCTAACCTCCACACTATTCAAGTTGAGTCATGTATCATTAACTGATTGATATTGATTTATGTGACTTGAAAGATGAACTAGGACATCTGAGGGGATTTGAAACTTTCAATTATTTTCCACCAAAAAAAAATTAATAGATAAGAGCAAAGTGTGCATACAGAGCATATTAATATTATATGACAACCATTCAAATACCAGTGATTATAAGTTGTTTGTAATATTCTATATTATAATAGACATTATAATAATCATAATAATATAATACTTTAAAATTATTGAGATCAATGTAAGAAAATTAAATGCTCAATCAAATAATTGATTAAACTAATTATGATACACTCAATTGATAAACTTTTTAGAGAAAATATTGACAGTTGCAAAACAAAAAATTGAGTATTACATTTAATGATATTCATTTGGTATATATTTTATTAAATTTCCCAGTGCCAGACTGGAAGTATATATGGGGATAAGGGGAAAGTATAACAGAAGCATTACAGAAAAGAGAAGGAATTACAAATCTTGCATGTATGAATATAGTGTTCCTTTCTTAGAAAATGTAAACTCTGGCATTTACCGGAGTTTAAAGTTTATATAGACCTATCACCTACAATGTGTCCTTTGCTTTCATATTATTTTTCCAAAGCTCATGCAAACTCTGTTTGATTATTCCTGTTGGAGAAAGTTCATTATCTTCATACTATCTTAAGTTATCCCTGAAATACTGCTTTTAAGCTAAAATCTGCAAGGATGTTGCTTTCACTATTGTGTTCTAATTCTACCCAATCAATTCATATGGGTGGTTATTGGTGGGGAGAGGGGGATACATCTTATGTCTCTAGAACATGTTACATAATTATGATTTAGAATCACATGATATTTGTTTAGAATAACAAATTAATAAATATGCATCAATAAAGATAGTATGTAGCACTAGAGATACCTGCATATTTTTGTTTGTTTTATATTTAGTCAGAGAATAAGAATCTGTCACTTCCTCATTTGATTGACCATAAAATGACTCTAGTCTCCTTAATTTCATTGGTGTGCCCTTATTAAAAAGCCCTTGTAACAGTACTAGAGGCCTAGTGCATGGACTCATATAGTCGAGGGGTCCCTAGGAGTGGCCTGCAGGAATTGGACTGAAACTGGCCATCCAATGCAGCCTGCCACTCCTGCTCATCCTGGCTCCTCTGTGCCTTCCAGGGACTCACCTCCAGTCATTCCTGATCTGGAGAAGCTCATGCCACTACAGTGATGCTCACCAGCCATAGCAGCCCTGGCCAGCCCTGAGCCCTGTACCTGGTACCCCTCAGTCATTTGGTCTTTTGGTTGTTCGGTAGCTTACACTTTTATATATATGTGTGTGTGTGTGTGTGTGTGTGTGTATATATATATATATATATATATTAGAGGCCCGGTGCATGAAATTCATGCACGGGGGGTGCAGGGGTGTCCTTCAGACCAGCTTGCTCCCTTTCCAATCTGGGACCCCTTGACATATTGCCCAGGATCGGGCCTAAACAGGCAGTCGGACATTCCTCTCACAATCTAGGACTGCTGGCTCCCAACTGCTCACCTGCCTGACTTCCTGATTGCCTCTAACTGCTAACTGCTTCTTCCTGCCAGCCTGATCACCCCCTAACCATTCCCCTGCCAGTCTGATTGATGCCTAACTGCTCCCCTCCCAGCCTGATTGCCCCTAACTACCCTAAGCTGTGGGCCTGGTCACTCTTAACTGCAGGCTTGATCACTTGCAACTGCCCTTCCTTGCAGGCCTGGTCCCTGCCAACTTCCCTCCCCTGCTGGCCATCTTATGGTGCCCACCTTGTGTCCACATGGGGGCAGAATCTTTTGATCACATGGGGGCAGTCATCTTGGGTGTTAGAGTAATGGTTAATCAGTATATTATCCTTTTATTAGATAGGATAGAGACCTGGTGCAGGGGTAGGGGCCAGCTGGTTTTCCCTGAAGGGTATCCTGGATCAGGGTAGGTATTCCCTTGGGGTATAGGGTGGCCTGGGCAAGGTTTGCAGACCACCTATGGCTCCTGGTGACCCAAGTGGAGGCCCTGGTATCTGGGATTTATTTATCTTCTACAATTGAAACTTTGTAGCCTGGAGTAGAGCCAATCTTCTGCTCACACAGCCATTGAAACTTTGTTGCCTTAAATGGAGGCCTGGGGTATGCTGAAAGCTTGGCTTCCTCCATTTCCAGAGGCAACCCAAGCCTACCTCTGGCTTTCTGTATGGCTTTAGCCATCTTGATTGGGTTAATTTGCATACTTGCTCTGACTGGCTGGTGAGTGTAGCTGGTGGGCATGGCTTGTGGATATAGAGGAGTTATGGTCAATTTGCATATTACTCTTTTATTAGATAGGATTGGAGGCCTGGTACTCAATATTTGCACATGGGGGGAGGTTTCCTCAACCTGGCCTGCACCTTCAAAAGATATCTGACTGCCAGTTTAGGCCCAATCTTTTATTGTAGTAACATAAATCTTTAGAGTAATATAAATCTTTTATATTACTTGAATAAAAGAGTAATATGCAAAGTGACCATCACTCCAACACACAAGATGACTTCCCCCATGTAGTCAAAGATGGCTCTCCCATGTGAACACAAGATGGCCAGCAGGGGAGGGTAATTGAGAGGGACAAGGCCTGAAAGGTAGGACAGTTGGGTGTGATCAAGTCTGCAGGGAAGGCAGTTAGGGGTGACCAGGTTGCAGAGGAGGTAAGTTGGGGCCAACTGGGCCTGCAGGTAAGGGCAGTTGTGTGTGGGGGGGGACCCAGGCCTGCAGGGGAGAGGAATTTGGGGTGACCAGGCCTGCAAGGTAGAGTAGTTAGGAGTAATCAACTGGTAGGGGAGCAATTAGGCATCAATCAGGCTGGCAGGGGCGTGGTTAGAGAGTGATCAGGCTGGCAAGCAGAAGCAGTTAAGGGCAATCAGGAAGGCAGGCAGGCAAGCAGTTGAGAGCCAGCAATCTTGGATTGTGAGAGGGATATCCAAAATTGTAGAGGGTACAGGCTGGGCTGAGGGATACCCAACTCCCCATGCATGAATTTCGTGCACTGGACCTCTAATACTTTTCATACACGCGAAAGGCATCTTGCTATTGCATAGGCAACTACATTTTTTTTGCCCTAATTATAAAAAGTAGTACAGTGGTACCTCGAGATATGAGCTTAATTCGTTCCGTAACCTTGAGGCATGGGAAACTATGAGACACTCGAGTCGCGGTAAACTGGTGGGTCGTGTGCAGCCAGCCGATCCACGCTATTACTCCTATCTCAAATGTTGCTCGTATTTCAAAGCAAAAATCGCTCTCTCAACGGCTTGTATCTCAAAAATCTCGCATGTGAGGGCACTCGAATCTCGAGGTACCACTGTACATAACATGATGATCCTTCTGTGGCAGTAGTATCATTTTCCCCATCTTATGGGTGGAAAAACTAAAGCAGAGAGAAGTTAAGTAATTGGCTTTGTCACACAGTTATAAGTGTCAGAATCAGGCTGACCACAAAATGTGCAAGCCACAGTCCATATGTGTCATCACTGCATCATCCTCTTTTTGCAGTGTTAGGTTTTAATTTTTAAATCTAAGAGACTGTTCCCAATATATAAAGTATGGTCCCTAGACCTGGCTGGTGATCAGGACTGATCTGTGGGGCTACCAGTGGGCAGGACAATTGGGAGGCTCCCACTGGCACCTGCCTTTGCTGGTGGCCTGGCACTACCCACTGGTTGGTCCTGCCCCCAGATTGCCACTGCCAGTCACCTCCTCAGGGTGGGAGGGGGGGGCAGGCAGTGAGCATCATAGCAATCAGTCAGTCTACCATTTGGTTGATTTGCATATTAGGGTTTTATTATATAGAATTAGAGAATTATTCAGGGCCTGTAGTTAATAAAATAACCATTTCTGTCTTGTAATTTTAATACATGTTTATACTACAATAAAATTTTCTATCACACACACATTACTGGTATGTTATGCCTTTTACATGATTTTTAAAAATTTAATAGCTTTAATGCATCTATTTACCAGTTTTGCAGCTGCTGCAGAGGTTAAAAAAAGTACCTCAAAAACCTTCATGATAAACCATCATGATTAGTGCCTCTGTATTTTGCTCCAGAGAAAAACAAATTAGCAGTAGAAGGAAAATCTGCTGTGGGAAGTCCCACACGGCTGGTGTAATGACCTATATCCACAAGAGGATTGAATAGAATAGATCCATTGTAACTTCCCAAATGATGATGGCTGGCAGCTTCTGGAGATGAAGAACAGCTGAAGTGATAGAGAAAATAAAATGTTCTGCTTGAATGCAAGCTGTATTAGCCTGCTTCCCTCAATCCTCTTTCAGGGATGTTGCTCTTTCAGACTAGGACACCTGATATTTAACTTTATGGCAAAAACTAGACTTGGATCAATGAGATCTCTCTTCTTGGGTCAAATAATGTCCTGCTCATGGTCACTTAAATTCATCTCAAATCTCCATTTTTTTTTTAGAAATTTCTCCTATAGACTTGCTAACAACACATATCTTTTTGGACAGATTATGATGTAAGGATGTCCCTACGCCCATTCTCTGCAGACTCCAATGGGGAATCGAGGATAAAGAGAGGATGTCACATGCGTTTTAATTCAACCTTTCTTCTGTTTATTGAACTTACTAGAGGCCCAATGCATGAAATTCATACAACAGTAGGCCTTCCTTCTCCTTGCTTTGGGCATTGGCTTCTCTATGGCACTTGAGACCCAGGCTTCCCTCCAGCTGGTGGCAGGCACCCAGTACCTGGGCTTCCCTTTGCAGAAATAGCTTTGTCTGAAAGGTCGTCTGGAAGGACATCTAGAAGGACAACCGGTCTAATTGGCATATTACACTTTTATTATTATAGATCCTAGCATCTCCTCTTCAATTGTCATCTTTGCCCTGTTTATTTCTTGCAGGAGAATGGATTATGACTCATAAATGGTTGCAGGTTAATTTCTTAGGTATCAGATTCATAAATCACTAGGGTAGATGCTATACACAAAATTACTCTAGACCTTAAATAGCAGATTAAAATATAAAAAAATAAATGTTATTATGGCCATGCATTCTTAGTAACCAGTTGCAGGTTTTATCTGTGAGAAAAACAGGTAAGTGGATAATTGTAATTATATGCCAGTAGTTCTAGTAATTTCTAAGCACCTTTGCAGAGAAAATACAACTATAATGAATGTTTAGTATATTATGGTTTTGAAACACTATATTATGCCTTTAAAATACACTATATTATGCCTTTAAAATACACTAGAATCATCTTTGAAATAATGCATTTTTGAAAACATGGAATAATTATTAAAATATGTTGGTTTTACTTTATATTTATATTTCATTTATAAAATTTAAAAAAATCTTATATTTTGTTTCAATAATTTCTTTATTTAGCTGATAGTAAGTATATGGAAATCAAAATAACAGCAAAATGATTGTCTTCTATTATTCTCCCTCACTCTGTCCTATTGTTTATTACTGTAAATTTATAATGGGATATATGGAAATTATTAAATTAACCATATATGGTTTTATTATTTAAAATAAGTACATTAAAATACATTTTAAAATAATTATTTGTATGAGTTTTTTAACCATTCTATTATCTTGATTTTCAAAAGAAATATATATGATGTCTATTATGACATTCTCTCATTAGTTTAATATATATGAGGAAAATACCTTTATACAGTTGGGGTAGGGAAGTGTTAACTAAGTATATGCAGGATTATCATTAATAGACTTTTAAACCTGTTTTTCTCCCAAGCCCAGCAGTGCATTTGAAGATCATCTTAATGTTCCTGGTAAACAACAGAAGCTAAGACTCCAGGGGGAACTCTAAAACAATGTGCTGTATAACTTCCCAAAAATTAGGATTGAGCAAGAGTTTCTATTATAAATCTTTTTAGAAAATGGTTCAGCTGTGTGTGGGAGAGTTGGGGGTGGGGAGGAGAATGCACACACACACACACACACACACACACACACACACACACGTGTGTCAATGGCAGTAAATAAAATACAAGCCTAATGTTCTTAGTTTAAGTATTGAAGTAGCCCTACACACTCACTCACAGTGCAGGGTGTTTAAGGACTCTGGTTGTCCAGCCAGACTACCTGAGTCTAGACCCAGCAGCACTTCTTCATAGCTGCAAACCTAGATCTGGGCATGAATATCTCTAAGCTTTAGTTTTCTTGTCTCTCCAAAGTGGGCAATAATATTAATATATTATTCATGGAGTTCTTGAGAGGAATATATAATATAATCCAGGTTTCAGAGATTTCTGAGCTTCAAAGGAATTTTTCTTCATTTGACAGTATAATACTGCATGTATCCTGAAGAACAGGTCAAACCTTGATAGACTGAGTTTAGAGTTCTGTTTCAGTGTCCTTTGGCAAATTTAATTTTAATATTTCCTTTTTTAACCCTTATGGAATAAATAGAAATACATTTTAAAAATAGAATAAAAGCCAGGAATAAATATAAAAGGAATATTTGTTGTTTTAGCTTTATGGGAATTGATATAGTCACAATAAAAAAAATTCCAAAAATGAAGGGGGGAGTGTGGAAAAAGAGGACTGCATTAAAAATAAGTTAAAGTTTCTATTTAAACCTACATGGGACAATATAAGTGAGAGACTTTCAGAAACAAATTTTCAGTTAATTGATAATTAAGACTAGCATTTGTTTTCTATATATTGCTGTGAATGTTAAATAACTATTGTTGAAAAACTGATCTAAAATGTATACCTTTAATACTGAGAGTTTCATCTCCTAATCATTCCTAATAATGTATGTATAGCATATTCCCCTATATGTATAAAATACTTAATGAAATGATAAAACAAAGTTTAAGGAGTAAAATTACTTTTAAATTTTGGTCAGGTATTTGGGTGGGGTATTAAAGTCTCTTCAAGGAAGGCTTGTTGATGCTAGCTCTGAGACTGGTTTCTCTGTTGGAATCAGAATTTAGTGGTGATCCTGGACTCAAATTTAACTCTTGTTATAGAGCCAAGGTCCTAGTTGGTCTGGTGATGGGGCTGCCTGGGCAATAGCCAAGGGAATCAACAGGCCATCTTTTCTATAAGAGAGAATCAGAAAAGGACAACAAAGGCATTTTAATTCTGATATGTTACTATTATTTCTGTATTATTTTATATAGATCTCAAACTGCAGAATATAAAAGGTCATAAGAACAGACAGATTTCATTAACAGAGATATTTCTGAATTTTTGTCTTACATTTTAATTTCTTTCTGCATGATTAATTTAGAAAAATCAACATTCATTCATTTAAATACATAAGAAGCACCCATACTATACTTTAGCATGAATAAGAGAGCCATAGAGAGACAATTGGGAGCAAGTAGATTTTCTTTTTTTTTATTTATAGTACTATATTTTTATTTATAGTACTCTCTGAGTCAGAAATGTCAAAAATGTTTGGGTTGGAAGTTTAAGAAACAGAATATTTAGGGAACACTATGTCAAAAAAAGACTAAATTTTAAAGATATAAAGAGTTTGCAATGAAATATAAATTTAAGATTATGTGCCTACTTTTTCCTCAGCCATTATCACATTGAGTGAGTATGAAAACAAATATATAATCCTAGCAGTACAAATTCAGTGTTAGTGTGACTGTACAATTTTGTTCCCAGAGCCCAAAGAGTCAGAACATTATTTGAAAGTCATCATATCATGTCTCTTAGTAATTGTTAAATTATAAAGCCTTTATTAATACATGTTGGCTTTGTCTTCAGTTCTTAACTTTTACTCATAATGAAAGTATATAATGAATCTTCTGTCACTATTTTCTCTAAACATTTTAAACATTTCCTCCTAGATTTGGAACCTGAATTTTAGAAATGTACATAATTGAATAACTGCAAGAAATTGTGGATACATATTTAAAATTATTATTTAGTAAACATATTCATTTGCTTACCATGTGCCAGATACAGGTCATTTAGTCATCATGACCAATCTACTAGTGAGGTCCTTTACTAGCCTATTATGGAAAAGAAAGCTAAGCTTCAGAAAATTTAAATAACTTTCTTAAATTCACAATGATAGTTGGCAGTATAAAGGTATGAATCTGGGTGGTCTATATTCTTCATATTCCATTTAATGAAAATTAACCACATGAACTCAAAAGATGAAAGGGGATTGGGGATGATAGCTTCAGCCTTCCAGACAATTTTACAGAATGAGGAAAGGAACCTGCATCAGCAAGATGGCTAACCATCTGTGTCACAGTCATATTACCTAAACTGGGCCAATGCTTATTCATTTACAGGAAAATGCTGTTGGCCATTTCACTGATTAGAGTCAGTGTCCATTGCAGTATGAAAGATCAGTAAAATTGTATTCTTTCCTAGAACTATATTGTTTTAACAATAATGATAAGTACTGGAGAGGATGCAGAGAAAAAGGAACCCTTGTGCACTGCTGGTAGGAATGTAGACTGGTGCAGCCACTGTGCAGAACAGCATAGAGTTTCCTCAAAAAACTAAAAATGGAACTCCCATTTGACCTACTAATCCCACTTCTAGGAATATACTCCAAGATACTAGAAACATCAATCAGAAAGGATATATATATCTCTATGTTCATAGCAGCACGATTTACCAGAGCTAAGATTTGGAAACAGCCTATATGCTGATCAGCAAATGAATGGATTAGAAAACTCTGATTAAAAAAAAAGAAATTCCTACCATTTGCAACAGCATGGATGGACCTGGACAGCATTATGCTAAGTGAAATAAGCCAGTCAGAGAAAGATAAATATCACATGATCTCACTTATTTGTAGAATATAATGAACAACATAAACTGATGAACAAAAACAGATCCAGAGACAGAAAAGCATGGATCAGACTGTCCATGAGGGAAGGTAGGAGAGGGTGGGGGTAAAAGGGAGATCAACCAAAGGACTTGTATGCATGCATATAAGCATAACCAATGAACACACATACTAGGGAGTGAGGGCATAAGTGGAGGGATGGAGCATAATGGGGGGATATGGACACATATGTATTACCTTAAGCAATAAAGAAAAAATAACAATGATTGCATACTGGACTCTGAAAAAATATTGTTACCTTGGGAAATGTTATTCATACTATTGATTAATAACTTTTTATCAACATATTTTATGAAAGATTTTTAACTCAAATGAATTTATTTTTATTAAAATCAACATTCTTGCCTTGTAAAACATCATATATATATTTGATAGATGAAAATTCATCACTGAGGGATGTCCCTCAGATCAGCTTTCTGTCCTCTCTCATAGTCCAGAAGCACTCAGGAGATGTCCTACTGAAGGCTTAGGACTGCACCCAATGGGGAGCTGTCCTAAGCCACAGTTTGGTTTCCCTCTGTGGGAGGCTACTGGGCTGATCAAGGGAAGGTGCCACACCCATCACTGCTGCTGCCACTGCTGCCTGTGGTGGCTGGAAGACCTGAACCCTGAGCCTTGCAGCTGTTGTGGCTTTGTCCAGATGGACCTCTGGATGGATGTCTGGAAGATTTCTGCCTTAATTAGCATATTACCCTTTTATTACACACACACACACACACACACACACACACACACACTAATAAAGGGAAAAATGCTAATTCACCATACCTCCATCTATGCTCACAGCCAATCAGAAGTGATATGCAAATTAAGCCAACAAAGATGGGGATACATTTGCATACGCAGGCAGGGTGAGCAGCACCTGATGCCACCTGTGGGGTCCAGGCCGCCACTGAGGACCTGGGCAGGAAGGTGTGGCCAATGTCTCTGGAATCACATTCTGCCCCCTGGCCGCCTGTGGACACTGGTGGAGCAGGCCAGAGTTGAGCACTTTAATGAAAATAGGATGCCTGTGCTCCGTCCCTGGCAAGGAGAGGGCAGGGGGCAATTAGCAGGCACCAGGGTTTGGAAGGGACTGCGAGCAACCTGCGGGCATGCTACCACAAAGAGCTGCTGAACCAAGAGGACACAGAGGGTTGGCTGATGGAGGTGCGCAAAGGTGCAGATGAGGCAGCTCTCCATGGAGCTGAGCTGGAAAAGTGCATCGATAGCCTGATGGACTAAATTGCCTTTCTGAAGAAGGTGCATGCAGAGGAGATCACCGGGATGCAGGCATAGATCCAGTACCTCAGATCTTCCTGGAGATGGACATGTTCTCCAAATCCAACCTCTCTGCCATGCCCAAGGACTTCCCTGCCCAGTATGAGAAGCTGGCTGCCAAGAACACGCAGAATGCCAAAGAATTGTACTAGAGCTACTTCACCATGTTGACCGAGAGCACTGCCAAGAACACCGAAGAGGAGCATGCCTCCAAGGATTAGGTGTCTGAGAGCTGCTGCCTGCTCAAGGCCAAGACCCTGGAATTCAAAGCATGCTGGGGCCCGAATGAAGCACTGGGAAAGTAACTGCGAGAGATGGAAGATAAGCAGAACTCTGACATTAGTGCTATGCAGGACACAATCAATAAATTAGAAAATGAGATGAGAACTACAGAGAGTGAAATGTCATATTTAAAAGAATGTCAGGAACTCCTCAATGTGAAGATGGCTTTGGACATTGACATTGCAGCTTACAGAAACGCTTGGAAGGTGAGGAGACCCAGCTCAGTTTCACCAGTGTGAGAAGCATAGTCAGCGGCTACTCCGAGTTCCCAGGTGTTTGGTCAATCTGCCTACAGTGGTTTACAGACCAGGTCCTACTTGATGTCCCCTCACCCCTTCCCTTCACACACCAGCCATGTCTAGGAGGAGGACATCGAGGTGAAGGAGACCATTGAGGCTGCAAAAGCTGAGGAAGCTAAGGATGAACCCCCCACTGAAGTGAATCTGAAGAGGAGGAGAAGGAGAAAGAAGTGACTGATGAAGAGGAAAGAGAGGAAGAGGAAGAAGGTGCCAAGGAAGAATTTGAGGGTGCAAAGGAGGAAGAAGAAGAAGGTGAAGGTGAAGGAAAAGATGCCCAAGAAGCTGAGAATGAGAAGAAATATGAAGGTGCTGGGTAGAAACAGGCAACCAAGAAGAAAGATTGTGCCTTCCTTTCCTTAATTATTTTAGGAATAACCCTCCTGAAATCAGGTCAGGTCAATTCAGTCACCAACCAAACAGTTGAGTTCCTGATACTATATGAATTAAGAAGTCAATATATATATAACATTCTGAGGTGACTCAGGTTGGACATTAAATGTTATGCTATGACTTTTCTCCTTCTGCAGAGTATCTGTTTGCTTGCAGAATGGCTTTCTGGCTTGCTGTCAGCCTGTGCATGGTCCATGCTTATGAGTTCAGAAGGTATGGCAATGTGAATAATTCAGATGTTTCCAATAAACGAATACATGAATACATGAATTCACTGATGTTAATATTAAACTTCATGGATAAAATAGTCCTTTGAATCTTTGGTGATTAGAAATTAAAGATCTCAAATTATGTGCAATAAACAGTAAATAAAGTTACAGAGAATGACAAAAGAAATACATTAGGGGCCAGGAAACATTCAAAGAACTGGGGAACCATTCCTAAATCAAGAAGGGAAGTCAGAGGGTGTATGTTATTGCTTCAAATAAAATATTTCCTACTACTTACAGCATATACAATGTGATGTATTAGATGCCTTCCTATCACATGAAGTATGTATTCTCATAGAGTAATACTGGTAGATATGTTACAGTGATGACAGTATGTCATATCCTATGTATATTAATAAAAGGGTAACATGCTAATTAGACAATGAGACCTTCCAGACATACTTCTGGATAAAGCCATGGTGGTGGGACTGAAGTATAGGAGGTTAGGGGTGATCAGGCCAAGAGGGGAGGGCAGTTGGGGGTGATCAGGCTGGTGGGAGGGCAGTTGGGGGAGAGCAGTCTGCAGAGGGGACCAGTTGGGGGTGAGCAGGCCCACAGGGGGTGCAGTTGAAGGCCAGCATGCAGAATGGTTAAGGGTGATCAAGTAGGCAGACAGGCAGGCAGGAGAGCAGTTAGGAGCCAGCAGTCCCAGATTGCAAGAACGTTGTCTATCTGTCAGTTTAGGCCTGATCCCACAAAAGTTCCAGATTGGAGAGGATGCAGGCTGGGCCCCTAATACATGTATCAATTATATATATATATATATATATATATATATATATATATATATATATAATTGATATCAGAGAAGAGAGAGATAAAAACATCAATGATAAGAAAGAATAATTGATTGACTGTCTGCAACCCTGCTTGAGCAGAAATCAAACAGTGACCCCCTAGTTCAAAGGTCAATGGTCAACCACTGAGCCATGTCACCTGAGCATAAAATATATCATGAATGTCCAAATAAGCTCTTAAATACTTCCAGCTCCAGGATTATGGCAACAGTCACACTTTGCACACTAACCTGAATAGAAGAAATAGCACATTCAGTTAAAAATAAATCTTGTGCGAGACGGGTTTGGCTCAGTGGAATAGAGCGTCGGCTTGCCCACTGAAAGGTCCCTGGTTAGATTCCAGTTGGGGGCATGTACCTTGCTTGCGGCCACATCTCTACAGTGGGGCGTGCAGGAGGCAGCTGATCGATATATCTCTCTCATCGATGTTTCTGACTTTCTATCTCTCTCCCTTCCTCTCTGTAAAAAATCAATAAAATATAAATAAATAAAAAATCAATCAATCTTGTTAGACCAGGCCAGCTTGGCTCCATTGGCTGGGTGTCTTCCTTTGAACACAAAGGATGCCTGTTGAATTCCTTATCTGGGCACATGCTGGGTTGCAGGCTTGATTCCTGGTAGGGAGTGCACAACTCTCTCTTTCTCTTTCCCTTCTCTCTCTCTCTCTCAAAAACGTCAATTTAAAATCTAAAAAAACATAAACACTTTAAACAGGTTTCTCTATTCCCTATAGAAACATCATGTTTTGAATGTCAGTCCAGGTATTTATTTAGCACCAGCATGTCCAAACTAGGGAAATTATTTGTTTGTTGGTTTGTTTAGTTTGTTTTTTTTATGGAATATTTTTGGATTTGATTTTAACAGATGTGTTGTGAGGTCAATGTGACCAAATTTGCTGCATACAAGACTCAAGAGAGCAGGGGATTTATTAGGTGCAGGACTTCTCAGATACTTGCTCTCAGATGCTCTTGAACGCGGGTTGTCACCAACAATGAGATTTAATGGGAAGATGTTTCAGTTTGAACCACACAAAATCAAATGAATATAACTGAATATGTTTGAAATTTAGGATACTTTCAAGAACATAGGGATGACTGAGTATTCAATAAGGAATGGAAACTTTGTGTATTTTACTGTCCATTAACTCAGGTTTCCCAAATGTTTTCACATCTTGGTACTGATAGAGAATGACAATATTTATATTGACAAACGAAGGTAAACAGATAAGTCCATTAAGACTGGGAGTTATAGGTCCACAAGGGGAGCCTGAGTGCTGAGGCAATCATTTCAATGCAATGGTTAGCACCATTACAACTAGTGATGGTTCACAAAGAGCACAGGGAGAACTCTTGCAGTGTGGCCATGTGATTGTTCTCTCTTCTGCTCTATATAAATGCTGTTTTCCTCTCATCCAATGTGCCAATCACACGGTGCTTCACCCTGTGCCTTGTGTCTTTCTGTGTGTTTCTAACCTATTTTGATTTACATGAAGTTTTTATCTATTGCATTTTCAAATATTGACGGTTCATTTAAAATACAAGTTTTATTACAAGAAACGTTCACAGTTTTACTGTATTTGCTTTATTCTAAGATGTTTATGGTTTCAAGTCTAACATTGATGTATTTAATCTATTTTGAGTCTGCTTTTGTATATAGTGTGAAAATGTGATCTAGTTTTATTTTTTGCATGTATTTGTCCAATATTCCTGAGGCCATTTATTAAAAAGACTATATTTAACTGAATATATGTTTTTGCCTCCATTTTCAAAATATTAATTGACTATAAATGTGTGGGTTTAATTCTGGGCTGTCTAATCTGTTCCATTAATCTAGATGTATGATTTTTATGCCAGTACCCTTCTGTGGAGTATGTGATACTATGTGGTACTATAGCCTTGCAGTATAGTTTGATATCAGGTAGCATGATTCCTACAACTTTTTCTTTCTCAATATTGCTATGGTTATCAGAAGTATTTTATGGTTCCATATAAGTTTTTGGAATACTTTTTCTAGTTCTGTGAAATAGTCTATCAGTAGATGAGTGGATGAAAAAGCTGTGGTACTTTTGATAGAATGGAATACTACTCTGCTGTAAAAAAAAAGGAAATTTTACCATTTGTGACATCTTGGATGGAACTGGAGAGCATTATGCTGAGAGAAATAAGCCAGCCAGAGAAAGACAAGTATCACATGATTTTACTCATATGTGGAATCTAATGAACAAAATGAACTGAAAAGAAAAATAGAGACAAACGTAGAGAGAGAGCAGGCTGACAGTTGTTGAGTTTGAGTCTTGGAGAGGGGATAGAGGGATTAATAAAAAACAAAACCTGTGTAGTGGTTTCCTGGTGTATGTGTATGTGTGTGTGTGTTTGTAAGTGGGTGGGGTAGGTGGAGGAGGAGGATATGGTGGGTAAATAGTGATGGAGGCAGGCTTTCTTGGAGTGATAAAACACACAATACAATGTACAGATGATGTGTTGTAAAATTGTACACCTGACCAGTATAAATTTGTTAACCAATGTCACACCAACAAATTCAATAAAAAAGGAAAATCAAGTTTTATTGTAGTGTCTGGAGAAAACTTTGTGAAAGTAAGGATTCCTTAAAGTACTAGTATGTTCTTCACACATTTGGCTTCTGGCTGTGAAACATTGGGAATAAAGTATAGTCACTCTTTTTTGTTAATTCTTGAGCCATGGTAGTGTTTTACTGAATGTTGAGGCTGCTACCATACTATAGTGGACGAAGGGGAATTTAAAATCATTTGAGGGGAGGATCTTACTCCTAATTTGATCCAGTTGAAAGTAGTCCTCTCTTGCACAAAAATGTGGTATAGTGTCACTTATACTGTAACCCTTCAAATCCTTCCTATTCTGTAAACTTTTTAAATCATTTTATGCCCAATATTTTATAGGCTATACTAAACCATATTCATTATGTCTGTGTGGTTTGGATTTTGTGAAAAAAATCATAATTGAGTGAGTTATTTCATTTTAAAAGTTAGAATCTAGAGAACAGTTGTGATATTTTGCAATTGTTTCTTATGATTAATTGAAATAAGCATAGGAAGATGCAGATTCTTTCCAGCTGTGACTTCTCTGCTGGAGTGATCTTTCCTAAATTGCTCACAGTTGTTCTTCCCCCTTGTCTTTTCGTGTAAAATCATTATACAAACAAGGGAGAAAGCTCAGCCACTTACCATGTCCCCAGATTGAAAAATAATTATTGTTTTCCCTTAGAAACCAGAATAGTTTTCAGGAACAAGTCTTGTATTACTTTGTAAAATCCAAATAAAACTGTAAGCATAGTTCAATGTAGTTTTCCAAAAATCAGTATCTTGCTATCAAAGATTTTGTTAAACAGAATAAAAAACAAATTTTAAGTTAGATTTCATAAACTGGGTACATATGAGTAATATATAAAAAGATATTCAGACTTGACAGAAATAATATTGAAAATTAACTCAGAATTCTGGAACTTCTAAACTAACCATGTGATTTATATAAATCCATGTTTACTTATAATCCTATCTAATAAAAGAGAAATATGCAAATTGACCATACCTTTACTATATTCACAAGCCACACCCCTAGCCAATCAAGAGCAAATATGCAAATAAACCCAACCAAGATGGCTGCAGCAAAGGAAAGCAGGAGGGAAGCTTGGGTTTCCCTGGCAATGGAGGAAGCCAAGCTTTCTCCCTGCCCTTACCCACCCAGACCTCCATTCTATGCTACAAAGTTTCAATTATAGAAGATAAATAAACTCCAAAAAAAAATGGCAGCAGCCACGGAGCTGGAGAGAGCAGGAAGCTAGAGTTGCCCCACCAATGGAGGAAGCCAAGCTTTCTGCCTGCCCTGGTGGGCCCAGTCCTCCACTCAAGGCTACAAGGCTTCAATTATAGAAGATAAATAAATCCCAATAGAAATGGCTGCTACTACACAGTGAGAAGGAGGTGTAGCTCTGCTCCAGGCTACAAAGTTTCAATTATAGAAGATAAGTAAATCTCAGACACCAGGGCCTCCACTTGGATAGCAAGGGGGCATGGCCGGCCTGTAAACCACCACAAGCCCCTAGCCCAGGCCACCCCACACCCCAAGGGAACTCCCCCACTGATCCTGGACACCCCTGAAGGAAAACCAGCTGGCCGGCCCCACCCATGCAACAGGCCTTTATCCTATCTAATAAAAGAGTAATATGCAGATTGACCATCACTCCAACACACAAGATGGCTGTTTCCATGTGGTTGAAGATCCTGCCCCTATTTAGACATAAGATGGCCACCACAATATGACAAAGAGGAAAGTTGGGAGGGACCAGGCATGCAAGGGAGGGCAGTTGTGGGTGATCAGGCCAGCAGGGGAGGGCAGTTGAGGGCAATCAAGCCGGCATGGGAGAACAGTTAGAGGTGACCAGGCTGGCAGAAGAGGGAAGTTTGGGGGTGACCAGGCCTGCATGGCAGGGAAGTTGTGAGGACCCAGGTCTGTAGGGGAGAGCAGTTGGGGGGAGGACCAGGCCTGCAGGGGAGGGCAGTTAGGGGTGACCAGGCCTACAAGGGAAGGCAGTTAAGGTTGAGCAGACCTGCAGGGGAGGGCAGTTAGGGGCAAACAGGCTGGCAGGGGAGCAGTGAGGCATCAATCAGGCTGGCAGGGGAATGGTTAGGGGGTGATAAGGCTGGCAGACAGAAGCAGTTAGGGGCAATCAGGAAAGCAGGCAGGTGAGCAGTTGGGAGCCAGCAGTCCTAGATTGTCAGAGGGATGTCTGAGTGCCCTTTTAGGTCCAATCCCAGTAGGGCAGTCAGACATCCCTCCAGGGGTCTCAGATCAGAGATGGTGGTGCAAGTTGGGCTGAGGGACACCCCTGTCCCCATGCATGAATTTCATGCATCAGTTCTCTAGTCACATTATAATTAACACGAACCATGTCTAACATGAGCTGTTTAGCCAGTTAAAAAGTAAAAGACAAAAAAGGAGAAAACAAAACAAATGATTCTGAATAACTTACAGCTTTCAAAATATTTAATTGCTATCAGTAAAGTGTGTGTTTCCTATAACCAAACCCATATGTCCATTTCCAATGTCATCTTATTACTGAAAACTATTTCTACTGTCATTCAAAACCGGTCTCTGTATTTCTAGTCATTTGCTTTTATTTATTTCTTTATTAGGATGAGTTAGTTAATCATCCTAAAACATTTGTTTTTTACATTATTTAAACTTAAAAATAAAAAATCTTCAAAGCCTCTTTTGCACAGAATTCTGTGCCTGTTTTGCACAGAATTCTTCTGAGTTGCTATAGAAGTGAAAAGTTGGCATTTTTACTTAAGTGACTAATTTTAAACATTGATGGTCATTTGTTGATTGAAAAAATATTTATTGAGTGCTCTTATGTACCAGGTCAAGTTTTGGAACTGGATATAGAGTTTTAGGCAAAGCTGTAGTGTCCGTTTCTTTTAACATAGTTATCATCCATATGACAGAGAAAGGATAACTCCAAACTCTTCCAAATAAAATATAAACTGTGAGAAGTATTATTTTAATAAGGAAAAGACTGGATGCTATCAAAAGAGAATAACAATAAAAAACAACTTAGACTAAAGGAGAATTTGGTGAAGGCAAGTTTTTCTCAAGAAATTACATTTAATGAGATCAGGAAAATAAGTGATACCTAAACTTGGAGCAGGGGATTTCAGAGGGAATAATGAGAATTAAACAGAATTAAAAGAGATTTTAAAAATAAGGTTCATAAAACCTTTAAAATTTTATGGATGTAGGAGATGAAAAAAGGAGAAATCAAAGATTTCTAAATTGAGCAACTTTAATAGATGGGGTGCTAATTGGTGAGGTGATAATGAAGGAGAAAGGATGTGTGTCAGGAGTGGGTATTTTTAATAAGTATGTGGCTTATTTAAGTTTGAGATTATTGTAATATATCTACATGGAAATTTCATATTAAAACATAGATCTAGGGGTTTGTAACTTATGTGCATTACTATAAAAGCTTTAAAAATAACTGGTCTTTTCCTCTTGCTATACTATTTCTGATACCCTATAATGGTTTAGAGTTCCATTTTCTCCATCCAGATTGTACCAAGTGCATACTTCAATTGATGCTTATTAAATATTCTATTCATATGTTGGTTGGCTCCTGTAACCTGGATTTTTTGAAATAAAATATTGTGCCCATTACAGCTGTAGTTCATAATAGATAACTGTTTGTTGTATGCATGAACAAATTAATAGATACTAGTAAATGGGTTAGAGACTTCAATGAGGCATGTATATTTCTTTGTTCTGTCTCCAAAAGACAGATAGTTGGTTGCAGATGAAGATCTTAATCTTCTCCCAAATCCATTACCGTGTATAATACCCTACTGGATATTAAATAAATACCCATTGATTCATAAATATGCTAGTGAGATACACTGGTTCAGTTGGACAATCCTAGAATCTGCAAAAATCATCGAATTTGCTTTATTTTTTCATATTTCATAGGAAAAATGGAGATAAAAATGTATCAATATACAGGAATAGGATGAGAATATGAAAAAGCAAAAAATAAATAAATAAAAATCTAGAAATGGACAGTACTAAATCAGAAAGACAAAGAGACTAGGTCTCTATGTCTACAATTGCAACTGTGACATTTTTTTAACAAAACAATCTAATTACTATTATACTTTACACATAATTTGAAATAAATAAACAGACTTGTTTACAGATGATTTGCCCCAATGACAAGCACACAGCAGTCAATCAATACATTATTGCATACTGCCAATAATGATTTATTTTTAACTTATTTTAGCAAAAATTCTGGATATAGTTAAGAAATCTTTAAAATCTCAGCTGGGCCAGTGATTTTAATTTTAAATAATCTTTCTTTTTTAAAATGTCTTTTTTCTGCCAGCATTGTCATTAGAACATTAGTAGTAATTAAACTATAAATGGAATTTCTAGATGACTGGGCAGCTGAAAAAGAACAATTAAGCATCATAGACAGAAGGAATTTACACTTTCACATAATAAATTGTTTAGGTGTTAGAAGAGGCTTTGGAGGCCAAGGGGAACAACAACAAAACACAAGAATAGAAAAAGAGAAAAATAAAAAAGAATGATAATGAGTAGGATATTTCTTTGTCTTAAATTATTCTCACTTAAAAATCCAAAATTAAAGGCAATTACTTAAATATTACCTCAAAGCCTATATTATTAAATTATAAAACATAGGCCCTAATAGATTTGACTCAGTGGATAGAGTGTCAACCTGTAGACTGAAGGGTCCCAGGTTCGATTCTGGTCCAGGGCATGTCCATGCAAGAGGTGGCTGATTGATGTTTCTCTCTCATTGATATTTCTAACTCTATCCCTCTCCATTCCTTTGTAAAAAAAGCAATAAAATATATTTTAAAAAATTATAAAACATAAGCTAGATGATTCTCTTACCATTATGGTATATGAAATTGCTAGAACGAGTTAACAAAATGGCCTCAACATGCATGGTTACTTTCCTTTTAATGTCTTGTAAATATATATTTATATATTTATATATCATATATATATGGCACCCAAAGGGAGAGAAAGAAAAGACTACTTCAAAAAATATGAAATATTTCTTTACTGCAACAGAAGTCAGAGACTGTACAGTGAGATTTAAAGAAATAATACTTATACAATTATTGAAGGGAAAGTATACAGTAATCTATCTAACATTTAGATGACTTTAATAGGGAAATTAGAAAGAAAGATATAGTAAAATGACAGGTAGATCCTGATGGTAATTAAAATAGTATAATGCTTGAAATTCCAGTTTTATAAAACAACAGTTTAGACTTTTCTAGGTTATTGCTCAAGGGCTAACTTCTACATAACCCGACCTGTTTCTGCATGTTGTGTAAAAATTTAAATACATAAACATAAAATGTATAATTGTAAGCTCTATATCATTGATACTATAATGAGACAGTCACCATTAAAAACTTACAGCCTAGTGAAAGATACATGCATACATGGTCAGCTAACTACAGAACTAATAAGTTTCTAGGATATAGTAGGACATTGTGTTATGTTATACATATATTTTTAAAATGGTATGCAGAATTAACTTTACCCTATTTATTCTAGCTAATTAAAATTTTCTTCTGCATATCATGTTCCACAATCCCTCTGAAAGTGCTTATAAAATAATATAAGTGTATATCACATCTCTAAGTCAAATATCCACCAAAAAGTCCTTGCTTTTTGGCCCTTAACAATATGGGTACATTTTAGTAACTCTCCACATTGGCACAAAACATTCCACTTGATGCATATACCACATAGATTAAGCCACAAAGCTTGCTTCAAGAAGAAGAAATTTTCATCTTATACTATGAGAAACATTTTTTATCAGTCTCAAAATCTCTTAATTTTCATGATACCAAGAGGTGTTTTCTTCATGATTTCCAATCTACTGTCCTCTCCCTCTACTGCATTCTCTCTTCTCACTTCCTAGAATTACATGTTCTGTCTGATTAATTACCTTCCCATCCAGTCAATTTACCCAACAAAGAAAAGGGCCTGCAGTATGCAGGGAATGCCCTTCCTTGAAGAGAGTGAAATTACCACCTATTGCTTCTCAAGCTTGCCCCTGCATCTCTTAGCCCAAACAGTTTCCCAAACTAAGCCTTGAAGATTCTTGCATGTTCCTTAGAGAAGTCTGGCACATAATATGTACATTCCATTACATACTGAGTATGTTACACTACCCTTGGTAATTTAAAAATTCATATTAAATCATGGAGGTCTCTGATTCAGTCATATACAGATTTCCAACCTTCTCTTTTTCATAGCATGAGAAATTGATTCAAGAGATATTTGGCAAAATTTGACATTTTTTCTTTCTGTAAAGACTTCAAGGATTATAATTTTTGGCATTTATAATATGCATTCTAATCTTAAGCAGTCATGTGCTACTTACAGGTTGATTAAAAGAGAAATCAGTATAACATTACATTATTATAATACTCTTTAATTCCATTTTCCTTTTTTACAATTCTTAAAATTGAAACATTTTATTTTTAGTAATGGGAATTCTTTTCTCTTTGCTATAGTCTAGTGCTCATTGCTAGTGAGAAAATATAAAGCTTCTGTATTTCCACTTCAGTGGACATTATAAAAATAGCTTCTTTCTTTTTCAATATAACTTTTTAGGCTACTGTCACATCAATGCTTAGGTTTATCCCTTTCAAAAATCTATGATAATTTTTCATTTTACCTCCAAATATACAGTGGATAAGCCACATAGTCTATAATTATTACAAAGGAAAATAGCACACACTTAGTTAACTATTCTCTGTTCTTTCAGAAAGGGTTAATTAGATTTGGACCAGTTTCTCTAAACTTGCTCTAATCATAACTTCTTTTAAGATGATGAAACAGGTTCTCCATTGTAAACAAGTGTCTCAATCTATATTTACCCATTGCTTATTCAGGAACATCATAGAATATCTAAGATTTTATTTTCATTTATAGTCTATATAATTAAAATATCATCAAAAACATATACAGGGACTTATAGGTATTCACATAATATGTTTAATTATCAATTGTTTGAAAATGGCAAAATGCAAAACTTGAGATATTTATTTCAAATTTGATAATATATAATACATTATTAACAGACTTAATTAAATTAATTAATTATTGAAAATCTGTAATACAAAATTAGAAGTTTTCTCATTTTGTTATTTTTATTAATATTATAAAAATAAAAGCTTATTGCCCATGGACATTGCTCAGTGGTTCAGTGTCAACCCATGAACCAAGAGGTCATGGTTCAAATCCAGGTCAAGACACATTCCTGATTTCAGGTTTGATCTTTAATATGCAGTGTACAGGAGGCAGACAATCTGTTACTATTGCTCTTTTCCTCACCCTTCCTTTCTGAAATTCAATAAAAATACATTAAAAAAAAGTAAAAGCTCATCTATAAATCACAGTTAGGACTAGAGAAGAGTCAGTGGATAGGAAATTACTAGTAAGTACAACACCCCCTTTCCCCTTTTATGTTTTGGAGAAATTGGTGGGCAATGCCCTGGTAAAGAACATGTGAGACATTTTCTAAAGGATGCTCAGGTCGGAGAAAGGGTAGAATGCACAAGCCAACAGGCCAGATTCCAGAGAGTCAAGATCACAGCCAAAGTATGGTAAAAACCCCAGGGATTCTAGGATTAAGCAGGGAAATTATGCAAAATACTTGCTGCAGAATGCTCAATGCCTACTTTATTTTTCCCCCTTGTATAAAACACAGACTCACTTGTACAAGTGTGCTTAGCTTATTTAATTTAAATGGAAAAAAAATGACACATTGGTACTGCAAAGATGCAATCAGTTCTTATAACAATACTAAAGCCCGATGCACTAAAGTCATGCAAAAGTAAGCCTTCATAGCTTAGGCGGCTGACTTGATCCTTCTGTGGCCACCTCAGCCCTTGCAGGTGTAGTCACTGAAGCCTCAGCTTCATCTGGAAGGTTGTCCAGATGGTCGTTCCACCATTCAGTCTAATTAACATATTAGTTCTTTATTACATAGGATTCCAACAAACTTAGTGATCAAGAGTATTTTGATATCTGCTGTGTTCCATTAACTACTTTTAAGAGAAGCTCCTGGACTCATTCTTTTATTTTATTTTTTAAATATTCTAAATTTAATTTTGTTTTATTTTTACCACTATCAGTAATGCAGATCAAAGAAGAATACACACCTTTGTTGCTGGGCCAGGATGGCTCAGTATTTGTGCATCAACCTTTGAACCAGGGGGTCATGGTTTGTTCCTGGTCAGGGCATAAGCCAGGGTTGTTGGCTTTATTCCCAGTGTGGGGTGTGCAGGAAGCAACTGATCAATGATTCTTTCTTATCATTGATGTTTTTGTTTTTAATGTGCTTTCATTGATTTCAGAGAGAGGAAAGGAGAGGGATAGAGAGATAGAAACATCAATGTTTATTGACATTTGGCACTATGAGTCAAAACAAAAATCTAATTTTAGTTCTTTTATTTTGTGAATTATGTTAAACTTATAAATTCATTAGGAAAATGTTGTCATATTTGTAATATTCATGCTTTCCATACCAAAAATGAATTTTTCATTCAATTATCTTTCCATTTAACCTACTCTTGTTTTAAATTTTAAAAATGTATTCCATTCCTCAGTGTGCTGTTTATTAATATTTATTGAATCTTTTATCTATTACTAGAGGCCCAGTGCATGAAATTTGTGCATGGGAGGGAGCTGTCCCTTAGCCCAGCCTGTACCCTCTCCAATCAGGGACTTCCTTCACAGTCTGGGACTTCTGGCTCCTAAACATTCACTTGCCTGCCTGCCTGATGGCTCTCCTGCTAGCCCTGAACTCCCACAACTGTCCTCCCATGCCGGCCATATTGTGGTGGCCATTGAGTGGAGGCCATCTTATGGCCATCTTGTAGTGGCCATCATGTGATGATATCATGGAAGGGAGTGATGCCACCTAGGCTTTTATTATATAGGGTATTATATAATAAATTTTGAACTATTATATTATGAATCTATTATAAAGTGTAGAAAATTCAATGAACTCTATACAATCTTAGGACTTCCAACGTATACTTTTGGCTGCTATTTCCAATTTGATAGCAAATTCATTCATTCTTTCATAATATATTTCTTTATTACTTATTTGTTCCATTCTAAATGAGGTAGTACAGGAGGGTAGTAAGTTGTAAAGTGGAAAGAATAATAAGCTTATTTATTGATTCTACCATTAACTTTTGGTCCTAAAAATTGTACTTACTCTTTTGGTAGCAATGGAGAAAACTCACTGATGGAATGTAAACATGTTTCAATTGAAAATTTATAGTCTGGAGCCTCATACTGTTTCTGATTTTAGCTATGAGGCCATAAGTGTGTTTTTCTAAAAGTGAATCTTCTGATGACTTGTGATAACATATGTTTAATTGCTAATGAATAGAAACTCTGTGTCATGATATTACAATTGATGAAATATATAGATTGTTCATTAACCCTTTGGGGATTATAACTTTTATTTATTCAGTTATATTAAATTTACCAAAATTTTCTTATTTTAAAATGCCATCTGAACATCCAGTATCATTTAGACAATTTAGTGAGAATACTAATGGGTTTGAATCAGTAAAAGTTAATGGCTTTCTAAAGTAAACTAATACTATAGAATTACTTTTACAAAATATATAAAGCAGTTTTGTTAGAGCCCAAAACAGAAAAAAATGAATAAAACCATATTCAACTCATATTTTCATTCACATATTGTACTTCTATACTGCCCTGAGGAAGCCCAGATGGCTGAAATGTTGGCAGGTTTCTGCACCTACAATGATAATAAACTACTCTGTTATTACCCAGGTATGTGAGTTGAATACAGTTACACTTTCCTCTGCTATATGCAACTGGCAGGTAAACAGTTTATATTGTATTTTTATAGTATTGGCAAATGTGTCTTGTTGGATTTTGCTGAGTTCACCTTTAGCAATAGAATGTCAAAGGCCACTAAAGCACCTTCATGTGGATACATTAATCATGTGTCAAAGCCTGATGTGGAATGGGTTGTTACTACTATAGTATATATGGAGAAAACAACAACAACTCAGTGGGTTACTTGATGGACTATTACATAAATGAATGCTCCAGATATACCAAAAGAGCTTAATTCACTGTTTGTTATATGTTTATTTATTTAATACCTAGGAATAAAAAGAATGTATTTGGAGGATGTGGCCAAAAGATCTTTCTATTTTTGTAACATTTTTAATGTAAAAATAGAACATGTTCATTGTATGTCGGAAACCAAATATTGTTCTCACTAAATGGATGTAAACAGGAAGCCAGAAGGCTGGTCAACCTTAATTGCTCTGAAAGGTCAGAGCTAATTACTCACTGTTTAGTTGAAACATTATTGGTTGAAGCAACCTCTATGTTTGTTTCTTGTTAATTTCTGTTTTTGTTATTTCCTGCCTAAAGGCTAGGGGTGTGTCCCAAAGCCTTAATAAAAGGGAGAAAAAGGCCAGAGCAAGGGGCAGTCCTTTCCACTAGAGGAAGGCTCCTGCCTGGTCCCCCAATATCGCCAAATTTATGCTTTCCAGTCTCTCATTTCGTTTGCGTGCGGCCTCCTTCAGAACCCGAACCCTGACCCAGGAACCCTGAACCATGCGGGACATGGAAAGAGGTTCCCACATTTGTACTATAATAGAGAAATATACACATAATGAAAAATGAAATAAGCATATCCCACAATCCCATCACTCTGATACAACCTCTGTTGATATTATAGTGTTTTCCTTTTTTATTTATAAATATTACTGAGAATTTAAACAGGTTAAATTGTTCTTTTCAAGTAACATAGATATTTTTCTGTCGTTAAACATTTCTGTGAATTTGTCTCACTAGAAATCCTCCATCTTCCCCGAACAGTTTTGCTGTATTGACTTTTAATCTTTCCCCAAATCTAAGGTCATATATCACTTCTTAAGAATTCTTTCCTTGACTTCTTTTGCAGTTCTGGAGCAGTTCCCTATATTAAATGTCCACAGTACCTCAAACATTTATTTGTAGTTCTTACATTAGTTTTTATGTAATTTTCATTTGTGTGAGTTAAAAAAAATCTTATAAATTCATTAGGAGAATATTGTCATATATATAATAGTTATTCTTTCTATCCCATACATCAATTTAAATCCAATTCTTTTTGCATTTCAATTTAATCAATTCAGGTATTACATTTTGAAAACACATCCTATTCTTTATTATTTTTATTACTATTCGGACAAATCATTTATCTGTTATATTTAAAACCAGTTTGGATTATTTTTTAAAATGAATCTTTATTGTTCAGTTTATTACAGATGTTCCTCTTTTTCCCCCCATAGTTCCCCTCCACCTGATTCCCCACCATCTACCTTTTGCCCTTATGCCCCTCCACTGTCCTCATCCATAGGTGTAAGATTTTTGTCCAATCTCTTCTCCCACTCCTCACACTCTCTTCCCCCCTAGAATTGTCAGTCCATTCCCTTTCTATGTCCCTGATTCTATCATATTCACCAATTTATTCTGTTCATCATATTTTTTATTCACTTGATTTTTAGATTCACTTGTTGATAGGTATGGTTTTGTTATCATTTTGTTGTTAATAATTTTTATCTTTACCGTTTTTTTCTTCTTCCTCTTTTTAAAGAATATCCTTCAGCATTTCATATAATCCTGGATTGGTGGTGATGAACTCATTTAGATTTTTTTGTCTGCGAAGCTCTTTATCCGACCTTAAATTCTGAATGATATCTTTGCTGGGTAGAGTAATCTTGGTTGTAGGTTCTTGCTATTCATCACTTTGAATATTTCCTGCCACTCCCTTCTGGCCTGCATGGTTTCTGTTGAGAAATCAGCTAACAGTTGTATGGGTATTCCCTTGTAGGTAACTAACTGTTTTTCTCTTTCTGCTTTCAAGATTCTCTCTTTGTCTTTTGCCCTTGGCACTTTAATTATGATATATCTTGGTGTGATCCTCTTTGGATTCCTATTGTTTGGGCTTCCCTGTGCTTCTTGGACTAGTAAGTCCATTTCTTTCATCAGGTGGGGGAAGTTTTCAGAAATTATTTCTTCAAATAGGTTCTCAGTATCTTGATCTCTCTTCTCCTCTAGCACCACCATAATTCTGATGTTGGTACACTTGAAGTTGTCCCAGGGGCTCTTTACCTTATCTTCAAATTTTTGGATTCTTTTTTTCTTTTTGTTTTTCTGATTGGGTGTTTCTTGCTTCCTTGTATTTCAAATCTTTGGTTTGATTCTTGTGGTCCTCTAGTCTGCTAAATAATTTTAAAAGTTTCCATACATATTGTTAGATATTATTTATATATTTAGTAGCAAAATTATTAAGTCATTCAAAATATTTCTTTTTATTTATTGTGTAACATCCACTCTTCTAGATATAGAAGGTTCAGAAGAGAATTAAAAAAATACATAAATTGTTAGATAATAAGTAATATTTATATTATGTTACATGCATATGTTCTATGGAGAAAAAAAGCAGAGTAGTAGAAGAGATAGATTTAGGAGAACAAAATGGTCAAGAGTGTTCTAAAATAAGTGAGAAAAGTTGTTGTATGGTTATTGAGGATAGCATCACAGAACAGAATAACAAAGAGGAAAAATCTCTGAGGTGGGAGCATGTCTTCTGTGTTCTATGAAGAGCAGCAAGGCCAGTGGTTGGAGCAGAATGAGCAAAGGAGAGGGCAGTGTCATAGTAGTAATGGCAGGAGAAAGACAAGATGTATGGGCCTGGTTAATCCATGAGAAAATTTTGATTTTTATTTTACATCAGAGAAGAGTCCACTTGAGAGGGCTAAGAACTGAGAATAAGAATAACATGAGCTGATTTCAGCAGTATCACTTGGACTGTGGTGTTGGAATTACATGGGTATATTAGGAGTCTCCTGAGAAACAGGACTACAGGAGATAAATGTATGATCATGATAGATAGATGATAGATGATAGATAGATAGATAGATAGATAGATAGATAGATAGATAGATAGATAAAATGAAATGCATTATAAGAAATTGGCTAGGGGAGAGGCAAGATGGTGACCAGCAGGAAGGTAGGGAAGAAGAATGTGTGAGAGAATGAGGGAGCAATAGAGGGGTGTGTAGACATGTGTGGCTGTGTGTGAGAGTGAAATAGGGACAGTAAGACCCTGCAGTTCTTTCAGGGGGCTGCCAATCTGGGCAGTCTTAGATGGCAAAACCCCATGGCTGCCGCAAACACTCTGGGGAGGACATCAGTGGCACAGAAACCATGCCATCTTGAAGAACATAACTGCTTGAGACTAGGATCCTAGTGTTGCCTTTACCCAGTCTGGACTAGGAAGCAAACTGGGGCCCTGTAGCCACTGTGGTAGAAGAGCTGACACCACAGCTGCAGATCCAGGAACACCAGGACTCCAGGCACCAGGCTCAGATTTCTGTGAGTCACAAGGCCAATCTCCCTCACCCATTTCCCCCCCCCCCCCCCGAGCTACATATAAACTACCTTACCCCAGCTTCACAATAAGGCTTTCTGCACACGCAAAGCAGTGGTGACTCTGCCTGATTTTGAGCCTTGGTGTCAGACATGGGAAGTTTGTTTCCTGTGACTAGTCTCCATGCCCAGGCAGAGAGACTGAGCAGAATTTGAGTCTATTTGTTCATTATAGGGAGGTGGTCTTCTGCGACCAGATTCCGCAACCATGCAGGGCAGGGAAACAATGGTAAACTTGAGCCCAGACTTGTGAACTCAGCGAATTTGTTTCCTGCTACTCATTTCTGCTCCCAGGCAGGGAGACTCTGTGGAATTTGAGCCTATCCCTCATCCTTAGGAGGAGGTCTTCTGCAACCAGATCCTGGGCCCACACTGGGCAGGGAAACAGCACTGAATTTGAGGCTGGACTTGTGAACTCAGGATATTTGTTTCCCTCAACTAGTCTCAGTGCCCAGGCAGGGAGATTGAGCAGAATTTGAGTCTATCTGCTCATTCCTAAGGAGGTAGTGTTCTGCCACCAGATCCCTTGCCCACTCAGGACAGGGATACAATGTTGAACTTGACTCTGGATTTGCAAACTTGGGTAATTTGTTTTCCTCAACTCATCTCTGCACACAGGCAGGGAGACTGAGCAGAATTTGAGCCTATCTGCTCATCTCTAGGGAGATAGTTTCTGCAACCAGATCCCACATCCATACAAGGCAGAGAAACAGCTCTGTACATGAGCATGGACTTGCGAACTCAGGGAATTTGTTTCCCAGGACTTGTCTCCACTCCCAGGCAGGGAGGCAGTCCTGAATTTGAGCATAGGTGTACAACCTTGGGGAGATTGTTTTCTGTGATCAGATCCTATGCCCACACAGAGAGACAGCACTGAATTTGAGCCTAGGGGTGGAAATCCAATTAGTTTGTTTCCCATGACCAGATTCTGTACCTTAATAGAGAGGCTGCGGTGAATTTGAATCTGGATGTTGATCTTGGGAAGTTTGTTTCCCATGACCAGACCCTGGGCCACACAGAAAGGCAGCAATAAATATGAGCCTGGGTACATGGACACAGTAAGTCTGTTTCCCACAGTGCACACTGGCATGACCAGACCCCACACCCATACTAAGTGGCATTGTCACCTGACTTTGATTCATGGCAATCAGACATAGAAGGCTGTTTACTGTTGGGAAGAAGTGGATCTCCTGCCAACACAGTGCAACTGAGCAACCCAATCTCTTGGGCAGATAGGGGATCCTGAATCTCCACACAAGAGCCAGCATTGATGACCTCATTACATACGCTTGAGATCCCTGAATCCCAATACATTCACACTAAGAACCAATGACTTCAATTCTTGGAGCATGTGCACACAGGGACCTAATTCTCAGTGTGAAGTAGCATCAAGAAATAGAAATTCTGATACTCAATTATCAGCATGGACACAGGGAGCCTCTGACTTCTGACAAACAATAGGGGACTTTGATTTGTGGCACAAGACAGGGGGTTCTTTGTTTCAACTTGGCACAGGCAGGGTCCCTTATTCTAAGTGCACACAAAATGACACACTAAGCACTTCTACTCAGACCCAGGGCAAACATGGTTCTCACCAACCCACAGCAACCACATATCTTGGTATCAGAGCTCTTCAGTGACATTTGGAAGGTGCACAACTCCCACTGCACATGGTCCAGGTCCCCACAACTTGACCTTCTGGTGATAGTCAGAATGGGGAGACAACGAAACAATCCCCAAAACAAAGAAAAGGAGGAATTAACAAGTAAGGAAATAAGTGAAACAGAAGCATGCAACATGACAGAAAAAATTCAGAGTAATGGTCATACAGTCCATATACCAGATTAATGAGAAAATCAACAACCTATGAAAAATCAGGAAGAAATGAAAATACAATAAAAAACACCATGAATGAGAAAACCAAGATGGCAGAATAGATGAACACCCAAACTGCTGCCTCACACAACAGTTTCAAAACTACAACTAAAAGACAGAACAGACATCATCCAGAACCACAGGAAAGCTGGATATGTGAAAATTCTACAACTAGAAGGAAAAAGAGGGGCTCACAGAGACTCAGAAGTGCTGTAAAAAGCTGAGGTACAGAGACACACATGTGGAGAGAGCAAGTGGCGGAGTGACTGGCTGGCTTCCTGTGGCAGGAGGGAGATGGAGACTCCAAACTGCACTGAACCCCTTATCCTACTGTACTGAACCCCACTTCCAGGCGAGACTCATATGGGGGGAGTCTGAACTGTGAAAAGAGAAGCATGCACCGATATTTAGGGGAGCTGCAAAAGGGTAGAAGTCTGGGGGCATGCACACCAAGGTGCACAGAGAAGATAGACTGCTTGTTGTTCTGCTGGCTTTTTTTAGTGGTTGGGAGACAGATCCTCCCAACTGCACCACTTCTGACTGCACTGAACCCCAGTTTCAGGTGAAACCTTGGAGACCCAGACTCATACAGGACTCAGAGCTCAAGGGAATTGAAAAGGCAGAGGTCTAGAGGCATGTGTGCATGTGCACAGAGAGGGCTGCAATGATTACTGAGAGACACTTGAGACCCAGGGGCCACGTAAGGCAGGGATGACTGGAAGACAAGGCTGTCTGCTAAGTCCTGAGACTCCACCTCATCCAAGCTCAACAGAAAGGCTTTTGCAGTTTTGCAAGTCTTGTATCATAAGGCTGATTCCAGCACAGTTCTCCCAGCATAGTGAAAATGTGGAGACAAAGAAACAGATCACAAATGAAAGAAATGGAGGAAAACAAACAACTGGATAATAGAGTTCAAAACCATGGTTATAAGGTTTTTCAAAAATTTCCTGGAAAATATGGATGAATTTAGTGAGATCTAAGAGATGATGAAAAAGAACCAACCATAAATTAAACATATTATACAGAAAAAAAATATTATACAGAGACTTAACAGCAGACTAGAGGAAGGCAAGAATCAAGTCAAAAATTTGAAACAAAGAAGCAGAAAACACTCAACTGGAAAAGCAAAAAGAAAAAAAAATTCAAAAATGTGAACACAATGTAAGGAGCCTCTGGGACAACTTCAAGCATACCAACATCAGAATTATGGGGGTGCCAGGAAAAGAGAGAGAGCAAGATACTGAAAACCTATTTAAAGAACTAATGACTGAAATAGACTTACAAGTCCAGGAAGCACACAGAAACCCAAATAAAAGGAATCCAAAGAGGAACACACCAACATACATCATAATTAAAATACCAAGAGCAAAAGACAAAGAGAGAATATTAAAAGCAGCAAGAGAAAAACAGTTAATTACCTACAAGGGAGCACTCATATGATTGTCAGCTGATTTCTCAACAGAAACGATGAAGACCAGAAAGGAGTGGCAGGAAATATTCAACATGATGAATAGCAAAAACCTACAACCAAGATTACTCTTCCCAGAAAAACTATCATTCAGAATTCAAGGGCAGATTAAGAACTTCACAGATAAGAAAAAGCTAAAGGAGTTCATCAACACCAAACCAGTATTATATGAAATGCTGAAAGGTATTCTTAAAAAGAGGAAGAAAAAAAAGATAAAGATAAAAATTATGCACAACAAATACTTATCTATCAAGAAGTGAAACTAAAAATCAAGTGAATTAAAAATCTGATGAACAGAATAAACTGGTGAGTATAATAGAATCAGGGGAATAAAAAGGGAGTGGACTAACAATTCTTAGGGGGAAAGGGGTGTCGGAGGTGCAGGGAAAGATTGGACAAAAATCATACTCCTATGGATGAGGACAATTTGGGGGGAGATAAGGGAAGAGGGAGGATTGGGAGCCAAGTGGAGGGGAGCTATAGGGGGAAAAAAGAGAAACATATATAATAATCTGAACAATAAAGATTTATTAAATAAAAAATAGAAACAACCAATGAATGTACAAATAAGTGGAACAACCACAACAACAACAACAACAACAAACAACACTGAAGGCTTCAACAGTACACTAGAAGAAGCAGAGAAATGAATCAGCAAGTTAGAAGATGAGGTACAGAAACAAGTCCAATCTGAACAGCAACTAGAGAAAAAGATGAAAAACCAGAAGGAGAGTCTAAGGGAGTTTTAGAACAAAGCAAAACAAAATGACATATGTATAATAGGGCTGCCAGAAGGAGAAGATCACCAAGGATTACAAAATTTATTTGAAGAAATAATGACAGAGAACTTTCCTGATGTAGGGAAGAAAAAAATTACTAAAGTACAATGGCAAATGTTATCGACAAAGAGAGAATCTTAAAGTCTGCAAGAGAGCGACAGAGAGTTACCTACAAAGGATTCCCCCATCAGATTATTAAATGATTTCTCAACAGAAACACACCAAACTAGAAAAGAAGAAAAGGGGATATACAAAGTTATTCAAAGCAAGGGACTCAATTCAAGAATACTCTATCCAACAAGACTATCAATCAAAATTGGAGGGGAAATCAGGAGCTTCACAGACAAAAAAAAAAAAAAAGGCTAAGGGAGTTTGTCACTACCTAACCAGAAATGCAAGAAATGCTAAAGGGAATGCTGTGAAAAGAAGAAACAAAAAGATAAGAAAGAACACAGCCTCAAAAATAAAAATGGCTACAAACAAGTACTTTTCAATAGTAACTTTAAATGTAAATGGACTAAATGCTCCAATCAAAAGACATCAAGTGGCTGAATGGATAAAAAAAAACCCTGACTCATATATATGCTGTCTACAAGAAACCCACCTCTCTATATATGCTGTCTATAAGAGACCCACTTCATAATGAAAGTGAAGGGATGGAAAAATATCTTTAAGTCAAATGGAAATGAAAAAAAAAAAAACACAAAAAACAGCTGGGATAGCAATAACAAAAGATAAGGAAGGCCACTTCATAATACTAAAGGGATCGATACAACAAGAGTAAACATATATGCACCCAATGCAGGAGAACTCTAATACATCAAGTACATAAAAATACATAAAAAATCTTTTGGAGGATATTAAGGGAGATATACACCATTGACATCACTGGATAAATCCTCTAGACAAAAAATCAGCAAAGA
>JAAGEH010000286.1:33032614-33243542 GCA_011751065.1 Lasiurus cinereus | reverse complement strand
AATGCAAGAAATGCTAAAGGGAATGCTGTGAAAAGAAGAAACAAAAAGATAAGAAAGAACACAGCCTCAAAAATAAAAATGGCTACAAACAAGTACTTTTCAATAGTAACTTTAAATGTAAATGGACTAAATGCTCCAATCAAAAGACATCAAGTGGCTGAATGGATAAAAAAAAACCCTGACTCATATATATGCTGTCTACAAGAAACCCACCTCTCTATATATGCTGTCTATAAGAGACCCACTTCATAATGAAAGTGAAGGGATGGAAAAATATCTTTAAGTCAAATGGAAATGAAAAAAAAACACAAAAAACAGCTGGGATAGCAATAACAAAAGATAAGGAAGGCCACTTCATAATACTAAAGGGATCGATACAACAAGAGTAAACATATATGCACCCAATGCAGGAGAACTCTAATACATCAAGTACATAAAAATACATAAAAAATCTTTTGGAGGATATTAAGGGAGATATACACCATTGACATCACTGGATAAATCCTCTAGACAAAAAATCAGCAAAGAAACAACAATCCTAAATGACTCATTAGATAAGATGGACTTAATTGACATCTTCAGAACATTTTACCCCAAAGCTGTAGAATAAATGAGCACATGGGACATTTTTAAAAATAGACCACATATTGGGTCACAAGCAGTCTTCCCAAAATGAAGAAGATTAAAGTCATACCAAGCGTCTTTTCAGATTACAATGGCACAATATTAGAAATAAACTAGAATAAAAACAATCCAAAACACTCAAACACTTGGAAGCTGATTAGCATGTTATTTAATATTGATTGGGTTACCAATGAGATCAAAAAAGAAATTAAAAAATATTCTATAAACTAATTAAAATAAAAACACAACAATTCAAAACCTCTGGGACACATTGAAATCAGTCCTTAGGGGGAAGTTTATTGCTCTACAAGCCTACCTCAAAAAACAAGAAAAAATGTCAGTAAATCATCTTAGGCTGCAACTCAAAGAATTAGCAACAGGAAAAGCCCAGAGTGAGCAGAAGGAAGGAGATTATAAAGATTAGAGCAAAAATAAATGACAGAGACCAAAACAAAAACAAAAACAAAAACAAAAAAACAATACAAAAGATCAACAAAACCAAGGGATGGTTCTTTGAAAGAATAAACAAGATTGATGAATCTCCAGCCAGGGTAACCAAGATGCAAAGAGAGAGGAATCAAATTAATAAAATCAGAAATGATAGAGGTGAAATGACAACAGACCCCACAGAAACACAAAGGATTGTTTAAAAATATTATATACAACTCTATTCCAACAAACTAGACAACCTGGAGGAAATGGGCATATTACTAGAAAAATATAATCTTCCAAAACTCAATCAGAAAGATTCTAAAAATATCAATAGGCTGATAACTTTGGAAAAAATTGAAGCAGTCATGAAAAAGCTTCTAGCCAGCAAAAGCTCAGGCCCAGACAGCTTCACAGGAGAGTTATATCATTCAAGGAAGAACTAAAATCTATCCTCATCAGACAATTCCAAAAATTTCAAGAGGTAGGAATACTTCCAAGTTCATTTTATGAAGCCAGCATAATTCTAATACCAAAACAGATAAAGACAACACAATGAAAGAGAATTACAGGCCAATATCCCTCATGAACATAGATGCCAAAATTCTCAACAAAATTCTAGCAAATTGGATCCAGCAGTACATCAGAAAGATCATACACCATGACCAAGCAGGATTTATACCAGGGATGCAAGGATGGTACAATATATGCACATCAATAAACGCGATATATCACATAAACAAATTGAGGGGAAAAAAATCAAGTAGTCATATCAATTGACGCAGAACAAGCATTTGACGAAATTAAATACCCTTTCTTGATAAAAACTCTCAGCAAGTTGTGAATAGAAGGATCATGCCTCAACATAAAAGCCATATATGATAAACCTACAGCCAGCATCACACTCAATGGGCAAAAACTAAAACCATTTCCCCTAAGAACTGGAACAAGACAGGGATGCCCATTCTCACTGCTCCTGTTCGACATAGTACTGGAAGTACTAGCCACTGCTGTCAGACAAGAAGAAATAAAAGTCATCTGAATTGGAAAATAAGAAGTAAAACAGTCCTTATTTGCAGATGACATGATACTGTACATAGGAAATCCTAATGACTCCATAAAAATTATTAGACTTAATAAATCAATTTGGCAATGTAGCAGGATACGAAATTAACCCAATAAATCTATGGAATTTCTATACACCAGTAGTGAACTTACAGAAAAAAGAGACTAAAAAAGCAATCCCATTTACCATTGGACCAAAAAAAAAAAAGATACACAGGAATAAACTTAACTAAAGAGGTAAAAGATCTATATGCAAAAAACTACAGGACACTGAAAAAAGATACAGAGGAAGATATAAACAGATGGAAGAATATACCATGTCCATGGATTGATAGAATCAACATCATCAAAATGTCCATTTCTACCCAAAGCAATCTATAGGTTCAGTGCAATCCATATTAAAATACCAATGACATATTTCACAGACCTAGAACAAACTCTCCAAAAATTTATCTGGAATTAAAAAAGACCCCGAATAGCTGCAGCAATCATGAAAAAGAAGAATAAAGTAAGTGTGATCTCAATACCAGATATCAAGCTGTATTACAAAGCCACTTTCTCAAAAGAGCCTGGTACTGGCACAAGAATAGACATATAGATCAATGGAATAGAATAGAGAACCCAGAAATTGACCCAAATCACTATGTCCAATTAATATTTGATTCATTTACTTTAATTTTTTAATGAATGAAAACCAGTATCATTCTCATCTTCCTATTTCATTTAAAGTTTAATTTTTTCTTTAATTATTTTATTTTCAAAACTGACCTTAGCTTATTGAAAGAATAACTTCCATGTTGAACAAAGTAAATGAATTTCAGAGAAGATAGAAATCAAGAACACATTATTTTGATGATGAATACAATTTTTAAATACTTTTATTATGAATATTTAAAAAATACAAAAGTGTATAGTGACAAATATAAGAAAGATTAATATTCATCTTATTGGCATAATAGACTGTCATTTTGCAATTTTTGTTTCAGATTTTATAATGAACTATTATAAAATGAAGTGTACTATTTCATAACTTCTAATTGTATTAATTTTATTATCTCATAGAAATAGTTAAGACCCTTTAATTGGTACTTATCATTTCCTTTTGTGTTTTATATTGCCACACATTTATATATGAAGTTATATTATTTTTCGTCTTTTAAACATTATCTATAAAATCACATTGTATGTATCTTTTAAAAACTTTGCTTTTGCCAAAACCTGTTTGCTCAGTGGATAGAGCATCGGCCTGCTAAGTGAAAGGTCCCAGGTTCAATTCTGGTCAAGGGCATGTGCCTTGGTTGCAGGCACATCTCCAGTGGGGAGCATGCGGGAGGCAGCTGATCAATGTCTTTCTCTCATCAGTGTTTTTAACTCTCCATCTCTCCCCCTTCCTCTCTGTAAAAAATCAATAACATATATTTAAAAAACCTTTTGCCGAAACCGGTTTGGCTCAGTGGAGAGAGCGTCAGCCTGCGGATTGAAAGGCCCCAGGTTCGATTCCGGTCAAGGGCATGTACATTGGTTGAGGGCATATCCCAGTAGGGGGCGTGCAGGAGGCGGCTAGTAGATGTCTCTCTCTCATCGATGTTTACAACTTTCTACCCTCCCCCTTCCTCTGTGTGAAAAATCAATAAAACTATATTAAAAAAAAACCTTTGCTTTCTGAGTTAATGTTGTTTTTGAGATTATCCATATTAATTAAAAAATACAAAAATACACAAAATATATTTTTTTCTGGTACACTTGTTTTTATGTCAGATATATGTTTTGATAATATATTATTTAATTAGTATTTTGTAATTTACTATTTTTGTTTTATTGAGATATTAAATATAGCTGTTATTTAATATTTTTGATGTGTTAAAACAGGTTGAACATTTTAATATAGTCAAATTTAGCAATGGCCTCGTCTCTGGTTTGTGTTTCTTGTTTAAGAAAGCTGTTCTTATTTTGAAGTCATAAAGATAGTCTACAGTTTCTTTTGCCAAAACAATTAGATGACTAAAGTTGTTAACTGAGATGAAGAATACTAATACTACCAGGAACTCTGCTTTAAATATGTTAAGTCTGAATAGCATTTTTGAGATTCAGTAGAGATGTCAATTCAATTGAATAAGTATGTAATCCATACATTCAGGAAAAATGTCCAGTTTGAAGATACAAACATAGGCTTTGTCAGCATATTGATGACATTGAAGCCATGAGACAAGATGAAATCATTCTACATTGAGATTACAGTTATGAATATTAAAGTAGACTGAATTCCATTTAACTCAAGTGTGGTCTTCCCAAGGGGAAGTACTGAAGTGAAGGAAAGATGAGGAGGTTGGAGTTGAATGCATTGAAGTAGTCTTGATTGCAAATGTCCCTCCAAAGACCCCAAACCATACTTGATAATACAAGTTTGATGAGCAAATAAATTTTAAAACTGACCACAAAATCCAAGCTGAATATAGAAGGAAGAAGGGACATGAAGTGTATGGGTGACAGTGAAATTGTGGCAGAATAAAAGGATTCAAGTAAGCATTCTGGTTGGATTAAGGGAATCTCAAAGAAGGAAGTTATGGACAAATGCTAGTTGCTGATCAGAAAGTAGGAGGAATGGATGTTATGAAAGGGCAGCACATACTGATTAAAGTGGTGAGCACATCTGAAGAGTGGGGTGTATAGATAACATCTTCAGAGGGAGCATCTTGAGTTGGAGTGATAACCTACAGTTAAATTAGTTCCCTTATATTCTGAGATTTATAACATTTGTCATGAATATTATTCATTTCAAAAAATACTTTTGTGTTTTTTGAAATAATGGTGGGCTTTTTCTCCTTTTGTTGGGATGGCAAAATACATTAATTGATATTTTATCATTATAAATATCTCCCATTGGTGAAATAAATCCAAGTTAATAAGGATGCATTATCTTTCATATATACTGGTGGACTCAGCTTGCTAAATATTTTGTTTATTATTCTTTGCATTTATATTCATGAGATCAACGTGGAAATTTATTTTTAAAAGTCTTTATAAAGTTTTGGTAAAGTTTCAACAACTCAGTGATGAAATAATACTCCACTATTTAATTCTTCTGGATATACCATATGATGTGTGCTAGAGGCTCTCCATGTGGCCTCTGGTTGTTGAACTGTCATAAAAACGTATATATACTTAAATATTTATATATATACATTTAATATGTATAATTTAATATATAACACACATGCACCATTGTCTTTCTGAGCTCTTTGCCATTAGATTCATCAAATAGCTACATATTTAATAATTCCATTTCTAATTTCAGTGAATATAATTTCTAATATTTAAAATCACTTCCTTTTATGTTAACCTGTTTCTTTTTCCATTTCTGCTTATTTTTGTTTCATACTTTACTTCATTTTAATGAAGATTACTCTTTCATTTCTAAAAGAAGGCATTATAATCATAGACTTTTTTGTATTATTTTGTCCAACTGACATATAGTATTATTTTTATGCAATTTTGTTTTGAATACTCTGAAATTGGAGGATTTTTTTTTTTTGCGTTTCTCCCTCTTTTCTTCTCCCTTCCTACTTTCACTGCTCCCTCTTTCCTGTTTTGAGGTTGTGTGTTATCCTGTCCCTTAAATCACTTATGTTCCTAGGTCTTCATTCTAGAAACACTTATTTTTTTTCTTAACTACAGCCTATCAGGGCCTGGTGGTCTTGTTAGAAAGCCACTCATACAGTTCTTGGTGAAAAGACTAGGTGTTCACAGCCAGAGGATTGCAGTTGTTTGAAGTCACAGCCCAGGTGTTGGTGAGCTTTATTTCTAGCTTCCTTCAGAACGGGGGAGCCTCTCTCTAAGACCTGGCTTCAAGAACTTTCTATTCCTGCTCCTGTTTGTCTGAGAGTACTTAACTCTCTTTTACTTCATAGACTCAAACTTCAGACCTGGAGCTAACCAGGCCTACAACTTTTGCACCATTAACCACTATGTTAATTAGCACTTCTCTACTTATTTTATTTGAAGGGCCAGTTTTTATACTTGTTGTTTTTCCTTTATATTTCTACTATACCGCTGCGTGTTCACAGCAAATGTGTTGTCAACAGATGAACCCATGCACCATCTTACCTGAAAACCCTGGTATATCTGAATTTGTTTTTTCTGATGAAATATATTTTTGTTAACATATTACATATGATGCATTTAACTTCTCAGTGAACCATACTGGCATTTGAAGAAAAAGGATTATTGAAACTTCATTGATAGAAATTTTTATTTCTTACCAAAAGTAATAGGAATATAACATTTTCTAGTTGTCACAGTTATGTGTAGGTGTTTTTTTTTTAATTATTTTAGTTAAACTGTGAAGTTGACACAGATGAATCAAGTTCAGACATGTGAACACTCTGAAGAAACTTAAAGTATAATAGAAATAAAAATAGCACCTTATTTCATACAGATCCATATATCACAAATGAAATCTATATTTAAAGAATTCAGAGCAATAGGATATCTTAATAAGTATGAGAAGTATAATCTATGCAAAGACATATGAGAGAGATAACCTTTAAAAATAAATGGGATTTGGGAGAATTCAAGATGGCAGCATAGGTAAACACCTACACTGCTGCCTTGCACAACAATTTCAAAACTACAACTAAAAGACAGAACGGACCTCATCCAGAACCACAGGAAAGCTGGCTGAGTGGAAATTCTACAACTAGAGGGAAAGAGAGGGGCTCACAGAGATCCAGAGGAGCTGCAAAAGCTGAGGTACGAAGACACGCGAGGAGAGAGAGGGTGCCAGAGTACCTGGCTGGTTTTCTCTGGCAGGAGAGAAACAGAGACTCTCAAAGGCATTGAACCCCTTATCTTATGACACTAAACTCCAGATCCAGCCAAAACTTATACGGGGGGAGTTTGGACTGGGAAAAGGGAGAGGTGCACGGAAATTTAGGGCAGTCGCAAAAGATCAGAGGCCTGGTGGCGCGCACTGCACTGCACACAGAGGACCGACTGCTGATTGTGCCACTGGCTTTCGAGAGTGGGCAGGAGACAGACCCTCTCAACTGTGCCACTTCTGACTCCACTAAGCCCCTGTTTGGGGTGCAACCCTGGAGACCTAGACTTGTGTAGTCCTGGAGCACAGGGGAACCGGAGGGGCAGTGGTCTAAAGGCACTGTGGGTGCGCTGGCACAAGGACCACTCCAGCGATTACCCAGTCACGTGAGACTCAGCAGCCATGGAGGGCGGAGCCAACTGCAAGGCAAGGCAGTCCCTTAAGCCCTGAGAACCCACCCATCCCAAGCTCTACAGAAAGGCTTCTGCAGAGTTGCAAGTCTGGTATCCTAAGGATGAATCCAACACAGAAGTTCTCCCAGCATAGTGAAAATGCTGAGACAAGGGAAGGGATCACAAACAAAAGAAATGGAGGAAAACAAACGGTTGGATATAGAGTTCAAAACCACGCTTATAACATTTTTCAAGAATATGCTAGAAAAGTTGGATAAAGTTAGCGAGAGCCAAGAGGAGATGAAAAAGGACCAACTAGAGATGCCAAAGAGCCACCTAGAGATGGAAAAGGTCCAACTAGAAATTAAACATACACTGACTGAAATAAAAAATATTATACAGAGTCCTAACAACAGACTAGAGAAAGGCAAGAATAAAGTCAAAAATTTGAAATATAAAGAATCAGAAAACACTTCACTGGAAAAGCAAGAAGAGAAAAGAATCCAAAAATGTGAAGATAATGTAAGGAGCCTCTGGGACAGCTTCAACCGTATCAACATCAGAATTGTGGGGGTGCCAGAAGAAGAGAGAGAGCAAAATACTAAAAACCTATTTAAAGAAATAATGACTGAAAATTCTCCACATCTGGTAAAAGAAATAGACTTACAAGTCCAGGAAGCACACAGAACCCCATATAAAAGGAATCCAAAGAGGACTACACCAAGACACATCATAATTAAAATACCAAGAGCAAAAGACAAAGAGAGAATATTAAAAGCAGCAAGAGAAAAACAGTTTATTACCCACAAGGGAGCACCCATACGACTGTCAGCTGATTTCTCAACAGAAACGATGCAGGCCAGACGGGAGTGGCAAGAAATATTCAACGTGATGAATAGCAAGAACCTACAACCAAGAATAATCTATCCAGCAAAGCTATCATTCAGAATTGAAGGGCAGATAAAGAGCTTCACAGATAAGAAAAAGCTAAAGCAGTTCATCAACTCCAAACCAGTATTATATGCAATGCTGAAAGGTACTCTTTTAGAAGAGGAAGAAGAAAAAGGTAAAAGATAAAAAATATGAACTACAAATACATATCTATCAACAAGTGAATCTAAAAATTAAGGGAATTAAAAATTTGATCAACAGAATAAACTGGTGAATATAATAGAATCAGGAGCACAGAGAGGGAGTGGACTGATAATTCTCAGGGGGAAAGAGGTGAGGGGTGTACAGGGAGAGACTGGACAAAAATCATACACCTATGGATGAGGTCAATGGGAGGGAGGTAAGGGCAGAGGGAAGGGTGGGAACTGGGTGGAGGGGTGCTATGGAGGGGAAAAAAAGAGAAACAAATGGAATAATCTGAATAATAAAGACTTAATTTAAAAATTAAATAATTAAATCAATGGGATTTTACTGACAGATATCAGAAGGAGACAAATGGGGGAACAGAAAGGGATTTACCAATGAACATGTATGCATATATGCATAGTCCAGGGATACAGACAATAGGCTAGTGAAGGCCTGGGGTGGTGTAAGCTGGAAGATGACAAAGGGAAGGAAAATCAGGGACAATATAATACTGCCAACAATACTTTTAAAAAGCAAAATAACTAAGTAGATAGGATTTGGAACCGAGCATTCATAGAGAGATACCTCAAACAGTAGGAACATGAGAACAGAGGTTCAGAAGTGGGCATGACAGATTACTTGCATTTAACTGAGAAGGGCAAATGTGCATAAGTGCAGAAACACACATTCCTTTAATAGGCCTATCCGTCCTGTTACAAAGACTATCTTTCCTTTTGCTGGAGCTAATTCTTGACCTTTAGTCTATTTTGGCCTGTCACTGTCAGTGCAAGGCCTAACTATATTCAAAGTTTCCAAAATAGTTTTCTTGACTCAGTAGATTTTTATTGAATTACTTTCTATCCTAGTTCTTAATTAAGTTTTATGCTAGACTGGCCAGTGTCGCTCAGTGGTTGAGCATCAAACTATGAACCTGGAGGTCACGGTTCAATTCCAGGTCAGGACACATACTTCTATCTCTCTCTTTCTGTCCTTTTCTCTGAAATCTATAAAAACATATTTTTTAAAAAGTTTAAAAAGTTTTATTCCAATTATCAATCACTTGCTTTGCAATTATCACCTATGTGTTTTATGTCTGTACATTTAATCTTCTCCAAATAAATATCAAGCTCTTAAAAATCAGTGCACATACTTACTACTTTTTGAACTTCAATATATATATTTTTTTTTAAGAAATAATGAAAATTTCTTAAACCTAGCAAAAGAAATAAACATGCAAGTCCAGAAAGTACAAAGAATCCTATAAAGGTAAATCCAAAGAGACTCACAACAAGACACAACATAATTCAAATGGTAAATTAAAGGCAAAGAGGAATCTTAAAAGTAGCAAGAGAAAAGCAGCTAAACATCTATACTAATAAAAGGGTAATATGCTAGTTAGACCAGAAGACCTTCTGGGGAACCTTCCAGACATTCTTCTGGACAAAGCCATAGTGGTGGGGCTGAGGCAGAGGCAGTTAGAGGTGATCAGTCTAGCACAGGAGGCAAGTTGGGTGCAAGTAGGTTGGCAGGGAAGTTAGTTGGGGGTGAGCAGGCTGGCAGGGGGTGCAGTTGGGATGAGCTTGCCTGCAGGTGGTGCTAGGGCAGTTGGAGGCTAGCAGGCTGGAAGAGTTTTAAACAAATGTTTTAATTACTGATTTATGTAGTTGAAAGAAACATATATTTGAAAAAATCATCTACATTCTAAGTGCTCTTTTTTATTTTATTTTTCTCAATTAGTCTCTATTTCTTGGTGTCTTCTTTTACAAGGACTTTGCATTCTCACTCTGGCTGAACATATAAATATGTACATATACACACGCATACATATATGAATTCATATAATCTATACAAATAGGACAACAAGAGTCACATTTTCAAAGAAGGATAATGTTTCAATTGTAAAATCAAACTATAAGCTCCTTTGTTATATTAGGTAAAGATAGCATCATAGCAAGCTAGGAAAGTAAGGTATCCTTAAAATCAACAATAAAGTACTGTTATGTACGCATAGAAAGTAACAACTGTATGTTTAAGTTAGTGTTTGTGTCTGTGTGCTGTCACTCACCTTCCTTCTTGTATTAGTCTTAGATAGAAGATAAACATCAAGACTGACAGTTGTGTGTCCTTTATAATTTTGTGGCACCATCACAGAAAAGAACATATTTCATCACTCAAGTGTGTCACATTTGATGTATTACTCTATTTGTTTTAAAAACTCTTTTTCCAAAGATCCTCATGTTTATGATGTATTAGTTTATTATATAAATATTTCCCATAATATAATGTCCTGTACCACAGGCAAGAGCATTTGAGCTGTTACCCAAACCTCCAGAATATAGAGATGCTTTGTTTTAGAAAAATAAATTCTAAAATAAGAGAAACAATAAATATGATATGTGGATTTTCATTTTAACAAACTCTATTCACAAGGAAACTGCATTGCATTTCTATATATTTCTAACGTGTAAATCAAATAGTGAATTTTAATATTTTTAGCATAGAAAAATGAGCTATCTTTTAAAAAATTTAAATTATCTTTATGATACAGAACATGGGATATTTCTATAAGTAATGTATATTTGTTCAGAAAATTGATATTTGATCTGAAATGGTGATAAAAAATGCTGAAGTAGAAAGTATAAGAAGACAATATGATTAACATGACAATGTCCTTTTCTTTCCTATTTTCTGGTGCTTCATTTGCTTCAATATTTTCTTATTTTCACATTTTTAATGAGATTTTATGGTATGTTTATTGCTTCAAGACAGTATAAATATATGAAGTGGATCTACAGCTAGTAAATAATCAATATAAATAAATAATCATATAAAATACCAAAATATGATTTATTCTATATTTTCTAAAGTTTTAGTGTTTTTAAATAAGTGCTATAACAGTTGATACAGTGGGAAAATTCAGAAAAAATACAAAGAAACAGGAAAACAATCAACCCAAATTTCAACACTCGATTTGGTAGTTTATCTGTTTTATCATAAAATTGTCTACTTAATGCTTATTTTTGCATAATTCTGTTTACAATTAGGATTTTAACATTTATATGTATTAAAGGTTTTCCTCTACTGAAAAATAAAGACTTTTTGATATTTTAAAAAGTTTATTTTCTAATGTTGGATATTAAATATATTTATACTTTTATTATAAATAAACATTATTTATTTATGATGATTAATTTTTGTGAATAAACATTGCAATGACCTCCACAAGGAGGGAGAGATCATGTTAATACTTCCCTATAACTGATAGCCAGTTCACTTCATTTTCTTCCTTTCTGTAATAAAATAAATTCAAATTATTTTCTTAAACAAAAGAAATAGATGGTATTTTTTGGGATCTAGAATATCTAACATTTTTTTCTGGAGCAATATCATGTGGAATATAAATTGGTTGGTTATAAAATTTTGGCCTTATAACCTATCATCCTCAAAGTTTTGATGAAATTGCTTTTTTCATTTTAGGAATTTAATAACTTTTAAAATGAAAACACAAATTAATTTTAACCATAGATATTTTATTATGTGTCTTTAGTTACAATTGTCACAGTATTATTTTTCTCAATATATTTCCTATGAAATAACTGAGAGTACACACACACACAAACACCACAAACATGTATGTTTGCACAGTAGAAAAAGATATATATAGAGAGAGTTCTCTTGTCATATGTGCTAATTTCTTCTGCATTTGGAGACATCTCAAGTTGGTTTCATCATTTTTGTTTTCATTTTCACTACATTTATATTGTTTTGACTGCTCCTTTTACTTTGGACTTGAATGATTTTATATTTGTATTCTATCTTCATCTCTACTTTTTATTGTATCTTATTTTTATTACATTTCAAATTACTTTTTCTCTGTCTTTCTGCTCCTTTTAAATAAGAGTCTTATGTTCTTTTAGTGCATTGAGAGTTCCAAACACTTACCTAATATTTATTTTCTGGTTTATGTAGTAAATCCTATAAAATTGTTTAGGATTATGTCCCTATCTTTTGATAAATAATATTTTTGTAGAACCCACATTATATTTTGTTTTGCTCATTTTGTTATAGAAATGCTAGTTTCGTGAACAAACTCACACATTTAAAAAGTTAAAGGCAGTCAAATTTTATTTCTCTCTGAAGTACTGTTCAGCAAAAAAAAGTCTGTAGCATTTTGTGGCATTTCAATCTGTAGGGATCCAGACACCCAGGGCTCTTTAATTTTGTGTCATTCCCATTGCCTAGAGCTTTGGAAGCCCCAGCTTCCAAAGAGAAGATGGATGATGAGAGTGGGGAGAAGCTCTTCCCAACTTCCAAAAAACCTAAGCAGTTAATTTTATCACTTTACTCAGTTTTTAATGGTTAAATCTAGTCAACTGGTTTTATTCCAAAATAAGGAGTTGTCAAAACAAATAGCCACTCACTAAATAACTACCTCCTGGATTTGAATAAGGAACAAATAGCATATTTTATTTTCAATTTTTAATAAGGAGAAGTCTACCCACATCTAATTCATTATGGCATTGAATATGTGAATATTACTCTCACTTCTCTTTTTATCCTACAACTGGATGGTAGATAATATGTTAGCTCCTAGCACAATCCCCAGTGTATGTTTTGTCTAATCATAAGTGTGGCCCTGTAGATCTCAGATAGGATCTCAATGGTACTAATTTTTCTGGGATATTCTTCATGGTGCATTGCTACCAAAGTTCTCCCTTGTATCCACTTCTGCATATACATGGGTTGGCAAAAGTAGGTTTACATTTGTGGAAAAAATCATGCAGGTGATGATTACTACAATAGCTTTATTAATGCTGTGGTTAGCATACTCACATTGTAAGCCTACTTTTGCCAACCCTGTATTTTACTTGTGAATTCTGATCCTCCTTGAATACAATGTACCACTGCCACTTTTGATCCAATTTGTCTACAGGATATTGCTTTTATTTTACCTAACAGATTATTACAATGTCAGATCTCTGGGGCTCAGAAGGAATAGAATTCTGGTTGCTTTGAAAAGCAGCATTTATTCAGTATTTGAGAGCTTTTCTGACCCCCCCAATAGAAACCTCCCAGAAAGTATTTGCATAATAGGACTGTTCTAAGTGTGTTGTGAAATGTACAATGCAAATGAAGTTTTTTAGCAGATTATTTCTGAAACACGTTTTTTTTTTAAATTCTCTCCTGTACTGGAAGGCTATTCTATACACTCTTTCTTTTGATGTGATCCTTATTATTTCAGTTAAAGCTCTCTAAGAGAGAACCAGAATCTTTTCCACAGTGTAGGATGGTTCTTGGGTCTGCGTCCATTTCCAAGACCAAGTCACATTCAAAACCCTGTAAGTCCAGATCTCAGAGCTTTATATGAAAACCGTGGAGTCAGCAAGTATAAGAACCAGCATATATCACACCATGGATTTCCCTCCTGGGAACTAACAAGTGTAGTGTGTGACCAGGCACCTCCATAAGTATATCTCATTTCAGCCCATCTACAAAGTAGAAATTCAAGGTTACTTCCAAACCACTATATTTAATGAAATAAAACATAATGTGACTCAGTGGATAGAGTGTTAGCCTGTGGGACTGAAGGGACAAGGGTTCAATTCCAGCTGCAGGCTGGATTCCCGGTCCAGATTGGAGGCTGGGGTGCATGTGTATGTTTCTCTCTCTGTGTCTCTCCCACTCTTGTCCACTCTGAAAATCAATCAAAGTATCCTCAAGTGAGAATTAACAAAAAAACACAAAACAAACAAACAAAAATATGCATAATGTGCTTTTTTATTATAGATTTCACATGCTGTGTCTAATTTGATATATATGTTTTTTCATCTTTTCAGTGAATTTTAGAATATTACATTTGTGAATTGCAAAAAAATATATTTCTATTCAACTCCTAAAAAACTTTTATCAAATTAGCTTTTATCAGTCACTCCCATGTATTCTAGGGTTCTCAGTTTCCACCATTTTAGTTGTACATTGGACTTTTATTCTATTTTATATTTCCTCTTATTAATTTATTTATATGTTTTATATATTCAACATATGTACATGAAAGTGTAAGTATTTATATGAATTTATATAAATTAATTATTGTATATGATATTTGTGTAGATAAACTATATACAGTGGCACCTCGAGATACGAGTTTAATTCGTTCCGTAACCTTGAGGCGTGGGAAACTATGAGATGCTTGAGTCATGGTAAACTGTTGAGTCGTGTGCAGCCGGCCAATCCACGCGATTACTCCTGTCTCAAATGTTGCTCGTATTTCAAAGCAAAAATTGCTTGCTCAACAGCTCGTATCTCAAAAATCTTGTATGTTAGGGCACTCGTAGCTCGAGGTACCACCGCAGGCTGACACTCTATCCACTGAGCCAAACCAGTTTCGGCTGTTTTTCCTTTTTTATCTGAGTTCTTTTAACTGTAAAAAAAAAAAAGTTAGTTTATTTTAGATTTTTTTCTGTTTCTTGAGGTATGCCTATAATGCCGTGCATTTCTCTCTTAGGACTGCTTTCCCTTAGTTCCATGTATTTTGTGTTCTCATTGTCATTTGTTTCAAAGTAACTTTTGATTTCTTCCTTGATCTCATTTTTAACCTACTCATTTTTAGTGACATATCATTTAGCCTCCATATCTTAGTGTGTTTTCCAGTTTTTTCCCCCTAGTTTCACACCATTATGGTCAGAGTTGATGCTTGATATGATATCCATCTTCTTAAATTTATTGAGACTTATTTCATAACCTAACATGTGGTTTATCCTAGGAAATGTTCATGGTGTCCCTGCCTTGCCAAAGTCTGGGCAGAATCTGGGACAGACTAAGTTGTGCAGCTCTAGAATAGGAGTCATTTCTCTTTTGCTTGCTGACAGGTACAGAGCTCATCCTTTACACTGCCAAATCTTATCCTTTTTTGGGACTGATACACTCTATGGGCCACATGCTAAATACTTCTGGGACCCCATCCCACTATAAAGTTTTACAGGCACCCAGCAGGCTACATGGAACAGATATATATGAACTGCAATTGTGTGGTGCTCATGCTATGATGAGGACTCTGGTAAATCTTGTATTTATTTACCAAACTACAATGTGTTTGCACATACAATATCATTTGAACATTTCGTGTAAATAATACATCATAATTACTGTTTTACTTCTGTAAGTCATTTAAACATCAGGGTGTAAATTAAATTCTGAAGACTAAAGTTGCTAGAATTGGATGTTTCTACTTTATTTGCAGGACACATTTTATCAATATGTTATTACTAGTAATGATATATGTATTTGATTTCTCTCAGTTGAATCTTTTAGCATTTAAATGTTAATTTTTAAAATTAAGTTTCTATTATGCTCTATTTCTACCTAAGAAATAATATGTTCTTTTCTCCTTAATCCATTTTTTCTTGAAAAGAGTAGATACTCAATTAATAAGAATGAGAGGCTTTCAGTTTTTAATATAGGCAAGATGATACTGGGCAAAGGACTCATCTTATCTAAGACATTGCAGATTTATATATAAACACACATACATAGAATAATACATTCCTATTTTTTTCTGACTTCTCAAAAATGAATGTTTTTAGGATTTCAACTTCATTAACTAGATATGTCTACATACTTCTTCATGACTTTGTGTTACTCTTTTAAATACTTGGTTTTGCATCTGTTTGATGGAATACTGACACCTAGAAGATAGAACCATTCTGAGTGTATACATATTAATTTTATAAAGTTAAATTTTAAAATACACTTAATTACCTGAAAATTGTTTGAAAATTTTAGTTGAACCATATATTTATATGACAATATTTTTGCATTAAAAAACAGCTACTTAGAGTAACATAATGAGAATGAAGTTTAATGCATATCAAATAATTTAAATATGATTAATAAAACCACTAAAATTATTAAACCATCATTAACATAAAACACCTTAGAAATCTACTGAAGTTTTTTTTAATAAAGTAAACATAGACTATACTGTATCATTAAGTTAGTGATTCCTGATCACTGAATCAGAAATTATTTATAATTGAATAAATTTACAAATTACATTTATAATTGAAAGTAATGAATGTTACTCCTAAATAAATTTCAAAGGTAAATTCCTAAAGTCATTACAAAAGAATTTATATGTCATTTAGGGCATATTCTATTGCAATGAGGGGAAGACATTTAAACAGTCCTGGCAGGAGATCATGGAGCCCTCACTTGAACAATGTTTTGAACATGGCCTACAATCTCATGAGCTTGCTCAATACAACTGAGGATAATTCAATAAATAGGAAGATGATCTCTATATTACTGCCAAATCAACTTACTGGTTTCTAATATTTAATCGATTTGACAACATTAAATGTGACTTCTCAAACATATGCCAGTAACCACTTCCTGTTTCTGTGTTTTCTAGTAAAAACATTTTCAGCCCTAACGGGTTTGGCTCAGTGGATAGAGCATTGGCCTGTGGACTGAAAGGTCCCAAGTTCAATTCTGGTCAAGGGCATGTATCTTGGTTGTGGGCACATCCCCAAACAGAGGTGTGCAAGAGGAGGCTGATCCATGTTTCTCTCTCATCAATGTTTCTAACTCTTTATCTCTTTCCCTTACTCTCTGTAAAAAAAAAATCAATAAAAATATATTAAAAAAAACATTTTCAGACTTGGTTTATGCACTTGGAACTACTTTTATTTTTTTTCTCAAAGTATATTCTATAGAGTGTCAAAGAGATGAAATTAGAACATAATGATAATGTATGGGGAGGCTATGGTAGTAACATTTTCCATTTTCAATAATTATCTTAGAGTTAATTTAGAATTTTTGAACAAGGAATTCACATTTTAGAAGATTCCATTGTATAAAGAAAATTTAGGGTTTTTTTAATAATTGAAAAAAGGTATATAGAAAATATTGCATTTTATTTCAAATTGATATCAGAATAAAAATGAAATGACTACTATGTATTATATTTCACAAATATGTACATAATCCTATCTAATAAAAAAGTAATATGCAAATTGATCATACCGACATTACACCCAGAAGCCATGCCCACCAGCCAATCCAGAGCAAGTATGCGAATTAATCCAAGCAAGATGGCTAAAGCCACTGAGCGAGCAGGAGGCTTGGGTTTCCCCAAAAATGGAGGAAGCCAAGCTTCCTGCACAGCTTTGCCTGCTGTGGCTTCTGTTCAAGGCTATAAGGTTTCAATTATAGAAGATAAATAAATCCCAGATACCAGGGCCTCTACTTGGGTTGCTGGAGGGTGTGGCTTACTTGCAAACCACCACAGGCCCCTCACCCAGTCCACCCCATACCCTAAGGAAACCCAGCCTGATCTGGGACACCCTTCAGGGAAACCAGCTGGCCCCCACCCATGTACCAGGCCTTTATCCTATCTAATAAAAGAGTAATATGCAAATTGACCATCACTCCAACACAGAAGATAGCTGCCCCTATGTGGTCAAAGATGGCTGCCCCTATGTGGACAACAAGTTGGCCTCCATAAGATAGCCAGCAGGGGAGCTCAGTTGGGAGGGACCAGACCTGCAAGGGAGGCCAGTTGGGGGCAAACAAGCCTGCAGGGGAGGGCAATTAGGGGTTACCAGGCCAACAGAGGAGGGAAGTTGGGGGCAACTGGACCTGCAGGGGTGGGGACCATGCCTGTAGGGGAGGGCATTTAGTGGCAAACAGGCTGGCAGGGGAGTGGTTAGGGGTGATCAAGCTGGCAGGCAGAAGTGGTTAGGGGCAATCAGGAAGGCAGGGAGGCAAGCAGTTTGTAGCCAGCAGTCCTGGATTGTGAGAGGGATGTCCAACTGCCCATTACTAGGATCAGGCCTAAACAGGCAGTTGGACCTAGGGGGGGTTCCATATTGGAGAGGGTGCAGGATGGGCTGAGGGACACACACCCCCATGCAGGAATCTTATGCGCTAGGCCTCTAGTTAATACATAATTATAATAATTGACATAAATAATAATGAATATTTTTAATTTAATTTAGTAGGTAATAAACAAAAAATATCCTTTAATTTTCTAAAACTAGGGTTATGCTCCTCTTTGAGGATAAAATAGTCATTAGGAAATCACTGTAATCCTACCTCTATATATATATTTCTTCTTTGTAGAATCCAAGTCAGCATTGATAAGAACATGTTCACAAAGAATAGATTCATAATTCTGTTTTATTATTTAGTAAATTAAATTTTTGAATCACATATACCAAGATCATGACTATTTAGAGAAAGTATGTTATTTACTGTTTTCCAGCATTTCTGGACATCCACATTAATTTTTATACAGAAGCATAAGTGCATATAGATATAGTGGTACAATTAAACCTACAATAGCAAGGTGGAAACCATAAACTGCTCACTTATACCTCTCCTTCCTGTGCACAGACTGCATTTTCCAGCCCCTTACAGTATGGCCATGAACCTGAACGTGGACTGGAAGCGCAAGTGGTAGTGTATTTCTAGGACCCTGCAAGCAAAACTTTTTACACATGCTTCCCCAGGCTTACTTACTCTCAGAAGACTTTCACAATCAGAAATTGGAGTTGGTAGCTTATATCCCTGATACCTTTACAGTACATATTGCCCTACATCAGTGGTCTGCAAACTGTGGCTCGTGAGCTGCATGTGGCTCACGAGCTACGGTTTGCCGCTCTGCTGACTAATGAGTTTGCTGACCATTGCTAAGGCATTACCCTTACCCAGAAGTTTTGACTTCAGGTTAAAAACATAATACATTATTAAAAATTTTTAAGTGTTTTTCCCTAAGGCAGTGGTCAGCAAACTCATTAGTGAACAGAGCGACAAACTGCATGTGGTTTGTGAGCCGCAGTTTGCTGACCACTGCCCTACACCAAAGACCCTGAGAGGTCCTTTACTGTTACAAATTAAAGAAAATTTATTTTCTTTAAGTCTCTGAAATGCAACTGTACATCAAAAAGCAAACATATTGTAAAATCAATGGGTGTAATATTTAGATGGTTTTCTAGAGATTTAAAAGATTTAAGAGTATTTGATTTGGCTTTTAAAAGTTATTTTTGTTTATGACAAAGTCAAAGTAAGATTAGATAAGCCTACTTACTTTCTTTAAGAGGAGTACATTTTCAATGTTTGAAAGCATAGATTAGAAGTTTTGCAGTCATAGACCACTCCAAAATATAGAATAACAACTCTACTGTCACAGAATTAAAAAAATTCAGTTACATAATTCAAATCATATTCAAATGCCCAAAGAGATTTAGGATGGGGCCTCAGAAAAATTACTTTTGTTTTGTTTGAATTGTGGAAATATTTATTATATTTTATGTATTTTAGTCATTTTAAGATATTGTGGTACAATATAGCAAAAAATTATTAATCTAAAAATTTAGAACCTAAAAATAAATCCTGTAAACTCCTTTGACATCAAATTTTACAAAATTAAAATGTATCAGATTCAAGGAAACCTATTAGAAAATAAAATTTTCAGTTATTTTTGCATTAAAATGCCATTTTTTTCCCCTAGAGCATACTCTCCTTAATCATTTTACTTTATGACTTGATGCACCTAGCATTTTATTTATTTATTTGTGTTTTTACTTATTCATTGGTTCTTTTATTCAATATTACTTTGGACCATTAAGAAACAGTCTCAGAAAATAGTGTGGTGAAGGCCTGACATGAAGGCCTGGCTGAGAGAAGGGGAATAAAGGCAGAGGGATTGGAGGACATCTGTAATACTGTCAACAATTAAAAAACAAAACAAAACAAAAAGAAAAAAAAAGAAAAAAGAGACAGTCTCATTCATGGCTAGATATTCTAGGTGATATTCTATCTAATAAGATGAAATATGATAATTGACCCTCACATCATAGCAAACGTGGCAGTGCACACAGCCAATAAGGAGGGAATATGTTAATTGACTGCCATGCTCTAAAAGACAGTGTCGCCCACAGCCACAAGATGGCAGCACCCAGTTTTCTCAGGCCTTTCAGGGTGGCAGGTGTTTGGCAAGGCTGGGCCCAAGCAGGTCTAGCCTTGCCACACACCTGCCTCTGAAGTGCCCCATACCTCTCAGCCTCCCAGCCACCCAGGGCTGGCCTCAGGCACAGGTCAGCATCAGATGTCAACTGCCCAGCTTCCCAAGGCCACATGATACTCAGGTAACCAGAGCCGGCCAAGGCTTGTATTGCCAGCAGTGGCAGCAGCAGAGGTGTGATGGGGTGTTTCCTTCCCCTGATCACTGGGTCACCTCCCACCTCTGAGGGTTCCTGGACTGTAGGAGGGGGCAGGCCGGGCTGAGGGACCTCCTTCCAGTGCCTGAATTTTCATGGGCCAGGGCTCTATTCCTATATAATAAAAGGCCAGCCACCATAAATATAATGACTGGAATGACCAGAGACCAAAACCACTATGGCCCCTTTCCAGGCTGGCCCTGTCCTCAAACAAGCAGTTAGGGATAATCAGGCAGACAGGCAGAGTGGTTAGGAGCAACCAGGTAGGCAGGCAAGTGCTTAAGGGTAATCAGGTAGGCAGATGGCCCCTCCCAGGGCTGGCCCCACCCCCAACAAAGAAAGAGGAAGACCCACGCCACTGGCAGCTACTCTGTGGAGGTGTGTGGCCAGTCAGCAATTACCCAGCAGAGGGAGGTCCAAGCCAGCCAAGCCATCATACCCATATCTGTCACCTATAGTGTGAGGCCACCAGTAGCAGGGGAGGGGGGGCAGTGCTACACAGATGGAAAGCAGTGGCAGTGACAGAGGTGGCGCCAGCTGCTTGCATCTGGGGAAAGGAAAGCCCTGATAGGCCCTGATCTTAGGCCAGGCCTAGGGACCCTACCCAAGGGATCCCAGATTGTGATAGGGTGCAGGCTGGGCTGAGGGACCCTCCTACCCTGAGTGCATACATTTTTGTGCACCAGGCCTCTGGTTATATGTATGTATGTATGTATGTATGTATGTTTGTATGTATGTATGTATATATGTATCTATCCATCTATCTGGCTAATTTGCAAAGTGACCCCTAGGAAGTTCAACTGGGAGACCAGGAGTTTTATCACTTCCTATGACAGTGACATGCACTAACCACCAGAGGATGGCATGGAACAAAGAAAGGCCCCAACTGACAGATAGCAGCCAGGGAAGGAAAACCTCAGCTGGCAGCTGGAAGGCCCCAATTGGCCTTGATCATTGGTCAGGCCTAGGTATCCTACCTGTGCACAAATTTTGTGCACCAGGCCTCTAGTTGTATAATAAGATTAATGCTAAATAAATGCTAATAAATAATAGACAATATATGACTATATAATGTTTAACTTTAATCTCTCATTGTCTGCGCTGGAAACCTAAAGGAAATATGAATGTGGTTGGAGGTGAGCAATATGGTAATTAGCCTGAATAATAAGTATGTCCTGGAGACATGCAGAGAACTATATTCCCTGAGTAAAAAGACATGTGCTGCACACCCTATTTGAACAAATGCTGATGTATTTATAAATTATTAGGCATTTTTAGGAGAGATGGGAAACTAGATGGCACATTATGTCACATAAAAGTTTTACTGTTATAGAAAACAATTAGGGTATGTGTATATGTGTATTGTATGGTGGTCTCTGTGCAGGGCTTTAGGAATTCAATAGAGTAAAATAGTAGAGGAGTTTCCATTAGGGCAGATCATGAGGAGGACACTGTAGGAAGAGGGGCAAGATGTAGGAAGAAGGTCAAAAGTAACAATGTCATTCAACTTATATGTGTTCCATAAGCATATTGATAACTTTTCCATACCCACTCTTTAGTAAGACAGTGGTACCTCGAGATACGAGTGCCCTAATATATGAGATTTTTGAGATCGGAGCCATGGAGTGAGTGATTTTTTGCTTTGAAATATGAGCAGCAATTGAGATACGAGTAATCCTGTGGATGGGTTGGCTGCACACGACCCATCAGTTTACCACGACTCCAGCTTCTCATAGTTTCCCACGCCTCAGTCAGTGTGCTTGTTTACCTCATTGTCCAAGCATCTTTTGTTCATTTGCATACTTTATCACATTTCTTTTTATAACCATGGGTCTGAAGAAGCGAGTGGAAAGGTCAGTGCTCAGAAGAAGATGATGTCTATTGAATTAAAGCGTGAAATCAAAGAAAAATATGAGCAAGGTGTGTGAGTGGCTGACTTGGCGAGGCAGTACAGGCATAGTACTTCAACGATATGCACTGTGCTTAAACAGAAGGAGTCCATAAAGGGTATAATGCCAGCTAAGGGTGTTACAGTAATTTCTAAGCTCCATAGCTCTCTTCATGAAAAGATGGAGAATCTACTGATGGTGTGGGTGTCTGAGAAGCAGCTTAAAGGACATACATTAACACAGGGCATCATATGTGAGAAGGCACAAGCGATTTACGGTGATTTGCTGGAGCAGACCACTCGCACTTCCACAAATGAAGCATCGAAAGACTCATTTAAAGCCAGTTTGATAACTTTAGGAAAAGGTCCGGCATTCACTCCATCATCTGGCATGATGAGGGAGCAAGTTCGGATATGAAGGCAGCTGAGGATTACCTCAAAACTTTTTCCGAACTGATAGAAGCCAAAGAATATATCCCCCAGCAAGTCTTCAACTGTGACCAGACAGGGCTTTTCTGGAAGAAGATGCCGAATAGGACTTCTATAAAGGCAGAGGAGAAGGTGATGCCAGGCCACAAACCCATGAAGAATAGGCTAACTCTCACACTCTGCGCCAAGGCTAGTGGCGACTGCAAGATCAAGCCTCTGCTCATATACCATTTGGAAAACCCCAGAGTCTTTAAGTCACATAAGATTTTAAAAGATAAACTGCAAGGTATGTGGAGGGCAAACCCGAAGGCATGGGTCACCAGGCAGTTCTTTGTGGAGTGGGTAAACCTGGTTTTCGGCCCTTCTGTTAAGAAATATCCACAGGAAAACAACCTAACCATGCAAGCCCTCCTAGTCCTTGACAATGTTCCTGCTCACCCACTGAACCTCAAAGATGAACTCCTCAAAGAGTTCAAGTTTATAAAGGTTGTCTACCTATCTCCCAACACCACTCCTACCCTGCAACCCATGGATCAGGAGGTGATTTCTAATTTTAAAAAGCTCTACATCAAGCACCTGTTCCGGTGCCTCTTTAAGGTGAGGGAGAACACAAACCTCACCCTTCGAGAGTCCTGGAAGAACCACTTTAACATCGTGATATGCCTCAGAATTATTGATCAGGCCTGGCTGGGTGTTACAATGAGGACTTTGACCTCTGCATGGAAAAAGCTGTGGCCTGAGGCGGTAGCCAAAAGGACCTTCGAAGGATTCGAACCGGAGGTGCCAGTGGAGAAGGAGATATTGTCTCTAGGAAAATCCATGGGCCTGGAGGTGGATGAGAGAGATGTGAATGAGCTCCTCGAGGAGCAGTCTCTGGAACTCACCATGGAGGAGTTACAAGAGTTGCAGTCTCAGCAACATTCGGAGGTTCTCCAAGAAAATGGTTTCAAGGAGGAGTCAGAGGTGGAGGATATCTCTACAAGTGAGATAAAGGAGATCTTAGGAATGTGGGAGAGGGTGTCACACTTTGTGGAAAAGAAACACCCTGAAAAAGTTGATACTGGTCTTGTATTGGAGCTGTTCAATGAAACTTGACTCAGCCATTTCAGAAACATTCTGAAAGGGAGGAAGAGGCAAACCTCTTTGGACAAGTTTTTTTGTTTGTTTGTTTTTTTGTTTGTTTGTTTTTTAAAATCGGCTAAAAATGCAAAGACCAGTAGCAATTAAGTTCAGTGAAGATTAGTTAAGTTACCTTCAGTTTAGGGATAAAGTATAGCATTAAGAGTGTAATGAGTAGGTAAATACACTTTATAAAACCAGTTTATTCCTTCACATTCTCTTTTATTATGTTTTTATACAATATTTGTCATTTATAAATACATTTTTCTTATTCAAAAACACCTAACAAGAACAACTGGGGTGGCATTTTGGGGGCTGGAACGGATAGAGGGCATTTCAATTGATTTCAATGGGGAAATTTGCTTTGAAATATGAGCAACTTGATATATAAGCATGGTTATGGAAAGAATTAAACTCATATCTCTAGGTACCACTGTACATTTTAGTGTGGCAACAATTTTTTTTCCCAAATGTTTAATAAAAATAGACTGAAGTAAAAGACGCTGGGATTTATAACTTGAAATTTTACCACTAGAAAGCTTCCTTCAAATAGTGACACAGCCAAAACCGGTGTGGTTCAGTGGATAGAGCATTGGCCTGCAGAGTGAAGGGTCCCAGGTTCAATTCCAGTCAAGGGCATGTACCTTGGTTGTGGGCACATTCCCAGTAAGGCGTGTGCAGGAGGCAGCTGATCAATTTTTCTAACTCTATCTCTCACCCTTCCTCTCTGTAAAAAACAAAATCAATAAAATATATTTAAAAAAATAATGACACAATTTCCAGATTTATTGTTTGGATTCTGTTCACATTTCTATTCTAAAATTCCATTTACTATTGTTTCAATAAAAATTCAGTCCAAGCTGAAATTTGGTATACAAAATATCAGCTCTAGAGCAATACTTGTTTTGTTTTTTTACCAATTTTCCAGAAGATTGATTTAGACTGTTTTATGTTGTACGTGTCTGTAAAACAATAACAAAAAATAATTTACTAGCTTGAGATTTTATTCTATCTGCAAATGTGTTAATTCATTTATTCCTAGCAATTCATAGTACTATCACAGATAACACATACTCTTTTGTTAGTATAGATGGAATATTCAGTATATAATATTCACTTAATATATATAATTTTCTAAAATGATTTTATTCTATAAAATTGCAGATTACTAATGACCCAGTGCATAGATTCATACACATTGAGAGGAAATTAATTAAAAGGTTTCCACCAGAATGGGACTAGGCAAGGTGGGAGCCAACCTCCTGCAGTCTCTTCCCATTGTCTGTGGAGTGAGTAGGGTCCTTCTGGCAAGTGGGGTCCCTCCGCCTGGCCTGTGGGGATCCAGCCAAAACTAGCTGGCTCTCCAACATCCCCTGAAGTGTCCTGGAGTGCAAGAGGACACTCCGTAAAGTTGCTGTCCTACAGGGTGTGGATTGCAAATGCAAGTGTACAGTAAACTAGATTCAGGTCCAACAGTGCCCTAGCAACAACATAACCCATGGCCAAAGATAGAATCGTGTAGCCTTGCAAAGAATCAGGCTCTCTCCTCTCTGATTTTGGGGTGTGTCACCCAAGAATTTCTGCTGCCAAGTCACTGCAGCTCAGCAGCCCCTGCATTGAGTGTCTACCACATGTGGTGGTCAGTACACATTACAGTGACCAGTCAGATGGTCAGGCACTTAGCATATTAGTCTTTCGTATTTATAGGTTATATGAAAAAGATTAATAATGATACACATATTAAATTTAATCCAATAAATTATTAATGGATATCTCTACTGTATGTACCATAATATGTGTGAAGCCTGGTGGAAAATACAGAGATATAACATTATACTTATTTGGGGAAGTTTTAGATTAAAAGGATGAACCAGGAAAAAATGTGAAAAAAAATGAGGTTGTTATTTGCTGCATTATAGTAGTCATTTTATAGTGATTATATCACAAAATATTATTTATTATTATGTAAGCACTAAAAAATATGTCATGAATTATTACTCACTGAAAACCAATTTAATGATATTTGAAAATGTGTTTAGTAAGCAGTATATCATCACCTTTATAAATGTCATAACTCTTAAGAAAGGAAAACTTTCTTAAGCAAATATGTACAAATTGCTATTGGATTCAAAATGAATAATGCCAGATGAATTCAGTAGTACTAACATCATTAAGTTAATTGGTTTAAAAGTAATTAATATACAATGTATTAATTATACTAGTAATTTTTGTTATAAATAATTATAAAATGTAATTAAAATCCTCCAAGTAATATTCTTAAGAATTTTTACTTTATTTTACAAAAATCCCAAATATGCACTTGTATGATTGATAAACTGTTTAGAACCAGTGGCATATTGAAAAAATATTTTTATCCAGAGTTAAGTACTGTTCAATAGGTTTTTCCTCATTGGTCCACACTTCTTATTTGCAGTTAAGGTTAAATCCTCCAGAACTCAGTTTTGAATCTGTTAAATAACCTCACCAGTGGGTGGCAGACACCTAATATCTGTTGAGGCATGATCTCAGAGTAGCCTACTTATCCCTATTAGCTCATTTTTAATCTCCGTGTTGTATGAACAATTATCTTTCAACCTTTTATTACACTTCTTCATTTATTTTTATTTGTTTTTTAAAATTTTCATTTTTTTCTTCAGTTATTCCTGAGATAATCGTTAAAATCTTTATTTTAAATTAAATCTTTGAGTGTTTATTTTATTTTTAAAAATACATTTTTATCGATTTCAGAGAGAAAGGGGCAGGGAAAGAGAGATAGAAACATAAATGATGAGATCATTAATCTGCTCCTGCACATCTCCCACTAGGAATTGAGTGTGCAACCCAGACATGTGCTCTGACAGGGAATCAAACTGTACTTCCTGGTTCACAGGTCAATATTCAACCACTGAGACACACCAACTAGACTATTTCTTTTTCTAGAAAGATATTTAAATAATGAGGAACATTCTATGTTCTCAAAGAATTTTTTAAAGATTATATTCACTGTCGATGAAAATATTATAATCCTTTAGTTACTTTCACTATGGAATGTTCTGTGTAGAAATTAAATAATATAAATTGTTCGTGGTGAACTATTACCTTTTGTGTTCTTTTGGACACTGTAAGGTAGCATGACAATAGTTTCAGAGATCACTCATTCAGTGTTTCAATCCATTTCCCAGAGAACTATTACTTTGTTAAAAATTTTTGTAGCATGAGCCGAGACTGGTTTGGCTCAGTGGATAGAGCATCGGCCTGTGGACTGAAAGATCCCAGGTTTGATTCCGGTTGGGGGCATGTACCTTGCTTGCGGGCACAACTCCAGTGGGGGGCATGCAGGAGGCGGCTGATCGATGTCTCTCTCATCGATGTTTCTGACTTTCTATCCTTCTCCCTTCCTCTCTGTAAAAAATAAATAAAAATATATTTTAAAAAATTTGTAGCATGATATTTCTAACTCCTTTGTGTTCAACAGCAACTAAATGGGACACTTTTTTTCTTCTTTTTTTCTTCTCTCCCATGGGGAAGCCTGTGGAAATATATCGAAGAGGACTTCCCTAGTTCCACTTTTTTTCCCTCTGCTCTTATCATGTACAGAGTTTGGCTCTCAGTTTCAATTTAAGAGCCACTCACAGAATACCCCCTGTGCAGATAGTGATGGTGCAGGATGCTGAGATGAGCAAGACAAGAATCCTGCTCACAGGAAACCCACTGAGTTATATTATGTCCCTCTTTGAACTATTCTAGGTTTTCCCATATTCTTTCATACTTGAAATGCTACAATATATTGAACTGCAGATGACATCATAAATATTTACAAACTGGAAAATTTGAATGTTGTAAATGTAAGATTTGTTTAAAATATTCATTTAAGCAGTGGTTTTGTTGTGGCAAATGAATTATCAAGGATAGTTACATAATAAATAATCATTTATTATTATAAAAACAATATAAATTGTGTCAGTTTCTTGGTTTGGAGGAATATGTTTTTAGGTTTTAGATATATATTCAAATATTTCAGTTCTCTAAACCATATTCCTTATACTTTTACTAAATTATTACTTGCATCTAATTATCAGTAGACTGAGGTGCATCATATTTAAGTGACTTGCCTAGATTCTTATGATTAATCAATAAAAGAATTTATATAAAAGTGCAGATATTCTGCCTTTCAGAGTCTTCTCTTTTTAGTCAAGGCTGGGAGTAATCACAAAACAACTCAAAATATTATCTGATTAGGTGAGCTTCCTCAATTGAGACATTTCAGACACTAAAATATTTAGTATCTCATAAGGATTCCAAACCAAATATATGTTTATAATATCATTGTATATTTATTTTAATGTACTTTAAAAACTTGATATTATTCATTTCTCATCATATTCCAAATATGGAAATGAATCAATCATTATTATCCACAGAAAATTTGACCTCATGTAAATATCTAGAGCAGATAATTTAATTCAAAAGTCAGTTCTTTTATATTTACTCAATGAAAATGACTTAAGTGTAAATTTTTTATCTGTATGTATTCAGTAATTCAGTTTGTCTTTAGTAATGTTATACAATTTCCACAAAATAAACTGAGGAAAAAAGAGTTAAGTTTCTTTTGCCAAAATTTACAAACATTGAAAGTTCTCTCTTTGTAAGTGAGGCTTGTATTAGGGGAAATGGATTGAACACAGTGGGTGTGTAAAATGTTTTATCCACATAGTATCATAGCAAGAACCTGAGGTTTTCCCTTTTGATGATCTTTTAAAAAAAAAAAAAGAAATAGTGATAAATATTAAAAAAATAAATCATAGTTTTGAAAAGTAGTTGAAATAGCATGAAGTCCTTTTTTTATTAATGTGCTACATGTATACATATCTTCCCATTGCCCCTCCCCCCTAGCCCAGGCATACCCTAACCCCCCAGTGTCTTGTGTTCATTGGTTATGCTTCTATGCATGCATACAAGTCCTTTGGTTGATCACTTATCTACTCCACCTGTCCCTAACCTTCCCACTGTAGTTTGACAGTCTGTTTGATGCTTTACTGCCTCTGTATCTATGCATTTGTTCATCAGTTTATAATGATCTTTATTATCCACAAATGAGTGAGATCATGTCGTGTTTCTCCTTCATTGACTGGTTTATTTCACTTAACATAAGGATCTCCAGTTCCAGTTGCAAATGGTAAGAATTCTTTCTTTTTTATGGCAGCATAGAATTCCATTGTATAGATGTACCATAGGTTCCTGATCCACTTATCTGCTGATGGACACCTAGGCTGTTTCCAAATTTATAGCTATTGTAAATTGTGCTGCTATGAACATAGGGGTGCATAAATCCTTTCTGATAGTTTTTCTAATTTCTTAGGATATATTCCTAGAGTGGGATTGCTGGGTTAAATGGGAGTTCCATTTTTAGTATTTTGAGGAAACTCCATATTATTCTCCACAGTGGCTGCACCAGACTGCATTCCCACCAACAGTGCACAAGGGTTCCTTTTTCTCCACATCCTCGACAACACTTGTCATTTGTTGATTTGTTGATGATTGCCATTCTGACAGGTGTGAGATGGTATTGCATTGTCATTTTGATTTGCATCTCTCAGATAATTAGTGACTTTGAACATGTTTTTATGTGTCTATTGGCCTTCCTTCTGTCGTCTTTTGAAAATGTTCTATTTAGGTCGATGGCCCATTTTTTATTGGATCATTTATCTTCCTTTTATTTAATTGTATAAGTTGGCTGTAGATGTTGGAGATTAAACCTTTATCAGTGATAACATTTGCAAATATGTTCTCCCATACAGTGGGCTTTCTTGTTGTTTCATTGATGGTTTCTTTTGCTGTGCAAAAGCTTTTTATTTTGATGTAGTCCTATTTGTTTATTTTTCTTTACCTTCCATTGCCCTTGGAGCAGTATCAGTGAAGAAGTTCTTTCGGCATATGTCTGAGATTGTGCTGCCTGTAAATTCCTCTAGTATTTTTATGGTTTCCCATCTAATGTTTAAGTTCTGTATCTATTTGGAGTTTATTTTTGTGTATGGTTTAAGTTGGTTGTCTAGTTTCATTTTTTTTGCATGTATCTGACCAATTTTGCCAACACCATTTATTGAAGAGGCTGTCTTGACTCCATTGTATGTTCATGCCTCCTTTGTCAAATATTAATTGAGCATAGTGGTTTGGGTGGATATCTGCCCCATTGTTTTCCTATTGCATCTGAACAAGACATATATATTAGGATGTTTAGGAGCTATAACATGAAAGAGATATTTTTGAAAATGCCTGTGTATCCTAATAGAATTGTGAACACGATTATGTTTAAAGTTGCCTTATATTTTATATTCAATAAAAATCAGTTTTAAAATATTTTCAATATGTCTCTTATGAAATTAGAGTCAACAGAGAATGGTAGCAGAAGGACTACAATCTTAATGTATATGTTATTTGAGTGTGTGAGAGAATGGTTTTTAAAAATACATTAAAATCATGAAAATATAGAATTTCCCCAAATCTTAATATTTTATAATGCCTATTCTTTCAGAAAGCACACAGAGATGCTTCAGTAATTTAAGACTTTCTGGCTCTTTGGATCTCTCTGTTCCTGGATGGCAAATGTGTACAATGAATTTTAAGTTTTGATATCCTCATAATTTCCCATACTTGGTCAAATGAATGTAAACAAGTTTTAAGTATGTGTTTTTTGTAGCTTCATATCTAATTGTAAGAATAACTCAAATAAATCTTATATACCCAGCAGTGAAATGAAATACTGCAAAGAACATCACAATTAGGGAATTGACAATAATATAATTCACCAGTCTTATTTGGATTTCATCATTTTTATATATTTGTGTATATGTGTGTTTATTTCCTTACATGTTATTACATGTGTAGGTTCAGGTATCCATCATCATTGTCAAGATACAAAATACTTTCATCGCTATAGGCATTCCTTGAGCTGTTCTTTTTTTGATTGAATTTCTTGGTGTAACATCAGTTAAAATTGCACAGGTTTCATGTATACAATTCTAAAATACATCATCTGTATATTTTATCTTGTGTTTACCAAATCAACTCTTTTTCCATCATCATTTCTACCCCATTTACCTTCTTCTACCTCTCTTCACTATACTGTTCCCTTTGGCAATCACCATACTATTGTCTTATGCTATGTGAAATAAGCCAGTAAGTGACAGTCAAGTACCATATGATTTCTCTTTTGTGGAATTTAATGAAAAACAAAACAAAACAAAACAAAACAAAAAATTAACCAAGTGGAAACAGACATAGATACAGAAACTATTCTGAAAGCTGTCAAAGGGGGATAGGTGAGAAGGGTGAAGGGATTAAACCAAGAAAAATAAAATAAAAAGGACTATGTGCTGTTCTTTTATAACCATACTAGAGGCCCAATGCACAATTTCATGCACTCTGGTGGGGGGTTTCCTCAGCCTGGCCTGCACCCTCTCACAGCTCAAGAGCCCTTGGGGAATGTCCAATTGATGGCTTTCAGATATCATTAGAGCCGCCACGGAGGTAGAGAGGCTCCTGCTACTGTTGCTATGCTTGCTAGACATGAGCCCAGCTTCTGACTGAATGGTGCTCCCCCTGTGGGAGCACACTGACCACCAGGGGACAGCTCCTGCCTTGAGCATCTGCCCCCTGTTGGTCAGTGAATGTCATAATGACCAATTGTTCTGTGGTTTGGTCGATTTGCATATTATCCTTTTAGGATTATATAGAATTCATTTCCCTCCTACTCCCCTTCACTCCTTACTATTCTTGTCCTTTGATAACTACTAATCTACTCTTAATTTCTATAATTTTATTTAAAGACACTGTATAAATGTCTCCCATCTCACTTTATTTTTTATATTTTGAGTGCATCCCTTTGCATATTTTCTTAGTAGTTGTTCCATGTACTGAAACATACATATGTGAACTATTGTAGCCTGCTAATAGCAATGTTTTACCATTTCGGGTATAGTATGGAAATCTGTTTCCATTAGGTCTTTTTTTTCTCTACATTTATCTCTTTTGCCAAATTTGCAAAAGTTTTCAACCATTATTTCCTCAAATACTGATTCAGCCCAACACTCTCAGAACTCTTATGATTCCAATGTTGAACATTTTGTTATTGCCCCATATGTCCTAAGGCTCTGCTATTTTTTTTAACTTATTTATTTACTTTTCTCTTTTGTTTTGATTGAGTAAATGCTATTGTTCTGTCCTTAAGTTCACTGATTCTATCCTTTGTCATCTCCACTGTATTTCTGAACCAATTCAGTGAGTTTGGTCACTATGCTTTGATTTCTATAATTTTCATTTAGTTCTTTTAAAAAATATTGTTGAGAGTATTACAGATGTCTTCCTTTCTTCTTCATTGCCCCCTTCTACACTTTCCTGCCCCACTTCTGGTCTTCACCACCCTATTGTTTGTGTCCATAGGCAAACTATAAATACATATAAGTTATTTGGTTAATCTCTTCTCTGGTTCCCCCCCTTTCCTCTGAAATTTGTCAGTCTATTCCATGTTTCCATGCCTCTGGTTCTATTTCATTCATCAGTTTATTTTGTTCATTAGATCCCTTGTTTCTTTATTTGGATTTTTAGGTTTAATTGTTGATAGATATGTATTTATTGACATATTTTGTTCATATTTTTTCTTCTTCTTCTTCTTTTCTCCTCCCCCCCTTCTCTTTCTTCTTCTCCTCTTCCTCCTCCTCCTTCTTCCTCCCCTCCAACATTTCATGTTATACTAATTTGGTAATGATTAACACTTCAGCTTTTTCTTGTCTTTGAAGCTCTTTATCTGACCTTCAATTCCAAGTAATAACTTAGCTGGGTAGAAATCTTGGTTGCAGGTCCTTGCTATTCATCATTTTGAAAATTTATTTCTAATCCCTTTTGGCCTGCAAAATTTCTGTTGAGAAATTAGTTGACAGTCATATGGATGCTCCCTTGTAGGTAACTAAATGCTTTCTCTTTTTGCTTCTAAAATTTTGCCTTTAAGTATGATTTCTTGGGATGGGCCTCTTTGGGTTACTCTTTTTTGAGACTCTCTGTGCTTCCTGGTCTTATAAGTTTATTTCTTTCACCAGGTAGGTGAAGTTTTTGTCATTATTTCTTCAAATAGGTTTTTGATATCTTGCTCTTTCTCTTCTCTTTCTGGCACCCACATAATGTGAACATTGGTATCTTAGAGACTCCTTATGCTCTCTTCATATTTTTAGATTCTTTTTTTCTTTCATTTTGCTGTTCTGGTTGGGTGTATTTGCTTTTTCATATTCCAAATTGCTGATTTAATTCTTGGCATTCTCTTCTCCATTGTTGATACTCACAAAATTATTTTTCTTTTCAGTTAGTGTATCCTTTATTTCTGACTGGTCTTTTTTCATGTCTTTGACATTCTCACTAATTTATTTGAAACTTTCATTAATATCTTTGAAATTCTCATTAAGTCTCTTGGAGCTCTCATTATGATCCTTGAGCATTATTATAACCATTGTCTTGAACTCTGTCTGGTAGTTTGACTGCTTCCATTTCACTTAGATTTGGTTTGTTTTTCCTGGAGATTTATTTGGTTCTTTTATTTGTGACATATTTTCCTTTCTTTGTTTGTTTTGTCTCTGCATTTTGGCTCCTTCCCTGTGTTTGTTTCAATGTATTAGGTAGAGCTGATATGTCTCCTACAATTGGTTGAGTGGCTTTGTGTAGAAGGTGTCCTGTAGGGCCCTGTGGCTTAGCTTTCCCAATCACTTGTGTAGTCTGTGTGCACTGTCATATTATAGTTGAGCCTTGATTGCTGTTGATGTCACTGTGAGGAATTGACCCTGGGCCACTTGGCTGTGAGTACTGAATATGACTATAGTGGGGAAAATGCTGTGCAAGAGATGCCCCTTTGGATCAAGACTTACTTCAGAGGGGCTTTGGTGCTCACGGAGTCTGCCCCTTGAATGTGTTGCTTGTGGATGTGTAGAACTGTAATCTGAATTGATCTGAAGCTGTCCTCCAAGTACACTTGCTCTGGAGCATTCCTGGTGGTGCAAATTCAGCTACTGCCTATGTTCTTCCAGGGGTCACTGGTCAGGAGTGACAGAGTTATCTGCAGATAGCTACTACTTCCGTTGGCACTGAACATGCTCAGAAGAGGCCAAGCTATGCAATGATGTAGGCTTCTGCTTATTCCAGGCCTGGGGCCTCTTATTGAATGGTATGGGGCTAATTGTTTGAGAGATGTTAGGAAAATATTTGAACTCACTCAGGATAAGGCATTCATATGGAAAGACTCTGCAAAAAGCTGGGAGAGGTTACAAATTGGGTAGGGGGGTAGTCTCAGGAAATCACCAGGGTAGAGTGAATAGTTTAAGCTAGGTTGATCTCTGCTAGTAAGCTCTGTGAAAGGGGAGGTCTCAGCACAGGTACAATGACCACTTTGAGCATTCCTGTATAGGACAAAGCCACTCCCAAGTACTTGCTCTGATACCAGATAATCCAAATCCATCCCATATGTTCCTGGATCCCTCAAACCACTGAACCAATGCTAGAGTTTAGAGGTAGTGAGTCTGAGCAAGTCCCTGCACTGGCCCTTTAAGAGGAACACCTACAACTCCAGCAGTTTTCAAGTCCCCCAGACATAATCCTCACTGGTTTTTATCAGCCCAAAGTTACAGAGACTTCTCTTCCTGTGATAAGGGTCTGGGAACCCTTGCTCCTCATTGGAGGCTCTGCAGCTAGATATCCAGTCCAATTAAGAAAACTGTCACAGATGGGTGTCAAACCAGTCCATTCCATACTTCTACCCCTCCTACCAATCTCAATGTGCTTTCTTCTTTAATTATTTAGTTAGGACTTTCATTCAACCAGATTTCGGGGCAGTTCTGACTGATGGTTATTATGTATTTTAGTTTTAATTTTGAAATGGTTGTTGGTGACTGCAACTACTGATTTTATATATTTCACCATCGTGATTCTTCCCACTCATTTGGTTTATTTTTATAAGTTATTTTTCTTTGTAAATATTTTAAAAATCTATTTGAAGGAACTTGTCCTAACCAGTTTGGCTCAGTGGATAGAGCATTGACCTGTGAACTGAAGGATCCCAGGTTAGATCCCGGTCAAGGGCATGTACTTTGGTTGCAGGCACATCCCCAGTAGGAAGTGTGCAGGAGGCAGCTGATTGATGTTTCTCTCTCATTGATGTTTCTAAATCTCTATTCCTTTCCCTTCTTCTCTGTAAAAAAGTCAATAAAATACATTTGAAGTAACTTATTGTTAAATTATTTTAATAAAATAGCATTTCAAATTCTTAGTTAAATAATTTCAATATGTATTTCAATTCAGTGTTGATATCTGTTAATTATGTTCTCTTATTCAAGTTATAATTTTGGGGGGTATTTGGTGTGACCAGAATTTTATAGTCATCATCATCATCATCATCATCATTATAATTATCGTAATCATTACATTCTGGACATTTTGGCTATTAAGTTAGAAGATTCTAAACTCTATTTAAATGTCCTCTTTTATGAGGCAGTCATCCTAATTTGGTTTAGCACACAGGTCCTAGAACACATTTGTGGTCACACAAATTTGTCAGAACCTTGGTAGTTCTATTTGATCAGCTTAAGTTATCTAGTTCCACTGGAAATTGTACAGATGTCTACTGATGCCACCAAAGTGGGCAGAGTTGCTCCCTCAGGCTAGGCTGCCTGGTTGGTCTAAGTAGGGTCAGTAATCCTTAGCTTATTGAGAGATCACATTTAAGGCTGGTTACTTCAGGGACTGCCTTGCTGCCATTGTTTCTAATCTGTTGTTTTCTCTTTGTAAGGAAAGGAGTCTCCAGCCCACTGGGGATATAGTTCACTTGTCATGGACTCTTGTCACTGATTATTCTTCTTGGTTCCCCTTACTTGTGATGTTGCTGTTGGAACTTCAATTTATTCAGCACCAAACATTAGTCTACCTCAGCCACTTTCTGTTGTGAGGTTGTGGTTGGTAGAAGTGAGGTCTTCATTGCCTTTTACTATTGTTTGCCGCCATGTTGTTCCTTAGGACCTGGTGTTCCTAACTAGTTCTCCTTTCTCTTTCTACCTTTTAGATTAATTCATCAGTGCCCCTTGCTTAATTCCAAGTTGTAGAGCTGTACTTAGTGAGATATATAATTATGTTTAAACTTTTTAATCATTTCTTGTAAAATGAGTGAAGAGAAATATGATTTCTGTGAAAACAAGTGTTCTGTAACAAAACAGGTAGTTTGAACTAATGAACATATAAAAATTATTTAGCAGACAGTACAGCAAAGGTACCAATGAATCAGAAAGAAGAGATTTTAACATCTGGTACCTCACAGGTACTCTCCAGCTGAATGTCAGTTCTAGTTTAAATGAACTTCAACAGGTATCTGTAGTGTGGAGAGCTTTTAATATGCTAATGTGCACTGTTTGTTTCTTGGAAGAAATGGAGCAGCCATAGTTTTCCCAAATTTATCTGTCCATAGAAATGAGTTCTTTTCTTTATAGTTTTTTTTTCTTTTTTTAATATATTTTATCAATTTTTTACAGAGAGGAAGGAAGGAGGATAGAGAGTTAGAGACATTGATCAGCTGTTTCCTTCACACTCCCTACTGGGGATGTGCCTGCATCCAAGGTACATGCCCTTGACCAGAATTGAACCTGGGATCCTTCATTATGCAGGCCAATGCTCTAACCACTGAGCCAAACCAGTTAGGGCTATAGGGTTGTTGTTCATTCCTTTGTTTGTTTGTTTGTTTGTTTGTTTTGTTTTGTTTGTCATTAGCAATCTATGAAAGATTTTGTGGAGGAAAGCCATTTTTATCAATATCATCTACCTCATCCAAAGTAATGTACTAGATGCAATCATTTAATTAAAAAGGTATTTCTGAGAACCTTAAGGAGCACCTAATTCTACTTTTATTTTTAAAAACCTGATAAAATATTTCAATATATTTAAACTTTCCTATAAACTGTTTCAGTAAATATTTAGATGTACAGCCAAAGAAGTGTGTTTTATGTTGTGCTAAAAATATTCAGTCTAACAGTACCGACTTTTTCTTATATTGCTATTTCAAATTTTTAAAACTTTATCTTTTCAGCTTTAAGGGACAATAGGATTGAGCTGGTTCGGGCTTCTTGGCATGAACTGAGTATCAGCGTCAGTGATGTATCTCTCTCTGATGAAGGACAGTACACCTGTTCTTTATTTACAATGCCCGTCAAGACTTCCAAGGCCTATCTCACTGTTCTGGGTAAGTTCAAGGAACAAGCACAAAGCATTCATAAAACAGAGATGTGTACTTGTAAAATATCATGATTTTCTCTCCCATACACACATAATTGATTTAAGAGAGAGAGAAAAAGATCAATATGACAGAGAAACATCAAACAGTTGCTTCCTGCATGCCTCCTGTTGGGGATCAAGCTGGTAACCTGCACATGTGCCCTAATTGGGAATCAAACCAGCAATTTTTTGGTGCATGGGACAAGGTTCAATCAACTAAGCCCCACAGGCCAGTACTGCAACACATACCAGGTATATATTATAAGGATAATAATAGGTGAGTTTCATCTCATTTCTGCTACATTTTAACAAAAGGCATTTAAAAAATCACTTGATCATACTTCTCATTTTTTAGACAAAAGGCAGTATAAATATTTTTTGACTTCTAAAAGCACATACCCATTTAATTTCTTAGCAATAAGTAGACAGCAGTGTTTTTTGATTTTCAATTAAATTCCTTTGTAGTAACTCATCTATATATTGTACATGTGGTGATCCTTTCCGAAGTGATAGAGTAATGAGCATAATGAGTTTAATGTTTATAGGGTGTTCCTTCATTTTTATTGTATCAGTCATTTGATATGGCGTTCTCTAGTATGTTATAGCTTTCAGATGTAACCCCTTTATGTAATTCAGTGCATTTAAATAACTGACATTTCCATGTATCTTCTCATCTTTTAAATCTGTAATTTTTTAGATTCCTAAATGAAGTGCATAATGGCACTTGTGCATGCAGCTTGTAACTTTTTTGTGCTTCTATTCTCTAACTATTGAGCCATTTTTCCCAAAGGTTAGAGTAACATAAAAAAAACAATGCATTCATAGAGATTCAGAGGAAATCTAGTTGCATCTTAGAGCTCTCTGTGATTCCACAAATGTCAGTGTCCCAATCAGGTGAAATTGCTGCAGTTTATTAAAATACACCTGTGTTCTGAACAAGTTAGAGGGATTTCAAGATGGATATTTTTGTCCCTACCTTCCCTTCCTTTTTTTTATACATAAGGCATAACATTGCATTTAAAAGAACACATGTTGTTCCGTTTGGTTGGAATATTAAAAGTTAATTCAGCTAGTGAATTGGTTTTGTACATGGGATAAGACACTTCTTTCTAAGTCCCAATGAGACTATTTTATCAAAAATATTTACAAGTTTGCCATTAAGGATACACTATAACCACTACAATGGAATATTTCAGGATAACAACTGCTAAGTTTAATGCATTGCCCTATAGAGAGCCACCTTGAGACACCATAAATAAGCAACTGGCTGATTTCAATTGGTTAAATGATGGGATGATATAAATTATTTTAAAGCCAATAAAAAGGTGGGAAAAAACAAACAAACACCTAATTGGAGTATAATGACCTGTAAATTGTCTTTGTTGTTATTGTTTAAATGCATATTTCTCTTACTGGTACTTTCCAATGTGATTACATTTAATTTATAACTAAATTAAATAGGACAATAAAGAAATTTCAGTCTTTCTTAAATATTGAATAATATTAGAAGAAATTTTAGTAAACCTCTAACATGATAACAGAATATTAATGCCCAAGAAATGTGGAATGTTCTATTATTTAAACCACCCATGTGCTATCTCTGAATATTAGTTATCTGCTTATTGATTTGACTAGAGGCTCAATGCACAAAATTTATACAAGAGTAGGCCTTTGCAGCCCCAGCTGGTTGTTCTGGAAGGTCATTCTGGAAAGTTGTTCCAGTGCCTGGTCTAATTAGCATATTAGCTCTTTATTATATAGGATGATTTGGACTAGAAATGGTAATAGTGGTTAGCTTTAAAAATAATACATATCATGCTCCACAAAGCTACAATTGAATTTCTAATGCAAATGACATCAAGAGATATTTTCTACTTTAGAAGAATCAGAAAAGTAAATATGGTTGCAATTATATATGAATCTTTTTTGCTGCATTTTTCTTGGACGAAATGCCTTTTCTTGAATAAAATACATAGAGGATAATATCATTTTTAGGCTTTCAAAATTATAAAATCAGGGGTGTAAAATGCTATTTTAGTTAAATTATAATTTAGTAAAGAATAGATAAATGTGCTTTGTAAATTAATTTTCCCCAATGAAAGAAATGTTCATTCTAAAATCCCTATACTGGTAAATTTTAAGACATATTGAATGGTTGTCTTTAAGATGTATTTATTTTTACATGAAAACTTTAAACTACTGCTTTGAACTGAATAAATTATCTCAGGTACACACACACACACACACACACTCATATGTTTATGCATATGTATGTGTGTGTATATATATATATGTATATATATATATGCATATACATTTATCTATATCTATATAGTATAAACAGTTAATGTTATTATATGGCTGTTTATTATTCTTTTTTTGTTTTTTTTTGTTTTGTTTTTCTTTATTATTCTTGATGAACTTATTGCCAATTTACTTCTGTTTATAAAAATATAGTCACAAGATGAACCAACCCTGGTGATTGATATTCATTTGTTTATACTTCAGGTGTTCCTGAAAAGCCTCAAATTAGCGGATTTTCATCACCAGTTATGGAGGGAGACTTGATGCAGCTGACTTGTAAAACATCTGGCAGTAAACCTGCAGCTGATATAAGATGGTTCAAAAATGACAAAGAAATTAAAGGTAAAGAATGGAAAAGGTCCCTAATCAAAATTAATGTGCTGAAAATTTAAATGCACTTTATGTTTTCTTTTTGATATCACATTCATTTTCTAAGCTTAATTTAACCAAATTTACCCATTTCTTAAATAAGGTTGTTTTACAATATATATTAATTAGAGGCCATGAAATTTGTGTATGGGTGTGTTTGGGTCAGCCCAGCCTGCACCCTCTCCAACCTGGGACCCCTCAAAGGATGTCTGACTGCCCATTTAGGTCTGATACCATCCCTCTCACAATTCAGGACTGCTGGCTCCCAATTGCTCACTTGCCTGCCTGCTTGATTGCCCTAACCACATGTACCTGTCAGCCTGATCACCTGCTACCTACACTCTTGCCAGCCTGATCAACGCCTAACTGCTCCCCTGACAGCCTGATTGCCCTTAACTTCCCTCCCCTGCCAGCCTGGTCACCCCAACTGCCCTCCTCTGCAGGCCTGCTCACCACTAACTGTCCTTCCCAGCAGGCCTGGTTGCCCCCAGCTGCCCTCTCCTGCTGGCCTGATTGCCCACAAGTTCCATCCCCTGCTGGCCATCTTGTGTCCACATCGCGGCAGCCATCTCTGACCACATGGGGGTGACCATCTTGTGTGTTGGAGTGATGGTCAATGTACATAATACTCTTTTATGATATAGGATATTGTATTGATGTGCCTGAGTTCTCATTTAAACAGGTCTGTAATAATATATAATTCATGAGAAAGTTGTAGGAATTAAGATATACAAATTCATGAGTTAATATATTAAAAAGCACATAAATTTGTGTTGACAGTAGTAACTACTAAGGATAAATTAGATATTTCAGAACTCATTTATACTATTTATATGACTTATTTATTAAATTTGTTAGCTTCTGGAATTACAAAGTCTTGATCATAAAACTAAGTAATTCCTAGTAATTCTCAAGAGAAAAAATATAATGGACTCATTTCAGTAAAAATGCACAGTACAGTCTTACCTTGGAGATATTGTGAGTTCAGTTTCAAACCACTGCATATCTCAATAAACCAAGTCACACATTTTTTTTTCATATACAGTGCATATAAATGTTATGTTTACATTATACTGTAGTCTATTAAGTGTGCAATAATATTATGTGAAAATAAAAATGCCAACCATCTTCTGAGCCTTCAATGAATTCTAATCTTTTTGCTGGAGGAGAGTCTTGCCTCATTATTGATGGCTTCTGACTTAGCAGGGTGGTGGGTGCTGAAGGCTGGAGGTTGTGATAATTTCTTAAAATAAGACCACAGTGATTTTTTATGCACTGATTGACCTTTTCTTTCACAAAAAATTCTCTTAGCATGTGATGCTTTTTGATAGTATTACTCATAGTGGAACTTCTTTCAAAATTGAAATTAATCCTCTCAAAATGTGCTGTTGCTTATCAAGTAAGTTTATGTACTTTCTAAATATTTTTTTTTATTTCAACAATCTTTGCAGCATTTCACCAGGAGTAGATTCCACCACAAGAAACCACCTTCTTTGCTCATCCATAAGAAGCAACTCCTCTTTATTAAAGTTATTTTTTCATGAGATTGCCTCAATTCAGTCATATTTTCAGGTTTTACTTCTATTTTTCTTGTATTTTCTACCACATCTGCAGCTACTTACTCCACTGAAGTCTTGAACCCCTCAAAGTCATTCATGAAGATTATAATCAAACTTCTTCTACATTTCTGTTAATGCTGATATTTAGACTTCTTCCCATGAATCATAGATATTTTAATGGCATCTAGAATGGCAAATCTTTTCCACGAGGTTTTCTATAGAGTTTTCCAATACCCATTATAGAAGCTATAACTTTATGTAATATATTTTTTAAATTAGAAGATTTGAAAGTCAAAATTATTGATTGGTCCATGGGATGCAAAAAAAAATGTTGTGTTAACAGGTGTGAAAATAGCATAAACCTCATACATCTCCATTAAAGTTATTTGGTGGCCAGTTGCATTTCATTGAGCAACAATATTTTGAAAGAAAAATAAATTCTGCACAGTGGGTATGAACAGTGGACTTAATATAGTCAGTAAACCATGTTATAGACCAATGTACTGTCATCCAGGCTTTGTTGATGGATTTATAGAGCATAGGCAGAGTAGATTAGCATGACTTTTAAGGGCCCTAGGATTTTCAAAATGATAAAAGGGCTTTAATTTACAGAAACATCTGCATTAGCCCCTAACAACAGAGTCCGACTGTCCCTTGAAGTTTTGAAGCCAGGCATTGACTTCTCCTTTCTAGCTATGAAAGCTTTAGTTGTTATTTTCTTCCAAAATAAGGCTATTTTATCTTCATTGAAAAATATGTTGTTTAATGTAGTCACCTTCATTGATTATTTTAGCTAGTTTTTCTAAATAACTTGTTGCAGCTTCTACACCAATACTTGCTGCTTTACTTTGCACTTTTGTGTAATAAGTATGGGTTATTTTCTTAAACCTCATGAACTAACTTGGGCTTATTTCAAGCTTTTCTTTTGTAACTGTCTCACTTGTCCCAACTTTCATAGAATTAAATAGAATTAAGGCCTTGCTCTGGATTAGATTTTTAGCTTTAAAAAATGTGTGGCTTTATCAAATCACTAAACTTTTCTCCATATCAGCAATAAAGCTGTTTTCCTTCTTGTTATTCATGTGTTCACTGGAGTAGCATTTTTAGTTTACTCAAGAACTTTTCCTTTGCATTCATAACAGCTAACCATTCAGTGCAGCAGCCCTAGTTTTTGGCCTTTCTCAGCTTTTGACATGTCTTTTTTACTGAGTTTAATCATTTCTAGCTTTTTATAAGTGAGAGATGTACAATCTCCCTATTGCTTGTGTACTTAGAGGCCATTGGATGGTTATTAATTGTCCTTATTTCAGTATTGTTGTGTCTCATGGAATAAAGAGTCCCAAGGAGAGCATGAAAGAGATAAGAGGGAATGCTGGTCAGTGGAGCAGTCAGAACAGACACACAATACTTATTTATTAAATTTGTCATCTTATGTGGTGCCACAAAAATTACAATAATGAGCCCAAACCGGTTTGGCTCAGTGGATAGAGCGTCAGCCTGCAGACTGAAAGGTCCAGGGTTTGATTCCGGTAAAGAGCATGTACATTGGTTGCAGGCACATCTCCAGTGGGGGCGTGCAGGAGTAGGAGGCAGCTGATTGATGTCTCCCTCATCGATGTTTCTAGCTCTCTATCCCTCTCCCTTTCTCTCTGTAAAAAAAATCATTAAAATATATATTTTTTAAAATTACAATAGTGACATTGAAGATCACTGATCAAAGATCACCATAACAGAAATAACAATAATGAAAAAGTTTGAACTATTGTTAAGAATTACTAAAATATGACACAGAACACAAAATGAGCAAATGCTGTTGAAAAATGACTATGATAGACTTGCTCAACACATGGTTTCCCCAAACCTTCAATTTGTAAAAACACAATATCTGTAAAGCCCAATAAAACAAAGCACAATAAAATGATGCATGTCTGTAATTTAAGCATAGTTTTATTCTTAATTCATACACTTAAATTTAAATGGACATATATGCACACACTCACAATGTTTTAAGGAGGACATAAGTTTATAGGGGAGATGACAAGGTTAAGTAATGGTATTTTTTACCCCACATATAGATATGTTGGACTTGATGTCATATTTGCATTAAAATCCAAGTATAAGAATTATTTATGGTGATTGTTAAAAATGGACCACACACATGGGCTGACAGCAGCGCATGATGATGGACTTGCAGTTCTGTCGGTGGGGACACAGCAGTGGCACTGGGTGTGGCAGGTACATCTCTGCCCAGGGGCTCAGGAGACCACTGGCTCCATGTCCAGCCTCTTCCTTCAGCAATCACAGCTGAGCTCCTCACACTTCCTCAGGTCCTCCTTCTGACTCCCTCCACCCCCTGGGAAGACTCCTGTGATCACAGAGGCCCAGGGATTCAGGCCCCAGTGCAATTCCACCGGTTTAGCTTTGCCTGTTGCCTTGTAACATCTGGGGACGGGTTGCAAATGTGTCCTCCAGTTTTCCTGCCTTCATACATTGTAAGAGCTGTGAGTTCAAACAATGATCTGAAGCCTCCCTGAAGCCTGGGGTTCACCCTCCAGGGGACATACACCCTCAGGAGACCCCGAAACCACCCTGAGGACATATTTTAAAGGGGGACATTTAATGGTTCACAAACCACATCATAAAAATGTTGGCTGGGTCTGCCTTCTTGTAAAAATGTTTCCCAGTTTGGCCTCACAGTTCACACTCTCTTATTCTCTCACAACTGAAGGGGTTGGAGGTGCAGCTGTGTTGATGACTGGCAGTGAGAGTGCTAGAACCCCTCAGAGTCACTGCCAGGCCTGCAGGGAGGGAGGCAGGAAGGCAGCCACTGTGTCACAGACGCAGCAGCTCCACTGGATGACACCCAGGCATGCATCAATGGTCTCAATGGGAGTCCCAAATTTCCCAATAAATCTCCAAACAAAATTAATTTTAATGGCCTTAATTAACCTTAATGGACTATTCCTATTTGTATCTGCTCATTTTTTGAGGTTGAGGAAATACTTAGAGAGGAACAAACCAATAGGGCAATGAGGGAAATGGTTGGTCCAAAATCTTTTAAATTAATTGTCTGTGTGCTATCTATTCACATCTCCTTCCTGTGTAGTGCTAACACTTCATCTGGAGCAGGACAGGCGGGTGACCTGGAGGAAGCACAGGGAGAGCAATAACCGCTGGTGCTGTAGAGCAGTAACAGCACTGGAAGGTGTTGCTAGCCATATCCTTTCTTCCTTGTGGAGTGTCTAGGGAAGGGAAGTGACTGCAGTGCCCGAGGCTGAGTTCCAGGAGGCCAACAGTGCTATCAGGATCATGTCCATAGAATTGGTGCCTGGCATGTCCTCTGAAGATTGTACCTGCAGGACTACTAAGGAAGCCAGTTCCCAGTTCCACTCCACCTCTGCCACTGATTGATTGGAGCCTGTGTGCTGAAGAAGGGACCAAGTGATTTGCCTTCTGCCCACTCACCAGTCACTGCTGCCACTGATTCATTAGAGCCTGAGGGACCCAGTTCCCCATTAGCCATCACCTGATCAATGGAACCTGAGACCCAGGGGCTCCAATCAATTAGTGGCATCTGTTCATTGTGATGGATCCAGGATTTTTATATACTAGGACTAGATGTCTGGTGCACAAAATTTGTGCACGGGGTTGGGGTGTGGTGTCCTTCAGCCCAGCCTGCTCCCTCTCCAATCTAGGACCCCTTGAGGGCAGTCGGATATCCCTCTCACTATCCAGGACTGCTGGCTCCAACTGCTCACCTGGCTGCCTTCCTGATTGTACCTAACCACTTCTGCCTGCCAGCCTGGTCACCCCTTAACCACTTCCCTGTCAGCCTGTTTGCCCTTAGCTACCATACCCTCTGGGCCTGGTCACCCCTAACTGCCCTCCCTGCATGCCTGGGTTCCCCTTAACTTCTCTTCCCTGCAGACCTTGTCTTTGCCAACTGTTCCCCCCTGCTGGCCTGATTGCCCAGAACTTCCCTCCCTTGCAGGTCTGGTCCCTGACACTCCCCTCCCCTGCTGACTATCTTGTGGTGGTCATCTTGTGTCCACATTTGGGGGAGGATCTTTTGACCACATGGGAGAAGTCATCTTGTGGGTTAGAGTGATGGTCAATCTGCATATTACACTTTTATTATATAGGATAGAGGCCTGATGCACTGCTGGGGGCCAGTTAATTTGCCCTGAAGGGTGTCCCAGATCAGGGTGGATGTTCCCTTGGGGCATGAGGTAGGCTGGGCAAGGGGCCTGTGGTGGTTTGCAGGCTAGCCATGCCCCCTGGCAACTCAAGCAGAGGTTCTGGTATCTGAGATTTATTTATCTTCTACAATTGAAACTTTGTAGCCTAGAGAGAGCCAACCTTTCTGCTTGCACAGCCATTGAAACTTTGTTGCCTTACGCGGAGTCCTGTGTCTGCCAGAGTGTGTGGAAAGCTTGGCTTCCTTCATTGCCAGAGGCAACCCAAGTCTCCCTCCTGCTCTCTCTGTGGCCATAGCCATCTTGGTTGGGTTAATTTGCATACTTGCTCTGATTGGCTGGTGGGCATGGTTGGTGAACATGAGTTGGGGTATAGCAAAGGTATGATCAATTTGCATATCACTCTTTTATTAGATAGTATAACTCTTCCTTTGCATGTTTATATTATTTGTGTTCACAGCTAGATGGTGAACTTCTTGAGTATTATAAACTTTTATTTTTATAACTATATATGTGAATATGCTGAGTGTAGTACTATACACAGAGTGCACAGTCATTACTGTTGCTGTCCTCTAGATATGCTAAGGGAAAGTTCCCTCTGAAATTCCTCAGCAACCCTAGCCAGTTTCTCTCAGTGGATAGAGCATTAGCATGCGGACTGAAGGGTCTCAATTTGATCCATCAAGGGTAGATGCCCAGGTTTCAGGGTCGATTCTCAGTAGGGGTTGTGTAGGAAGCATCCAATCAATGATTCTCTCTCATCATTGATGTTTCTAACTCCTTCTCCCTTTCCTTTCCTCTCTGAAATCAATAAAAATATATTTAATAAAATTCCTCAGCAAATACTTCTCTCTGAAAGCAATGTTCCATTCTTAACTTTTCAGAGATTAATAGTGACTTTTTATAAGCTTTTAACTATGTTTGTTACAGTATTGTTTGACACTTTTTAAAAAGATCATTCCTAATGTAAAGTAATAGAAAAAGATAAGCCAATTTAAGCCAATTTAATTCAGTTTACTAAGAAATTGTTAAAATGCCTCTAATTATAGAGAATTCTTTGATATGTGAGCAGAGACTCAAATGAAGAAAACAAGAATATGATCTGAAGATGTTGAGGATGTCTTTGGGATGATAAATTAGTTATTGGAATATTTTCTATAAAGAGAAATGTTTGAAATGATATAAATCACAGAGCTGTTATTAAAGTCAAGAGTAAAGGTTATTCTGCATTTACTTTAACAAAGCATTGGCCAGGTCAGCATATTGACATGAAATTTCAGACTCCATATGACGAATGTGCCGACCTTCAAAATGACTTCTGTTATCAGGACAGCTCCTTTTCTCTGTAGAAATCTTTGTTTTTCATCTATTGTTACCTAATGTAATGAATTTTATTTCCAATCTCTGAGTGAATGTTGTTTGAAAGTCTAGCTGATCACATCTTGTTGGCTGGGATAACCTTATGTTAGATTATATAGCATTAGTTCTCCAATTTTAGCAGGCATCAGCACCACTTTCAGGGCCTGTTAATGCTCAAATTATAAGGCCCTGACCCCAGAATTTCTGATTGAATGAATCTGCAGCAGAACCTGAGAACATGCATTTTTAGTGTTGTGTTAAATGCATGAGCGATACTGATGCTCCCACTTGAAAAGTACATTGGTATAGAGAAAATAGAGTTCAGGGATATCCATAATTTCTAAGAAAATCTTGCTTTTGTCTCCACACTTTAGTTTTACTCATTTACTAAGTGAGGGTTATAATACTTGCCTCACAGTGCTATTGCAAGAATTTTATATGAGCCACCATATAGAACATTTTCACAGTACAAGGGATCACTGAATATATTTTAGATGTTGGTATGATTACTATATTTAGTAAACCATGTTTAATGGGTTGTGACAATCTCTGAATTATTACTAAAATATAAACAAATAAAAATGAATATTTGCTGTGGGAGCCCCTTTCCACGTCTGGTGGTTCAGGGTTCCCGGTTCAGGTTTCGGGTTCTGAAGGAGGCCTCATGCAAATGAAATGAGAGACTAGAAAACATTAATTTGGTGATATTGGGGGGCCAGGAGGAGCCTTCCTCTAGTGTAAAGGACTGCCACTTGCTCTGGCCATTTTCTCCCTTTTATTAAGGCTTTGGGACACACCTCTAGCCTTTAGGCAGGAAATAACAAAAACAGAAATTAACATGAAACAAACAGGTAGAGGTTGCTTCAGCCAACAATGTTTCAACTAAACAGTGAGTAATTAGCTCTGACCTTTCAGAGCAGTTAAGGTTGACTAGCCTTCTGGCCTCCTGTTTACATCCATTTAGTAAGAACAATGTTTGGTTTCCGACAATTTGCATCAAGGTACTCACAATTGGGATATGAACTTATAAATATAGCTCTAACCATCATGATAGGAGATATATGACCTGGCTAATGATTTTCTACTTAAAAAAATCAGAGATTATTCCTACTTTATGGGAATAGTAAAAGTGTAACAGTTCATTGATGCATATAGACACTCGATAAATATTCATTAAATAAATAACAGATTTTAAACAATGAATTAAATAAACTTTATGGGTTTGGATAAAATATGTTATAGAATATTATAAAAAAAGGAAGTTTATGTATCTATCCTGAGTAAAAAGCATGTGATTTTTTTAAATAACTATGAAACTCTGTGTGATACAAACAAGAAAGATAAACAGGAAAGAAGAAGCCAACTAAGTCATGTAAGATGTTTTATTCTAGGTAAGGCAATGGTAAGACCTTTTTTCCCCAGGTTAGCTTTGAACAGTAGAATAACACAATCCTCACCCCCATATGTCTCACTCCAAAATTTCTTTGGTGTCTCTGGCCAGCTCTGCATACAACACCACATGTGGTTTCACTGAAGTTTTTAATTTCCTATATAGCAAGGAAATCTGATTATCTGTTATTTAGTGAGAGACAAAGATGTGTATTGCCTTCCTAAATCTATCAGCTCCCTGAGGATTAAATTAACTTTCTATCCCATGTGTAGGTTTCATATTATGTAGTTTGAGCATTTATTATTATAAAATCTTAAGATATTTTTTCCAGCAAACTACCTCTTACATTAATGTGTTAGGTTGCATTCTATAATAATCCTCTATAGTCCATAACTTTGAGTAATTCCTTTTCCTTGAATGTAGAAGGGACTTGTGAATATGATGTTCTATCACTGTCTTGAAGATGTTACCTTCTGTGGCAGAAAGGATTTTGCAGATATAATCATGGTTCCCTTTTGAATTTATCAAATATATATTATCGAGGCATGCCTAACATAATGAGTTCTATGTAAAAGAATGAAGGATCCAGAGAGACATTTTCCTCTTGGCTGGGAAGAAGGCACACATCTCTCTTGTGAACTCTCTCTGGAGGCCATGTGACAAAGAACTGTGGGTTACCTCTAAGAAATAAAAGTAATTTATCAGCGACAGCTGGTAACAGTAAATGGGGTCTCAGAGATGTAGCCTTAAGAAAATGAATTTGCTAACAACTGGAGATTTTGAAGGTATCCCTAAAGTCCAGATGGGAATTATAGCCTCAGCTAACACTGAGAACAGCCTGGTGACACTGAGAAATAATGTTGATCTAAGCTACTGAGATTGTGATAATTTTTTAGGCAGCAATAAAAGGACACAGAAATCTAGAAAGGTAGGATTATTTCTCAAGCTCATACATCTGGCAAAGATGGATTGAATATTTGGGGGGAAATCCAAAGGCTAGAAGAGTACTTAAGGGATATTGCAGCCATGGGGTAATAAGGTCTTAAAGTAATGGAGCCCCTTGCATGAATTTCATGCATGGGGCTTTTGGCAAATAAAATAAAAATGACAGATTTGGGTCCCCTAGGTTTAAAGTCTCTGTATCATCCTTCATAATTAATTATTCTATCCAATAAAAAAGTAATATGCAAATTAACCACCACTCCACTACACTTACAAGCCACGTCCACCAGCCAATCAGGAGTGAGTATACAAATTAACCCAACCAAGATGTCTGCAGCAATGGAGTCAACAGGAGACTTGGGTTGCCTGCAGCAATGGAGGAAGCCAAGCTTTCTGCACACCTTGGCCAGCCCAGGTCTTCACTCAAGGCCACAAAGTTTCCATTATAGAAGATAAATAAATCCAAACAAAAATGTCTGTGGCCACAGAGTGAACAGGAGACTTGGGTTTCCCCTATGTGCCAAGATTTCTGCATACCCTGGCAGGCCAAGGCCTCCAATCAAGGCTATAAAGTTTTAATTATAGAAGATAAATAAATCCCAGATACCAGGGCCCCAACTTGGGTCACTGGGGGACATGGCTGGCCTGCAAACCACCGCAGGCCCCTTGCCCAGGCCTCTCCATGCCCCTAGTGAACCCCCACCTGGATCTGGGACACCCTTCAGGGCAAACCAACTGGACGCCACCCATGAACCAGGCCTCTATCCTATCTAATAAAAGAATAATATGAAGATTGACCATCACTCCAAAACACAAGATGGCTTCCCTCATGTGGTCAAAGATGGCTGCCCCCATATGGACACAAGATGGCCACCTCAAGATGGCCAGCAGGGGAGGGCAGTTGGTAGGGAGCAGACCTGCAAAGGAGGGCAATTGGGGGCAATCAAGCCTGTAGAGGAGGGGGGTTAAGGGTGACTAGGTCAGCAGGGTTTGGCAGTTAGGAGAAAACAGGCTGGCAGGAGAGCAGTTAGGCATCAATCAGGCTGGCAGGGGAGTGGTTAGGGAGTGTTCAGGCTGGCAGGCAGAAGTGGTTAGGGGCAATCAGAAAGGCAGGCAGGCAATCAGTTGGGAGCCAGTGGTCCTGAATTATGAAAAACATATTGGCGAGGGTGCAGGTTGGTCTGAGAGACACACACCCCCACCCCATGAAGGAATTTTGTGCACTGGGCCTCTAGTATATGATAAAATTTAACTGAACATATTAGTATTTAATAATTTATTTTGTCTTATTTTAAAGTGTCCTTGTCATCTAAATCTGGACCATGCTGGACACTATATTATATGAAAAAAAAGAAAGAAATAGCATTAATAATACCTGTGTATATGAGTGTATGTACAAATTGGAATTTTACAAGTGCTGTTAAGTGTCAATATTCTCCAGGCCACACTATGAGATAGACACAAAAAGAGATAAGACAATTGTTTCATGTTGCTACAAATGATTGATAAATGCAAAAAATACACACAAACATTGAGAAACTTCCCTTTTTACAGTTTCTTACTTTTATTTTATTTTTATTTTTTTAATATATTGTATTGATTTTTTTACAGAGAGGAAAGAAGAGGGATAGAGAGTTAGAAAAATTGATGAGAGAGAATCATTGATCAGTTGCCTCCTGCACACCTCCTACTGGGGTTGTGCCCGCAACCCAGGTACATGCTCTTGACCAGAATCAAACCTGCGATCTTTCAGTCTGCAGGCCGAATCTCTTATCCACTGAGCCAAACCAGTTAGAGCCAGTTTCTTACCTTTAAAAAACAGCTTTATTGAAATATAATAAACAAAAAACCTTCTACATGCATTTGAAGTGTACAATTTTGCATATTTTCACAAGTGTATATAACAATGAAACCATGACCATTTAGTGAGGAAGGAAGGGAGGACATGGGGAGAGAGAGAAAAAAAAAAAACTTCATGTGAGAGACACACAACAATGATCCCTGACCAGGAATGGGGATCAAGCCTACAACTGAGGTACATGCGCTTAATGGGAAATCAAACCCACAAACTTTTGGTCCACAGGCTGTGGCTCTAACCACTCAGTTACATCAGACAGGGCACCTGTCCATTGTTAAGTGAAAAGGGCATGAGGAAGCCTAGTTATATACAGAAGATTATTCTCTGCATATTAAAAGCTCACTGCTGGACTAGCTTCATGTTGATCTAGGTATTCTCTGTCTCCAACGGCAACCAGCTAATTGATTCTTCCGCATTTTTACATAACTTATATCTACCTAATGAATCATCCTCCTTTATTAGATTCGCTGAATAATGATTTTCCTAGAACTAGTTGTGTGTGTTCCTGTATGTGTATATCCTCATAAGCATGTATTTTTAAGTTCTATTTCATTTAGCTCTTCAAGTTCTTTAATTAATTAAGAGGCATGATAGAAAATTAGAACAATTCATTAATTAAATAGCTTCTATTTGGGGCTAAAGTTTTACTCTTGACACTGACAAATTAAATACTGTGGGGTCAGGTACCTCTTCAAGTTTAATCACACCAGGTTGGAGTTCCATGTTACAGAACAGGGCAATTTAAAAGCAAGGAATGTCTGAAAAAGAAACTACATAGGAAAGGGATTAACTATTAAACTTGATTCTGGAAGACACTATGAATTCAAATTCATCAAGTACAGACATAATAGAGAATTATAAACTTATTTTCATATTTAGATATACTTTTTTAGATTTTATGATGGTAAATCGGTTAGATATAAAATATTAAGAAGTACCTAATAAACTATTGTGGTCTGGAATAAGATTTACAAAAGGCTGCTATTTCAGCTCCTTCATGTATTTCTTTTTTTTTTAAATTAATAATTGGTACAATGTAAACTAAGCCCAAAGTGCACAAGATAAGCTTCATAAATTATGCAGTTTATATATAATTTAATATAGTTTATATCTAATTTATATATAAGCTATGTATATAATAAAAGCCTAATATGCTAAGTGTCCAGTCATCTGGTTGTCCGTTCAACCAATCAAAGCAGGGGGCAATGCTCTGACTGGCAAGTTAGCTTACTGCTGGGGTCTGGATGATCAGGAGTGAACATGATGGGTCAGACATGCCCTGGAGCCCTCCCACTATTCTTCCCTGGCTGGCCAACCTTCTGGGTCCCTCCTCAACCCTGATCATGCACCAGTGAGGTTGCTCAGCCTGGCCTGTACCTCTCACAATCCAGAACCCCTAGCGGGGGAATGTCAGAGAGCCAGTTTCAGCCCAATCCCACAGGTCAGGCCGAGGAACCCCACTGGTGCACAAATTTGTGCTCCGGGCCACTAGTGTATGTATGTATGTATGTATGTATGTATATGTGTGTGTGTGTGTGTGTATACACACACTAGTGTAGTGGTCCAAAATTCATGCACATTAAAAGGGATTAATTAGAGAAAATATTATAATATTGCTATCTGCCCTTTCTCTATAATAGAAATGTCAGAAATGAAAGAAAATTAGTAAAATGTATATGAAAATCTTCCTCCTGTCAGAAGGTGGGGCGTACCACAGGACCCAGAGTCAAGTTCCTGCCCACCCACATGCATTTCAAAATTGTGGGAGACCTAGACCTAGCCACCCCCCCACAATGGGCTAGATCCAGACCTGGCTGGTCCCACCCTTGTCAAGCCTCACCAGGCAGGGGGAATGGTCTGAGGTCTCCTGTCAAACCCCCGCTGGGCAGAAGGCGCAGCCTCAGGTCCCCCATCCCAGTGCCAGGAGGAGGGTGCAGCCTCAGGTCCCTCATCAAACCCCACTGGGCAGGGGGAGCAACCTAAGGTCCTCCAGTCGAGCACTGGGGTGGGAGGGTGCACCTTAATGTCCCCCATCAAGCCCTGCCAGGCTGGAGATGCTGCCTCAGGTCCCCTGGCCTGGTGCTGGTGCAAGGGGCACAGCCTGAGGTCCCCAGTCAAGCCCTGTGGGAAGGGGGTGTAGTCCAATGTCCCCCAGCCTGGCACCAGGGTCGGGTTACAGCTTGAGGTATCCTGTCAATCCCCATCAGTTAGGGGGCACCGCCTGAGGTCCTCTAGCCTGGTGCCAGGGTAGAGTCATGGCCTGAGGTCTCCTGTCAAGCCCCATGGGGGAGAGGGGAGGGCAGACTCAGGTGCCTGCTAATTGCTTGTTAAGGATCCTTATGGCAGCCCTGTTGTGTTACGGAAACCTCTACCTATGCTGTAGGTGCTTCCATCTTTGTGGCAGAGTGAAGGTCAATTTACATATTCTCTCTTTATTCTATAGGATATATATGTCCCTTACTAGAAGAATGTGATCATTTTCCTCATTTAACTTTTTGTACAGAATTGAGCATGGTATCTAATACATGGGAAGAGCTCAAGAATTTTATATATAAAATGAATGAATTGCTTGAGTTATAAACTTATTTTCACACTTAAAATGGTCTCAGACTTGACTTTATTAATTTTTAAAGGCAGTGATTTCTTTCGCTAGATGTTCTCCTTGACTGGACAAACCAGGTCATAGTATTCTTCTATCACAGAAAAACTAAATAAAGAACTAAATACAGACTTAACCACTTAGGTCAGTGGTTGGCAAACTGTGGCTTGCAAGCCACATTCGGCTCTTTGGCCCCATGAGTGTGGCTCTTCCACAAAATAGCACATGCTGACGCACATGTACAGTGCGATTGAAACTTCATGGCCCATGCACAGAAGTCGGTTTTTGGCTCTCAAAAGAAATTTCAATGGTTTTACTGTTGCTATTTGGCTCTGTTGACCAATGAGTTTGCCGACCACTGACTTAGGTGATAGAGACCTAAGATTTTACCTCAATAATTTTCAAAGAAAATGACTATTCCTTACTGATTGTTCTCTTGGATTGCTATTGTTCTTAGTGCTCCAAATTATTAAATCTTAATAGATATTTAAATATTGTTCCTGAACCATCAAGCAGAAATTGAACTGGTCCAGTGCTTTTGAAAGCTACTCTTACAATTCACTTTGCTCTAGAATGATTTGTGTAAATCCAAAAATCATTGATTGATATAAAGGTAATGCTATTGAATATGGAGCAGCAACCAGATTAATATAGAAAAATAGATGGAATTTAAAGTGAAATTAGTAAGTGCATTGTTTAAATAAAGCCTTTCATATTTGCCAATGATGGATCACAAACTTTTAATGGGCTTTTTAGCTATTTCAAAGTGAGGCTCAAAATTAGTTAATTATCATATTCACAAGTCAGTTGTACAAGAGAGATCTAAAGTTTCCTGGTGCTGACAGTCAGGAGAGGAAATTCCTTTCTGAGTCCCTGTGGTTTAGACAAATGCATATGTTCTGGATTGTGTTGGCCTCAGATAATATAGAGCAAGAGTCACACAGTGTATTATTATGGTACCTTTGAATGCAGACCTGTGGGATAACACTTAAGAGAAACTTGATAAGAAGTATAACATTCTGCTTGTCTAAGTAAATTGAGAGGTGTTTTAGAATATTTAAGTAAATAAAGTATATCCTATTCACCTATATGCTATTTTGCTCATCTGAACTATTGAAATCTATTAACAAGATACAGATTTTTAGTAAAATTATTTGGCAGGTGAAATAGTTATTCTGTGTTGCCATAGCTTGAAAGCCAAGGTTCTGACTGTCACTCTATGGGAAAAAGGATTTCTATATATCTACCCCTTTGCTGTTGAATGAAGGAGTACTCATAGGCTATGATGTGCTTGCCTCAAGAGTTTGTTTTGCAGTACTTTCCAATGAAAAGGGATTGTGGTTATCACTTTAAAGATCTACCTTGTAAGTGTTGGCCTCAGTATTTTTGGTCTAGAGAAAGTTTAAAGCTGATACAAAATGTAGTTCTTACCTTGAATATTAAAGAAAAAAATGCTTTGTAAAATACATGTGAATACTTAAATTTAAGAAAAAATGCAATGACATTTCCACTACTGATTTTAAAATATGCATCTCATTTACTGAATAAGTTAAGTAGCTAGAGTTTCTTTATGCCAATTAAGAAAAAAAAAGATAGGGTTGTTTTGTTAGTTATCTTCTAAAAATAAAGTATTTTTTTCAAACTGTTGATCTATGAAAAATATAGATCAACAGAACTTTTGATCTATAGAACATTTTTAAGCAATAATAGCATAACATATCCAGTTGTCCAATATGGTCACTCCATGTTTTTGAGAAGAAAGCCATATTATCTCATATAATGCTCCCAATTTCTGTTTTCTATGGCAAGATGACATACGGACAGCTTACTAAAAATGGTGTGAAATCATTAAAATACCAAAATAATATCAGAATGGGTTCAGAATAAATTATTTAAATTCTTCTTCCAAAATTGTCATCTGGTCCATCAAGATATATTTTTACAAACCCTGATTATGAAAATAATAGTAAAATTGAAGTCCTATATAAGCATCCATATCTGTGGCACATACTGAGCCCTTGAAGTGGTGGAAGTGAATTCCGAAGAATGGTAGGCCCACATAGGTCAGAAGTCACGTAATATCCTATATGATTTCTAAGAGATGTCTTCAGATGATGAGAATATAGAGAATTTTCAGTACTCAGAACAAGACAGAAAAAGCATTTCATGGCTGCATTGTTCCCTTGTGGCTTATTGGCCTTATAATGGATTACATTGAAACTAGCCCATTTCAGTGCATGTTTGATCCAGAGGGCTGCCACAAAATGAGGGTTGGTTTTCATTTATAAAAATGAGAATGTGTCTTTCCAAGTCTGCTTAAATGGGATCAAAATCACAAAAGTAAAGAAAGCAAATGTATCAAAATAGTTAATATAATATTAACTATGTGCATGTGGAGGTGTCTCCTGACGTCTGATATTTTATGAAAAGATTTGAATCTAAAAGATCCAATGCCCCTTTAGTTTTTTTCTTGACTAATCTGACTCAGAACTTGTTAATTTACTGATTTGAGAGAGGGGGTGTCCAACAGTCTGTTGTAGAAATCAAGTACAATAAAATAAAATAAGAAATCGAACACTTGAAGGATAAATAGCATGCTATTTAAAAATGATTGAACCCTAACCTGTTTGGCTCAGTGGACTCACTGGATAGAGCATTGGCCTGAAGTCTCAAGGGTCCCAGGTCCACATACGGGGTATGTGCCTGCAAGTACCTTGGTTGCAGGCACATACCCTGTAGGGAGTGTGCAGGAGGCAGTTGATCGATTGTTTCTAACTCTCTCTCTCCCTGTTTCTATGTAAAAAAAAAAATCAATAAAATATATTAAAAAATTATATATATTTATGAAAAACCCCATGTCCTGTATGATTGATTTATAGTTAAAAGACAGAATTAAGATTTTATACTTTCCTACCTTTTCAAATATTAGAGATTGTTTATATGCTGAAAAACTATCAAAATATATAAAACTTTTTTGTGTTGTAAAAATCTTAATTAGGTATTTTTTTCTAAATTTTAAACATAGTAACAAATGTATTTTCAATAAGATGACAAATCATTTATCTAATTTTATTCTTTAATAATATTTATTTAATTTTTAAATACATAAGAGGAAGTCCTATCTATTTGCAAATAAGCAAAAATCAATGGATCATGCAAATATCTGCATATCAGATACATGAAATTCAGTATTTTTAAAAAAGTTTTTAAAAATATATATATATTTTATTTATTTTAGAGAGAAGGAAGAGGAAGATAGACATGCCAAACTACTGAGAATCAAGCCCACAACCTGGGAATGTACCCCCAATTAGTGACCTCCTCGTTCATTGGTCTATGGCCAACCACTGAGCTAAATTCAATATTTCTCCCAAAATCAAAGTTTTGTATAGCACAAAAACAGAGAAACTATATTTACATTATTTTTTGCCAATACAAATGTTTAATTAATACATGGTAAACTGAAATATTTTATGCACTTCATGTGAAAGAACTCTATTTTTTTCTGAATATCATTGCTCATTTGAAATGTCAACACAAGAAAATAGGACAGCACTTTTCCTCAACTATATTTAAGGTTTTATTACAATGGTATCTTAACCTTAGTCTATGATTGATTTTGATTTCTAGTTCATTAAAATTGCCTTCTTTTTATCAGCCACTTCGACTTATGAAATTTCCAATTCTATGAAAATACTATTAAACCTTTTCCACAGAAAACAAGTAATCCTGAAGTGTACCATTTAATGATGAATCTGAATTATTCACAATGAGTTTAAATGCTGAAGTTTTCTTATGCCTGTTAGAATAAATTCTTCAGTGTGAAGAACATTTTTCTCAGTGTAAATTTCAGAGCAAATATATGTATTTAAATATTCCAAATATTTAGGTGACTATCTTAGTTTCTTTACCAAAGATGGAAACTTTCTCACCTTAGGTATTCTTTAGCAATTATATCCAGCTCACATCGCTCATTTTAAAATCTTAGTTCAAATAGTAGATTGTACTTTCTTTTGGGCATAGCCTGGTATTTGTGAAAATGCTCTTCCCAAATATGCTTGTGGATCAGAAAATTAAGATTATCCTTTCATAAAATTGAAATCTTCCCAGCTGGCATGCTCAGTGTTTGAGCATGGACCCATAAACAAGGAGGTCTCGGTTTGATTCCCTGTCAGGGCACATGCCTGAGGCTGTAGACTCCATTTGCAGGATGGAGCACTCAGGAGGCAGCAGATCAAAGATTCTCGCTCATCATTGATGTTTCTATCCCTCTCTCCCTCTACCTTCCTCTCTGAAATCAATAAAAGTATATTTATTTAAAAATATAAAATAAAATTGAAATGTAAAGAAGGGAGATTAATACTGTAAAATGGCCTGATTTTTCAAGGAGAGTATAAAAATTATCTTTCACTAAGGAATAAAAGTGCTTTGCCCTGTTCTTTCTGCATTTAACTTTAAAATTTTATTTTTGTCAACTAGTGTATTTTTATTTTCTCTAATTCAAATGCATTAAGTGTTAAAATAACAAATTTTTGTTTAAAAAATTGATAAATATAGGAAGAAGGTGCTTCCACTAAAGGAATTTTGAATAAATGAAATGTTACATGTTGAAGGAGAATGTCATGGAAATTTTTAATTTATATTTTATTTACAGATGTAAAATATTTAAAAGAAGAGGATACAAATCGCAAGACTTTCACTGTCAGCAGCACACTGGATTTCCGAGTGGACAGAAGCGACGATGGCGTGGCGGTAATCTGCAGAGTCGACCATGAATCCCTCAATGCCACTCCTCAGGTAGCAATGCAGGTGCTAGAAATACACTGTAAGTACAGCTCTTTTCTCTCCCTTTATGTCAGCAGAAAATCTGTTCATCTACATTTAAAATAATTTCAAAATTAGATAAAGTTATAAAAAATGTACAGCAAAATGCAGCAAAAGTACCCTCACTAGCATCATTCATGTTCAAAGGCAGAGTATCATTACAGTCAAGGAATAAACATAAAGATGGCATCAGAAGGTTAAAACTCCTCATTACCTTCCAAATAGTGGCTTGATGTCTGTGTGTGCATCTAAGTGGAGGAGGAAGAGTGGTAATTTTGGCAGAATCAGAGAGCTAGGAATCTGAAAAGGGCATTGATGAGCTTTATTGTATGTAAGTAACTTTGTTGCATGCAAACGTGGCTTTCTATGTGTGCTTTTAAAATTAGACTCTTTTATTTTCTCTATGAAATATACTGTCTATATAACTGCAATAATATATCTAGTATGTTTACTTCATCAATAGCATCATTATTTATAAGTGATAAGAACACAATTAATTTGATGACACCAATAATTCAGAGGCAGTGCTAAATGCTTTGCTGGCATCATCTTATCTCAGGTTATCTGTAAGAGTATCAGTTACTCTAACTTTAGTCACAATTGACAGATGAAGACACCAAAGTTTATAGAGGTTGAGTCACTTGGCCAAGTCACACAACTAGCAAATAGTGAACTTGTAATCATAACATTTTAGTAGTTGGTAAGTTACTTGGGAAAGGTGATCTATAAATATTTATCAATATAAATTTAAATAAATTGAAATAATAAGATAAAGTAGAAAATAAAAAGAGAATACCAGATATTTTATTTCTGAATTGGATTACTTGATTTTTAAATATTAGAGATTTTTGTTTGTTTTTATCTATTAAAGTTATAGATTGAATTTAGAAGTGAGATACAAAATTACATTAAATACTAACATTTTAAATATAAGTACAGTTCTTATAATATGCCTCAAATTTTGTTTTCATTTATTTATTTAACAAGAAGTTTTTGAGTGCCTACTATGTAACAGACATTATTTAGACACTGGGGTTGCATAAGTGGTAAAAACATAACAACAAAACAAATCAAGATTGTCCCCAAGTGTCAAAATCACCATCATCACTAACAGCAACAAATTTCAATTTTTTTACAGCCTCTGTTTTAGGTAGGAATGACAGAAAAGCAAAATAAATTAATACAACATATAATATGTTACGTAGTAATGTTTATGGAAAAAAATAAACATCAGGGATGGTGATATGGAGTACAATTGGAGAGGTTGGAATGGGAGTCAAGGAAAGATAAAGATCATGAGAGACGAGCATCCCTTTAATATCAGTGAGACTGGGGTAGAGTGAACTATGGGAAAAAAGAAAGAATATTATGAGGAAAGATCCAAGTATCAGGGAACCAGATTTTTACAAATTATTATTGATAGAGCAAATGTCATCTGATTATTTTTTTAATTAACGCCCATCACGGTTTAAGTATTCTTATTTTACTTGCTGTTGAAATTATTATAATTTTAAATACTTTCAATTATATTACATTAGTTTTATTTATTTTCTTTCTGTCCTCATTGAAACAGATTCAGAAGCAAGCACATTTCATAGCTCAACCTGAGTTTATCTCTGAATTTCAAATTTTATTGGCAGTGAGACCTTGGGACAATTATTGAAAATGTTTAAGGTTTGAATATAAGTTAGAGACTTAATTTCCATGAGGAGCAAACTAGACAACTTAAGTCAAGTTTATGAAATTACATAAAAATTTAATATATGTAAATTTAAGCCCATTTAGCAAAATAGACTGGGTAGCTTCTAAACAACAGAAATGTATTTATTTTCTTTTTTTTTAAATATAGTTTTATTGATTTCAGAGAGGAAGGGAGAAGGAGAGATAGAAACATCAATGATGAAAGAGAATCACTGATTGGCTGCCTCCTGCACAACCTTTACTAGGTATCAATCCCGCAACTGGAGCATGTGCCCTTGACCTTAATCAAATCCATGACCCTTCAGTCCCCAGGCCAAGGCCCTGTCCATTGAACCAAACCAGCTAGGGCCAGAATTGTATTTCTTACTGTTCTACGTGCTGGAAGTCCAGGATCAAGGTTCAGGCACATTCAGTACCTGGTGAGGACCTGCTTTCTGGTTCATAGAGGGTTGTCTTCTCTCTCTGTCCACACCTGACAGAAGGGGCTAAAGGAGCCCTCTAGACCCTCTTTTGAAAAGGGCACTAATCTTAGTCATGACCTTCTATAGGCCCCACTTCCTAATATCACATTGGGAATTAAATTTCAACATGTGAATGGAGGGCAAAAAAGGTTCAGTCCATAGGCACTTTCCTTTTCTCATTTTTTTATTATTTCACCATGTCTTTTAAAATATAAAACATTATATAATTGCATATACTGAGAGGATACAGATAATCAGCATCTTAAAAAAAAACATTTTTTCACTTACACAAAAAAAGCCATATGAGACTGTTAGCTGTAAGTTTCAACATATAAAATAAAATTATAAAAATTGGGTCATAAGGCATGTTGGAGATTGCCAGACAAAGATCATCAGACATCTACCACATCAGGCTTATTTAGTGGCTATGGCAAAGAAGGTCTACCAGATATCTCTGATAAATAGTTTAGAAGAGGCTTGTCCTGAATAGTTTAAAAAAGATTCTGGAGTTGTATGCTGTCAAGATTGGGAGAAGTCTAGTAATTAATATGTTGGTAACTTTTACCTAGGAAGCAAAAATATTAAAGCACAATTAGTTTTGCTATTATAAAGATACAGTGATTAATATGCCATTTTTTATAGTTGCTGAATGTCCTGGTCTCTATCTTGTTTCAGACCTGATCATGAAATAGACTTGCCTTTGGCTTATTCCACTCCATAGTCACAGTATGGCTTCTTCTCATTATTATTTAGAGTCTCAAGAATTGTTTATATTTGTTGAAAATATGTATACTTAGCTACTGATGCCAATTGTCAGCTGCCAGTCATCTTCACTTTCCTGAGAATAAAAAATGGAACTATTATTCCTAAACATTTTTAGCTGTTTACCCATATTTTAGTATGCATTATTAATATAACTTTAAAGAGGAAGCCAATTGAATTGCCTAATTTTTTTAGAACACTTTATGCAAAAAATGTTATACTTGCTGGCCAATTAAAAATAACAGCTCATTCTACCATGGTTTAATATGTAAGTTCTAGAAGGCAGATGCCACATCTATTTAATTTTTTCCCCTAGCATCTTGCATACCAGCATTCGATATGTGAAGTTAATTATAACTAACTGATAATAATGCTGTATATTTCTTTAGTAGTACAGAACATTCCCCTTAGATTAAATGAGGGTGGAGAGGGGCCATTTAGCAATGGTCTGCATGAAACTTAAAGGAAATCAGGTAACCTATCTAATAAAAGAGTAATATGCAAATTAACCATCATTCCAACACACAAAATGGCTGCCCCCATGTGGACACAAGATGGCCACCACAAGATACCTGCAGGGGATGGCAGTTGTGGGCATTCATGCCATCATGGGAGGACAATTAGGGGTAATCAGGCCAGCAGAGGTGAGCAGTTGGGGGAGACCAGGCCTGCAAGGGAGGGTAGTTGGGGATGATCAAGCCTTCAGGGGACAGCAGTCAGGGGTGATTGGGCTAGCAGAGGTGGGCAATTGGGGGTGACCAGGCCTGCAGAGAAGGGCAGTTGTCGGAGACCAAGCCAACAGGGTAGGGTAGTTAGGGGTAACCAGCCTGGCAGAGGAGGGGAGTTAGGGAAAATCAGGCAAGCAGGCAGAAGAGTGGTTGGGAGCCATTAGTTCTGGATTGTGAGCAGTTTCCCATATTGGAGAGGGTGCAGGCTGGGCTGAAGGACACACCTCACCCCCTGTGTATGAATTTCATGCACTGGGCTCTAGTAATGTTTATAAACATCTAATATCTCAATGGCTGTTTTCAGAGACAGTAGATTGTAGATTGACTTAGGTGCATAGGGACAATATATATGATATGGAAATTTCCATGGGTACAAGTGGAGGAAAATGGAGGGGATTTTTTGTTGTGTTTTGTTTTGTTTTGTTTTTGTTTTTGTTTTTTTTAAAAGAAGGTGGTTTGTTTAGAATTTATGGAACATTCATTTAGAATTTCCACCTTGTTTTACAAAATTCCTATGAATAATTACAAAGATTGGCACAAATAAAAAATTTTAGTATTTTCATCTCCAAAGCAGAAAAGATGGTATTGTTTTCTGTGGGGAGTAACAGAGTAAATATGCATCTGTAAAATAATGGAAAGTTATGATTTTACCTGAACTAAAAATTATGTGTTATTGTTGAAAGGCAATTTTAATGAGAAAAAAGAAATAAGTATTGAACACATAGTGTCAAGGAACATGATGAAAAAAAATACTAGAAGAAATTCTATTTTTAGGGCTCAATGTTTTAACTTTGTAATCTTGCGATATAGAAGAACTCAACCTGTAAAATATATTACAGCAACTTTTGTGTCTTAATCATAAATTTTACTGCCACTGATGCAAGAGAGTTTCTTTAAACTTAAAATTAAAGAAAATGTTGACTTTTCATTGTGAACCACAAATGCCTGCACATTTCACATAATAGGTAACAACATAGTTTACACATGAGAAGTAGAAAAAGCTACATGCTTTTTATAAATTGATATTCTCATTCATCTTTCTATTTTTATGCTGATCTCATTGGAACAATAACTTTTTTTATTTAATTTGTAGAAGAGTAAGTTGTATGACTCAGATTTTAATTCATTCTTAGTAAGAGTAATGTATCTGAACTAACAGAAAAAACTATGCACAAAACAGAAAAGAAGATAATAGATCAACATTTATTTTCTTTATGTGACATTGACAAAATTACTTTAAAAAATTAGTTGTTATTGAAAATGAACAGCATAAGAGACAGATAAGAACATTTTTTTAGAATGAGTGTTCTGAGAATACATTTAATACCATGACATTAAACTGCTAATATGCATAAATAGAAACCAAACTTTTAAGCCCATGTTGATGTGTGTGTGTGTGTGTGTGTGTGTGTGTGTGTGTGTGTGTGTGTGTTGTAAAGTACGTTTTATATATAATTAATCTTTCACATTTGTATAATCCTTCCCCACCAGGACTGTCTGATAGAACTTTTTGTGATGATGGAAGTGTATTTCTGTCTTAAAATAATAGCCAAGAGCTAGATATACGTGGTTACTCAGCACTTGAAGTGTGGATCTTGTTACTAAGAAATTGTGCTTTCAATTTTACTTAATTTTAATTGATTTACATTTATACTTAAATGGCCACATATGCCCGATTGCTACTATGTCGGATACCACCACTCTAGATTATTTCATCATAAATCAATTTCTTTATGTCATTTCTTTTAGCATATTGGAGATAATTGATGAGTTAAGGATGAGTAAATGGTACAGTAATTATAAAATGCTGAGGTATCAATATTTTTATAAGAAATATAACACCACTGTATTTTCATAATATATCTCATACTTGTGAGTCATAATTGCAAAGTAGGATCATTTAAAATCTTTTTTTAAAGTAAGATTTCTCTTTGATTTTTGGAAGACCTCTAAAAAAAGAATGCAAATCATGAAATATATGTTTCTAAAATACAACTATTTCAAAAAGTAACTCAAAACTAAAACTGAGGCCATTGGGCTCAAATATATACTGAGCATTAATCTTGTATTTATTTTTTGGGTGAACATTTTTCTTTATGCTTTTAAAAATAAGACTCATGATTTAAATAACTATGTTAGAATTATAGAAAGATTTATTCTGGCCTCCAAAATACCTTTTCTATTTTCTTTGTGATGCCTAACATTTTGTAATTTGCTATTTATATTTTTATTTTAAGTCTAGGATGCTGATACTAAAGCCCATTAGTCGGTGGTGGTGGAAGTCCATCGATTATTTGAGGCAACATGTTAGCTGTGTCCATAGAGGGCTGGGCTGGGCTTTTACAAGACTACAGTGTTTAATGTCCAAATACAGGTTCACTATCTCTGGGGTGAAATATAAACTTCTTAACAGATTATATTTTAAATGCAGTGTGACCTTGAAAATCAATATTGCATATTTTAAATTTGAAGTTCTGAAGTCAGATAAGGATAGATTGGAACTCAAGCTCTTCTTTATGACTTTGTAAAAGTTAGCTTAAGCTTCAATTTGCTACTCCAGAAAATATACCTATTTTATTGTTTTTGTAAACATTAAATTAGGTAATGCATCATAAATGCTTGGCTTTCTAGTATTGTTTTAAATAGAGAAGTAATATATTATTCCTTATGAATACAAATACTCTAGCTAATACTTTCTATTAGGTCTATATATTGTGGAGGAAAATGGAAAAGCTTGATAATGAAAATAATATAAGTACAAATAATATAAAGAAATTGCTTTATTTGTGTTTACCTAGGAAATATACTATTCACTAGCACTGATATAAATCAAACATATTTAGTGATATCAATAAAATAAAATATTTCTTAAATATTTTTTTCTTTCCATTCATAAATAAAATGTCATCATCCTAAAAGAGAAAATTCCTGGAAATTATTTCCTGTTAACTATGCAGTTACTGTTTTATTTGATTTTTACAATTACTTTTTTTATGATGATGATTTTGGCCCTTCTCAGTTTTACCAAAATGGTATGAAAGGTGACATTTTAAAGATTAGATAATGTGTGAAGTAAAAATAGACCCAATGATTGACAAACAAGAACTAAGATAACTGCACCAAGCTGTATAGTTTTACCTGTCATTACCTTCTACTTAACCTATGCAGAGCCTATTATTGTTGCAGGTGTGTTAAATCAACATTGAAAGCGTAAATCCTCCCATGGCAGATTTATAACAACTAAAACAACTTTGCATTCATATGTTCACTTAATTATTTACTATTTACTATTTCTTTTTCTATAATTAATTTATTGTATGGTACCTTTGATAGTGTTTATTTACAATTATATAAAAAACATGAACAGCTTTAAATGCAGTCCAAGGACCAATCCCAGTCTAGCTGCAAGGCACTACAGCAGGAGTCCCTCAATGGTGGCCAACTGAAGAATCCAAAGCAACTAGAGAAGAACAAAATCCCACCAAAACTCTCATAGACAACTGAGTTATTTTTGTTGTTGTTGTTATTTGGCTGTTTGATAATGTGAATGGGAAGCACTACATTCAGGAATATTTTACAGTTAGTTGTAATAATTAGAATAAGATATTGGAGAAATGGGGATTTAATACTAAGATGTAAATAAGGATCAAAATGGGATATAGAAAAGATTCACTTAAAATTATGCACTGTAGAGCTTATAGTTTAAATGATGTATGAAATAGAATACAAACGAAAACATGGGAACATATATTCTCTATAATTTTACTGCTACCTTTTCTTCTCCATAAGATCTTCCTATGGCTCAACTTTACAATAGAGATATTTGGTTTCCAGTTGCTCCTTGATCCATTAAGTTTACACATGGCCAAATATCTCTCTAAAACTTAGCTCTGAGCCTGACACTCACTTGTTCAAAAACTTAAGGATATTTTTTTTTTGCTTTTATTTGATAGTCAAGCTCCAGCCTAACATTCAAGGCTTTTAAAATATCTCATAAAATGCTGCTCTTAAAATAAGGTGCCCTATACTTTACATTATTTCTCTATTCCTCCTAAATTGCCCATATTCTTCTCTATGTCAGCTCTTTATCCAAGTCTGCCTTGAGTTCTCTTCCTTTTTTCCCTTCTGGAATAATTCCACCAGTTCAAATAGCATGCATTCTATAAATTTTTTGAAGGGCCACTTCTCTAGATAACTTCCTTTGTTTCTGACAAACATGTATAATCTCTTCCTAAATGAATCCCATAATACTTCATCAGAAAGCTATGTTGCTTTCATTTTTAAACTTTGCATTATTTTAAATGATGCATAATTTATCTTTCTCATTGGGACAAAATTCTTATGAGTTACTATATTTTTTAATGTACAGCACTTGAATAGTAGTAATAATGGATCTTGTACAAATAGGAATTTTATTGAAAAAACATTATCACCACAAAAGTAATGTTTCTCTAGCATTAAAATGAATTTAACAGATCATTAAAAGTGCCTGACCATTTTGAACATTATGAAATGAATTTTAGAATTTAAAAGGAAAGTGAAGTTGGAGTTTTATTTCAAATTTGAAAGCAAGAAAAATAAGTCAGTATGTCTTACATGGAGGAATTGTTTCAGTTAACTCTTGCTATGCCAAAAGTGGTAGACCTTGAAATGTGGATAGAGTTTGTTTTAAAAATTGCTATTTAAGAGATTTTAATGGCCTCACTCAGAGTATTCAGCATTCTTTCATTACAGAAGTAAACTAAGATCTGAGAAAAGACCAAACATCCGATATAATAAAAGACTAAGATGCAGATTGACCAAATGGTTGAAGGACTGGTCACTATGATGTGCACTAACCACCAGGGGGCAAACACTCAATGCAGGAGCTGCTTCACAGGGGGAGCTCTGGTAAGCCAGAAGCCGGGTTCATAGTTGGTGAGCACAGCAGTGGTGGCAGGAGCCTCTTTCACCTCCGCAATAGCACTAAACCATCAGCTGAACATCCCCTGAGGGCTCCTGGACTGTGAGAGGGTGCAGGCAGGGCTGAAGGATCCTCTCTTCCCTGAGTGCACAATTTTTGTGCACCTGGCCTCTAGTCACATATAAATGCGTACAAGTTCACTCTTCTCTAATAGTTCCCCATTTGTTATAACAAGGAAGAGAATGATAGGTCATGAATAGAATAAATGTAAATTTTTCAGAGATGGGCACTGTTGATTTGAGGGCAGACAATGCTTTGTGGTACAGGGCTGTCTTGTGCACTATAGAATGCTCAGCAGCACTCTGGCCTCAGCCCACTGAAGGCTGATGGTACTCCCTGTGCCTCTCTCCACACTATAACAAATAAAAATGCTAACAAACACTGCCAAGTGCCCTTGAAAATCAAAATTGTCCATTAGGTGATTTAATAGTAGCTTTATTGAAGATTTTCTCTTTCCTAAAATCAATCTTAAGGATACAGAAAATCCACTTTACTGAATCATATATTTACTTTGATTCAAGTCCTAATCATTCAAATAGAACAGGAAGTATCCTTTCTTTCTGTTAAATTTTGAATAAGAAAATAATAATATGTGTCTATCAATATATCTTTTGAGAGCAATGATAGTTAAGAAAAAAGTGTGCTTTCATATTTCTAGAATTTTAAAGATGGATTCTAAAGAATATTTTTTCCTGCAAAATCTTACAGGAAATAACTATGCTTTTAAAAGAAGAATATTTTGTTTGCTTACTATTAAGTATTAAATATGATTTTTGGATAAATGAATATATACCTATTTTGTGTTCTTGTAACATTTTGTTCAGATCTGGAGACACATAACTGAATATGTTAAGATCTTGAATCCTGAATGCTCAAAATGTGGTACATAAAGCAGCCATATTAAAATTAAATTATTTCCCTATAAAAGTTGATGAGAAAAAATTAGTATTCAATATTTGAATTAAAAAATTGTTCATTTAATAATCATGGAAAGTTGTTATCTAATGGTATCTAATGTAGAAAATTTGTACTAGGAAGAGAGTCAGTAATAGGAATTTAATTAAATATGAGTTTAGATTAAAAGTCAACCTGCGGTTATGCTAGGAATATTTAAGATTAATTTTACATACATCAGATACCAATAAATTTCAATTATTTTTTCTAATATTTCAGACTTAATATACCATATAGATAATATTTACACAAATTCATTTGTTCATGTATTTAAGGATTTATTTACTAGGCACAGAATTTGTATAAAGGACTCTGAAGACACGGAGGATATAGCAACGAATTTTTAAAATTATACAAGGTGAATAAGAGAACATGTAGCAGAGGTATCTGACCGAATTTTGGGGTAGTAAATAGTCCTTAGCAAGGCTATACTAATTATACAAGCATTAACCAGAAAATTAATGTGATCAGAGGCATGTTTTGAGAAGACCAGTTTGTTTAATCCTAGAAGTATGAGGAGTGAAAAATTGGTACAAGGGATCATTCATTAGTATGGTAAAGTAGATAAAAGAAGTAGTTGTGAAGCAACCAAAAAATGAAATGAGATTTGAAAATTATTTAGGAGGTATATGAATCAGATGTGATTAGTTGATTGATTTAGAAAAGATAAGGAAATAAGAGGTATTTGTTGTATATAGATGAACAGAGGCTGATGGTATCTTTGGAATAGAGATTCCTGGAACAGAACTATATGGGGAGGGTTATAGGCTTTGAATTAATTTTGAACATATCAAATGTGCTCTGTCTTTCAGACTTCTAAGCGGACATGTCAAATAGGTGCTCTATACACAAAAGTGTAGTATGTAGCACAGAATTGCTCTGGGATATAAAATTGGGAGTGACTGGTGGTAGATAGAAACTAAAAATTTGGGTGTGACTGAAAGAATTTAGAGAGAATTATGTGACAACAGATTGATTGTTAATGCCATTTTCAGTGATCTCAATATCTAAAGATGAATCAAGAAGACAACTGAACAGAATCTGAGAAAGAGTAACTAGAAATGTTAGAATTGAATCAGAAATGTTGGGAATGGTTAGGGTTGAGGAATATTAGAGAACTCTAAAGATAATCCTTAGTAATAGAGTCTAATCAACATTTGAGTCTAATCAACATTTTATTTCATACCAACATTCTGATGTGAAATAAAAGGGTATTGTATTATATTCCTTAACTTTGGTAGCTTAAGAGTTATTTGGTGGCCTTCATAAACGTTTCATAGAAATTCATGTTAAGCATATTATCTGCTTTGGCATTAGTTTATAAATGAATTTTATATGTTGAATCTAAAGGGAATGCTGAACCATACTTCATGATACTCTTTGTTATACACGTTCTCATTTCTGATAATAACTATTTAAATCAAAATAGTTATCAGACCATATTCTGTTTTTCTCTATTCTAATAGCTACCTGCCACTATATGTTTTATTTTACTGAAATAAATACTTGCCCCATATCCCTTTGACCCACACCATTTCTTTGCACTAAGTCCACCAGGAGTACCAGGGAGTTAACACTCCCTCCTCCCTCCAGGGCAAATTCTCCATTGAGCACTAATAAGAATTGGTAAATATTCCCTAAATATTCTCATGCCCTGTTCATGTAGGAAAAAAGTGTGATGGATGCCCTACATTGTTTCTCAGAGCTTCACAGCAGGACTGAAACCCAGTTGCCCCAGATGTAATCTGCTCAATAACACACTTTTGTATATCCCTCTTTCTCTTTTAGCTAGGGTTCTCCAGAGAAACAGAACTAACTGGATAAATAGACACACACACACACACACACACACACACACACACACACACACACGGAATTGTCTCACCCAATTATTCGGGCTGGCAACTCTCCAGTTCTTCAGGACAAGTCAGCAAGCAAGAGACCAAAAGGCAATTATTTAGTTTCATTCTGAGTTCAAAAACCTAAGAAGCAAAATTGATGTCATTTCAGTCTGAAGGCCAGCAGTCTCAAGACCCAATACATTTCAGGTCAAGTCTAAAGGCCCAAAAAAGCCAGTTCTTTAACTTGGAGCCATCAGACAGGAGAGATTATCTCCAACTTGGGGGAGGGTCAGCTTTTTTTAATTCTATTCAAACATTCAACTGATTAAATAAGACCCACCTGCAATCAGCTTTATTAAATATACAATTTGGATATTAATATTCTCCAGATTAAGAAGTACAATTTAATTATTAGAAAAATAGTCACAAGAATGTAAGATATAGCATTGAGAATATAGTCAACTATATTGTGATAGCAATGTATGGTGATAGATAGGCACTGGAAATATCAGGGAGGGATACTTTATAAAGTATATGATTGTCTAACCACTATCGTATACACTTTAAACCAATACAAAACAATACTGAAAGTAAACTGAATTAAAAAATAAAAAATAAATATTAATCTCTTTCAAAAGCACTCTTACAAAAATACTTATAAAAATGTGTGGACAAATATCAGGGCCTCCCATGATGCAGTCAAGTTGACATAAAATTAACCATCATAGTCATCCCAATCAACACAATTTTATTTTCCAAAATAATTTTTCTAATCTTTCTTCTGCCACCTTTACTTCTAGAAATAAAGCTTTTTTTTTACATTGACAGAAGACAATTAAGTTTTGATATATGTATAGATAGTCAAATTTCAAAAGACAATATACCTCAGTTTGCCCAGAATTATTCTGGCTCACAGCTCTTACCTTACTTAGTTGTTAATATGTTTCCTTTCCTTTTAAAAATATTCTACTTTGAATAATATTATATGAGCATTATAGTCAGTAATTGTGATAATAATAAAAATAGTGAAATATATTTATTCTTTTATAATTTTATTCTACTAATCCTATATATTAAAAGGCTAATGTGCAAATCAACTAAATGGCAGAACAACTGGTATCTATAATGCTCACTGACCACTAGGATGCAGATGCTTAATGAAGGGAGCCTATCCAGCCTCCATGGCAGCACTAAGGATATCTGACTGCAGTTCGACATCCCCTGAGAGGTCCCAGAATATGAGAGGGTGCAGGCTGGACTGAGGGAAACTCCCCACCCAGTGCACAATTTTTGAGCACTGGGCCTTTAGTTAAAACTATGATGAGCATGTGCCATAGTCTTCAAATTATTTTTCTTCCTGGATAATTTTACACTGCAATTATTTACCATGATGTATATGGACTGCCTGTTTGTACCCTGGATATTATCATTGATTACCTTAAATGTATTTTCTTGTTTAAATGACTAAGAATGAGTTTTAAAATTACAAATAATTTATAAGTGTACAGTCTTTCACAAGATCATGCTTTATTTTTCTATATGTGACAAATATGATTATTTTTCCTGAAATAAGATTTTAATCTAAAATTTACATACTTGATTGATACTTATTTAATTAGCTTCAAAGTCATAGAATGTGAATAGCTCCAGGGTAGTTCTGTTCTTCCATTATAACTAAGGGAATGGTGAGAATAATTTTTGGTTATCGGGAATGCTCAGAGCTTATTTCGTTTATTGTGGAGACAAGAGGAGGAGACAATTCCATGTTGACTGTGGGACACACAATGATCGGACTTCACAACCTCTCAGAAAGCAATGAAAGTGTTTACATTGCCTCCTTTCTGTAGTTTATTTTCCATTTATTCTATGAATTATATATCTTTGTGTTTATTAAACACAAAGTATTTTTGAGTACTTTTATCAGTAGGGATGATTTTATTGCCTAATGGAAATAATTTTATAACAATTTTATTTTAGCAATAAAATATTAACTTTTAGTAATATTATTAATAACTATGTCAAATGAGTTGCTAACTATACTTTAGAGCAATCAACATGTACTGAGTACCAGATTACTGCATTTTCAAAACAATTCTGCATAATGCTGTGAGACAGTATTTGATCTTGAGTTCTTTTTGGCTTCCTTATTATAACTCTGGTATTCTTGCAACAATGAATGGCTGTTATTCAAATGCACATAAATGTGTTTAGTCCATAAGAATAGTATTTCTACTAATCTATAAATAGTTGACAAAATAATTGGATGAAATGCTTGATATTCATCTGAACCAGTATTTGCAATTTCACTTTTAAATTTAGATTTCAGAAATAATATAGCAGTGGTGCTCATGAGATATTCAGATATTTTTGTTAGCTTTTCATGAACAGGATAGTTGCTTCTTAAAATTGCATATTCCGTTTCACCAAATCTAAGAAATCTCTTTTTAAAAAGACACTATTATACAAGTAAGAAAGTGCATGGACATGCAGCATGATGTACAACTTCTAAATGCATAGTTTTACATATTTAATGACCTTTTCATTTTTTTCTAGATACACCATCAGTTAAGATTATACCATCTACTCCTTTTCCTCAAGAAGGACAGCCTTTGATTTTGACTTGTGAATCCAAAGGAAAACCACTGTAAGTGATTTAATGAGTAATGATGATTTTCACTTTTGCTTCTATTCTACTTTGATTGCAAACTTAAACCACAGAAATCCACTGCTTTTGTCTGTTCTTGGTGGCCACAGTGATCTCTAGACCAGAACCCCCTGTCCGCAATTACGTCTTCATTAAGTATCTGTGGAAGATTGGTCTTTTTCTTTGTCATCTAGTGAAGTTTCTGGGAAGGGTTCCAGTTGTAATTTTGCCCCAGAAAGATTTCTCAACCTGAAAGAAATGTAGGCTTAATCAATCACTGTTCACATCATCAGATTGATAACAATTGTACATTGCTGAGCTTAGTTCTCTCAGGAAAAATTTTGAAAAAAATTGAAGAATCGTCAAAATATGCCCAACTTTTAAAGTTAGTTGAGGAAGCATTTCCTTAATAAGAGAAATGAACTCTGCATTTCTTATGTAGCAACTCCACAACACATAATTTATGCATGTGATAATACTTGGAGGGAAGGTGAATGAAAGGGGTCATAAACTCAACATATTCAATTGTAAACTATTTCATTATTAAAATATATGAGTCCTAACATCCTTTCAGCTCTAAAATTATACTTTTTAACATTCATATTTTTAAACAGCAAACTCAGGAAGTCTACTATTTCTACAAAAATAAAATCGGTATAGATTATCCAAATAAGGATTATTCAAAGATTATTTGAAAGACATTTGATCATTTTAATATAGCAACACTCTAGGTATAGAGAAAAGTAATGTATTTGATTTTTAAAACTTTCAATTGAGTTAAATTTTGGTTTAAATCTTAAGAAGATGGGTTTAATTGTTCTCTGTTTATAATTATATGGGAAACCTTTGTGCAAATTACACAGTTACAATTGTTTTTCTAAGAATATTTATTATTTAAGTGCAAATTACATAGTATTTATGAGAAAGTTTCCTAAAAGAGTTTTAAGGCAGAATGTGGGAACCTCTTTCCACGTCCCGCGTGGTTCAGGGTTCCCGGTTCAGGGTTCGGGTTCTGAAGGAGGCCGCACGCAAACGAAAAGAGAGACTGGAAAATATTAATTTGGCGATATTGGGGGGCCAGGCGGGAGCCTTCCTCTATTGCAGTGGTTCTCAACCTTTCTAATGCTATGACCCCTTAATGTAGTTTCTCATGTTGTGGTGACCCTCCAACCAAAAAAATTATTTTTATTTTTTTTTATTTTTTAAAAATATATTTTATTGATTTTTTACAGAGAGGAAGGGAGAGGGATAGAAAGTCAGAAACATCAATGAGAGAGAGACATCAATCAGCCGCCTCCTGCATGTCCCACACTGGAGATGTGCCCGCAAGCAAGGTACATGCCCCCGACTGGAATCGAACCTGGGACTTTTCAGTCCGCAGGCCAACACTCTATCCACTGAGCCAAACCGGTCTCGGCCAAAAAATTATTTTCGTTGCTACTTCATAACTGTAGTTTTGCTACTGTTATGAATCATAATGTAAATATCTGTGTTTTCCGATGGCTTTAGGCGACACCTGTGTTTTGGTCATTGGACCCCCGCCGGGGTTGCGACCCACAGGTTGAGAACCGCTGCTCTAGTGGAAAGGACTTCCACTTGCTCTGGCCTTTTTCTCCCTTTTATTAAGGCTTTGGGACACACCCCTAGCCTTTAGGCAGAAAATAACAAAACAGAAATTAACCTGAAACAAACAGAAATTATACAGAAACAAACAGGCAGAGGCTGCTTCAGCTAACAATGTTTTCAACTAAACAGTGAGTGATTAGCTCTGACCTTTCAGAGCAATTAAGGTTGACCAGCTTTCTAGTCTCCTGTTTACATCCATTGAGTGAAAACAATGTTTGGTTTCTGGCAGGGGAAGTTTGAAATGTCAACATCCTCAATTGTATAATATTATATTTTTTTAACACATTAAGCATATTCACACTTCCTTATTTTAATATTTATTGTTGATAGTATTACAGATGTCCCTTTCCTCTTTTTTTCCCATTGACCCCCTCCACTAGGCATCTGCCCCTCCAAAGCCTTCACCCCACTATTGTCTGTGTCCATGGAATATGTATATCCCATGTAATAAATGGGTAATATGCAAATTGACACTAACAGCAAAAGAACCTGGAACAATCAGTGGCTATTATGTGTACTGAACACTAAGGGCAGATATTCAATACAGGAGCTGCCTCCTGGTGGTCAGTGCACTTCCACAATGGGAGTGGGGCTCAACCAGAAGCCAGTGCATGGCTGGCCAGGGTACTGGTGGTGACAGGAACCTCTCCCTCTTCCACAACATTTCTATCGATGTCGACTATTGGGCTTCTGGGCTGCCAGAGGGATGTCTGACTACAAGCTTAGGACCAATTCCACAGAGAGCAGGCCTAAGCCAGCAGGTGGACATCCCCCACAGGCTCCCAGACTGTGAGATGGCACAGGCCATCATGAGGGCCTTCCCCTCTCAGTGCACATATTTTCATGCAGGAGGCCTCTAGTATGCATATAAGTTTCCTGGTTTCTCCCCACTACCCACTCCCACCTTCCCTCTGAAATGCATCTGTCTTTTCCATGGTTCTGTCTCTGGGTCTATTTTATGCATTAGTTTATTTTGTTGATTAGATTCCACATATGAGTGAGATCATGTGATACTTAGCTTATTTCACTTAGCATAATGCTCTTTCCAGGTCCATCTATGCTGTTGTAAGTGGTAAGGTTTCCTTCTTTTTTACCATTATATAATATTCCATTGTGTAGATGTACCACAGCTTTTTTATCCACTTGCCTGCTGATGGGCATTTGGGCTGTTTCTAAATATTAGATATTGTAATTTGTGCTGCTATGAACATAAGGGTGTTTCAGGTTTCTTAGGATATATTCCTAGAAGTGTGATCACTGGGTCAAAAGGCAGTACTATTTTTAAATTTTTGAGAAAACTCCATACTGTTTTCCATAGTGGCTACACCAGTCTGCATTCCCACCAGCAGTGTACCAGGGTTCCTTTTTCTCTGCATCCTTGCCAACACATGTTGTTTGTTGATTTATTGATGATAGCCATTCTGACTTTCTTTATTACAGTTTTGGTATTTTAAAACTGCTTTCATTCAGTAATTATTTCCTACAGATGTAAACATGCAGATTTAAAGAGCATATTGTGAATTAGTATATTAATTTATTTTATAGTATAAGAAACACTTAAGGTATTTTATAACTTAAAAAACACATTTTTCATAGTAGCTTTACTGTATATATATCTTGCATAATTCATTTTAGTATTTCTTACATTCTGAGAAGATTAAATTCCTTATATAAAACAGTTTTCTCCATCCATCAGTATGCTGTCAAATGTGACTGCACATTCTAGTGTTAAAGTTTCAACAAAAGCTTTTGGCTACAAGTTCAGTACTTTAAATTGGGAAAGAAGCAAAGTAGACCCTAGTCAGCTTTACACATACTTAAATCCCAATCTATTTACTCCTGAACCTGTGTATCTAAACAGAAACTTCCCTACTGTCCCTCCCATCTTCACTCATTTTTTTCCATGTATTATTGCCTGACTCTGTCTGCTCCCCTTCTCTCATTTTTTATACTTCTGTTTTGTTTGTTTGTTTCCATTCTCCCTTCCTCAGAGGTCAGAATATTGAGGTATGAAGGAACATGATCAGGATCAAGGTGTAGCAAAGCATTTATGATTTTTTAAATATATTTTATTGATTTCTTACAGAGAGGAAGAGAGAGGGATAGAGAGTTGGAAACATCAATGAGAGAGAGACATGGATCAGCTGCCTCCTGCACGCCCCCAACTGGGGATGTGCCCGCAACCAGGATACATGCCCTTGACCGGAATTGAACCTGGGACCTTCCAGTCGGCAAGCCAATGCTCTATCCACTGAGCCAAACCGGTTTCGGCAGGATTTATGATTTTAACTTCTCCCTATAGTTTTGCCCCCAAGTACATGTATATATACTTGGAGCAAATATATAATTTATGCCATTAAATGAGGTGACGATGGGAAATATAATATTCAGAATGCTTGGAAATAAATACATTCCTGCTCAAATATTATCCAATTACCTATCAATGATCTACTCTTTGACTCAATATTCAACCTGCATACTAGAATTAGCATTTCATGTGAATAATGAGAGTGTGAGGTCCATGTAATAAGATATGTTAAGTAGTTCATTTCCATTAGATGAGCTGTGGTTGAATAGATGCACATAGTGAGGGTCTCTTTCAGCAACCTGGAAATAAGGTTGGCTGTGTAACTCTTCTGCACTGAAAATGAATGAAAAGTATAATCATCTCTTACTTATGTTTTTATGTAAAGAATACAAATATTCCAGAAGTTTAGAAAATAGAAAATGTTTTTTCCCCCAGAAAGATCCTGTTTAATAATACTTTGCAAATAGGTAAAATAAATTAAAAAAAAAAACTCTCCTTATTTTACAGAAGAGAAAACCAAGTCTCACCAAATGTAAACCAAATTTTCCTGATTCATCCAAATTTAAAATGGATGAGTTAAGATATAAACTTAGTTCAATCGTTGTCCAAAGTTCATATTCTTTCGGCTATTTTCTGCTACTTCCATTGCTGAGTCTAAATTGCCTGTTACGTTATCCAAAGTAATTTTTGAAAAACTAGGACGTACAACAATGTTCAGCAGTGAAGTTCAACCCACAGAAGCTTGAAAGTGAAGAAGTAGCTGGTCTCAAGACACATTTATTCTTGCCATCTTCTTTTATCAGACTTTCTTCTATATCTATGCCTTTTTCAAAACTTGCCAAATTCCTACAAAACTGGCTGTTTCTACAATGAGTTTATAGCTATGTTAAAACAAAATAGAACAGCCAAAACTTGTTTGGCTCAGTGGATAGAGCATTGGCCTGCAGACTGAAAGGTCCCAGGTCCGATTCCGGTCAAGGGCATATACCTTGGTTTCGGGCACATCCCCAGTAGGGGGCGTGCAAGAGGTGGCTAATCAATGTCTCTCTCTCATCTATGTTTCTAACTCTCTGTCCCTCTCCCTTCCTCTCTGTAAAAAATCAATAAAATACATTAAAAACAACAACAACAACAAAAATAACCTCTAATTAATATAATATCACCTGGCAATTAACTCATAAGCTCCACTCCACAAGGGCTAAAATTGTCATTCTATTTTGTCTTTATCCTCATAGATCCCAATGTGTGTTCTGTATGCTGTGTTACAGAGGTAAATGTGCATAAAGTTATTTTCTTATATTTTATTCTCATTCCCAGCTTCATTTTTACCCTTTGCTTTCCTTATAGTCTGCCAGGCCATTGATAGTAAAGGCATTGCAAACATTCCTTATTCCTTATGCTGCCCTTAGATAATTGGTTTACTTATGTCCTTCCTAATATTCTTAAAATTCCTTCTTCTGCAGTTTCAAAGTAACTTTCACTTCCAATAAATGTAGGCATTAACTTCTTTAAAGACAATCTAATTTCTACTCTCTCTTTAGATTATATCTTATCTCCAACAGTGCCAGATGAGGCAGATAGGACAAAAAGCAAGGGGAGATTGAAAAGACGCATTGGATTATCCCAGAAGGAAATAGTGATCATAAATAAACAGTATCACTAGAGCAGAGAAAACAGAAGGCAAATTGAAATGGATTAATCAGGGAAATAGAAGGTGGTGGGGAAGCAAAGATGATGAGAGGATCACCCATTTTAGAAAGTGAATAAAAAATGTAAGAGAAACAAGGAAATTAATTTATCTCAAATGGAAGTTATAAAATAAATAATAATATAAAGACGGTTCATATTTAAAATACAGTGGTACCTTGAGATATGAGTGCCCTAACATAGGAGATTTTTGAGATATGAGCCCTCCAGTGAGCGATTTTTCGCTTTGAAATAAGAGCTACATATGAGATACGAGTAATCACTCAGATTGGCTCATTGCGCAAGACCCACCAGTTTACTGCAACTCAGTCAGTGTGCTTGTTTACTTCATTGTCGAAGCATATTTTGTGAATTTACATACTTTATCACATTTCTTTTTATAACCATGGGTCCGAAGAAAGTGAGTGGAAAGGTCAGTGCTCAGAAGAGGATGATGTTTATTTAATTAAAGTGTGAAATCATAGAAAAATATGAGCAAGGTGTGCGAGTGGCTGACTTGGTGAGGCAGTACGGGCATAGTACTTCAACGATATGCACTGTGCTTAAACAGAAGGAATCGATAAAGGGTATAATCCAGCTAAGGGCGTTACAATAATTTCTAAGCTCCGTAGCTCTCTCCATGAAAAGATGGAGAATCTAATGATGGTGTGGGTGACTGAGAAGCAGCTTAAAGGAGATACATTAACACAGGGCATCATATGCGAGAAGGCTCGAGCGATTTACAGTGTTTGCTGGAGCAGACCCCACGCACTTCCAGGGACAAAGCATCGAAAGACTCATTTAAAGCCAGTAGAGGCATTCACTCCATCATCAGACATGGTGAAGCAGCAAGTATGGATGTGAAGGCAGCTGGGGATTACCTCAAAACTTTTTCTGAACTGATAGAAGCCAAAGGATATATCCCCTAGCAAGTCTTCAACTGTGACGAGACAGGGCTTTTCTGGAAGAAGATGCCAAATAGGACTTCTACAATGGCAGAGGAGAAGGCGATGCCCGGCCACAAAACCATGAAGGATAGGCTAACTCTTGCACTGTGCGCCAAAGCGAGTGCAAGATCAAGCCTCTGCACATGTACCATTCAGAAAACCCCAGAGTTTTTAAGTCACTTAAGATTTTAAAAGATGAACTGCAAGGTATGTGGAGGGCAAACTGGAAGGCATGGGTCACCAGGAAGTTCTTTGTGGAGTGGGTAAACCTGGTTTTCAGCCCTTCTGTTAAGAAATATCTACAGGAAAACAACCTAACCATGCAAGCCCTCCTCGTCCTGGACAAAGATCCTGCTCACACACCGAACCTCGAAGATGAACTCCTCCAAGAGTTCAAGTTTATAAAGGTTGTCTACCTACCTCCCAACACCACTCCTATCCTGCAACCCATGGATCAGGAGGTGATTTCTAATTTTAAAAAGTTCTACATCAAGCACCTGTTCCGGCGCTGCTTTGAGGTGATGGAGAACACAAATCTCACTCTTCAAGAGTTCTGGAAGAACCACTTTAACATCGTGATATGCCTCAGAATTATTGATCAAGCCTGGCTGGGTGTTACAATGAGGACTTTGACCTCTGCATGGAAGAAGCTGTGGCCTGGAGGTGGATGAAAGAGACGTGAATGAGCTCATCCAGGAGCACTCTCTGGAACTCACCAGGGAGGAGTTACAAGAGTTGCAGTCTCAGCAACATGTGGAGGTTCTCCAAGAAATTGGTTTCCAGGAGGAGCCAGAGGTGGCTCCACCTCTAGGCCCATGGATTTTCCCAGATACACTATCTCCTCCTCCACTGGCACCTCAGGTTTGAATCCTTAGAAGGTTCTTTTGGCTATGGCCGCAGGCCACAGCTTCTTCCATGCAGAGGTCAAAGTCCTAGTTGTAACACCCAGCCAGGCCTAATCAATAATTATCTCACTTGTGGAGACAAGTAAGATAAAGGAGATTTTAGGAATGTGGGAGAGGGTGTCACACTTCATGGAAAAGAAACACCCTCAAAAAGTTGCTACTGGTCCTGCATCAGAGCTGTTCAATGAAACTTGCCTCACCCATTTCAGAAGCATTCTGAAAGGGAGGAAGAGGCAAACTTTGTTGGACACGTGTTTTTTTTTTTTTTTTTTAAATCGGCCAAAAATGCAAAGACCAGTAGCAATTAAGTTCAGTGAAGATTAGTTAAGTTACATTCAGTTTAGGGATAAAGTGTAGCATTAAGAATGTAACGAGTAGGCAAATACACTTTATAAAACCAGTTTATTCCTTCACATTCTCTTTTATTATGTTTTTATACAATATTTGTCTGTTATAAATACATTTTTCTTATTCAAAAACACATAACAAGAACAACAGGGGTGGCATTTTGGGGGCTGGAACGGATAAAGGGCATTTCAATTGATTTCAATGGGGAAATTGGCTTTGAGATAGGAGCAACTTTATATACTAGCAAGGTTATGGAACAAATTAAACTCGTATCTCGAGGTACCACTGTATGGTCAAAAAAGCTTAAAAAATGTGGGAGTAAAAATGAAAGATGTGATATGACAATACTTAAAGGCCAGATTTCAGTTTCTTATTTTACTACCAAATTTCTACTCTATTACCTTGGAGCTCTTATACCTGATTCCCCATTTTGTTATTGTGGAAACACTGAAAGGCAACACTGTGGTTCAGCTTCTGATTGGCTCCCAAAACACTTGATTTCTTTTTTTAATATATTTTATTGGCTTTTTATAGAGAGGAAGGGAAAGCGATAGAAAGTTAGAAACATCAATGAGAGAGAAACATCGACCATCTGCCTCCTGCACACCTCTTACTGGGGATGTGCCCTCAACCAAGGTACATGCCCTTGACCAAAATCAAACCTGGGACCCGTCAGTCCAGAGGCTGACACTCTATCCATTGAGCCAAATTGGTGGGGCTTGATTTCTATTATCTTTCCACTTACCTAATCCACTTTTACTGAGCAGGTGGGGATCAGCAATGGATAATGGATACATGATGCTTTATATCTCCTAGCTGACTTAAATAATATTTTTAATCCATGACCAAATATGTATTATTCCTTTCAAAATGTTTGACCAATTTATGATTTCCTGAAGGGTGAGTTATTCATGGTTATTATCCTTTTGTATAAATCACAGATGATAGCCTGGCTCAACTTGTGCTTATACTCATGTTCCCAACCTGTGGTCCTGTATGCTAATATTGTTTTCTTTGTTCTAAATGTGAGGGCTCCAGTGACTGCTTATAAATAATCATGCCTTATTTGCCTATTTTGGACTGAAGCCTTTTGCTGTTTTCCCATTGAACAGCTGCATAACTTGGTCCAGGACCAAATTGTTCCACTTGACATTACTGTAGAAGCATTCTATCCTTTCCTTAAAAGAGAGATTACTGTACTTGTCTGTCTATTGTTTTAATTTTAGTTTAAAGTGAGGACCAAGCTAATGCCAACCACTCTTCTTTCAAGTCCCCAGAGTTTTGCAACCTTCTTCTTTCTTTGGCTGAATTCCCAGACAGCTTTTCGGGAACAGCATTCTCCCTTTATAGAAGTAGAGAGAGGTGGAAGAAAAGCTGCTATAGTACATTAAAGTCATGACCTTAAATAGTGTGGAGTTGCACCTCATATACTATAAACAAAGAATTGTCACTCATTTTAATCCAATGTGTAACATGTTTTAAATATAAGTCAGCAAAGTAATGCGACATTTTCAGTTCAATGTGTATTTGGCATTTATTCTATAAAAGAAAATGATTATAAGTATTGATAAATTTTTCTGTGTATCCAGCACAATGTTTAGGTTTTACCTTCTGGTAGCCACAATTTTTCTTGCATTCTTGTCATTAATTTAGTATATATAAATCATAGGCCCCCATTCTGTACAAAAATGAAGATTTTAATCCTCAGGAAGACAGATCGAATAATGCATGACAGCTTAGGCATACCCTTTCTGATTAATGATACTTTGCTTAAACACTTCACTATTGTAACAATTAGTGAAGTGTGTAAGCACAGCTATCACACAACCATTTTTGAAATGATCAAGAATTGAAAAAGAAATCTAAGAACATATTGATGAACTTTCCATTAGCATAATAAAGATTAAAAATGAGATTCAAATTAAGCAAAATGGTTTTATATCAAGTCAGTTTTCTGGTATATACTTTTTTGCCAATCACTTGTTATTTACTAATTGACATACAACCTAATCACAGTCAAAATAAATGACAAAACAAAAACACACTGGGAATTAAAAAAGGTAAGTTATCACCCAGACTGTATGGTTCAGTGGTTGAGAATCGACCTATGAACCAGGAGGTCAAGGTTTTATTCTCAGTTGGATTGCATGCCCAACCCCCAGAAGCAGTCGTGTAGAAGGCAGCTAATGGTTCTCTCCTATCTTTGATATTTCTCTCTCTCTAGGCCCCTTCCTTCCTCTCTGAAATTCTCTCCCTTCCTCAGAGTGCCATCCTTCAGCCCAGAGGTTCTAATTGATAGTTCTATGGTGGGCTATGGATCTCTGAAAAACAAAGAAACAAACAAACAAAAAAGCAAGTTATCATCAATAGTGAAATATTTTAAGCCAAAACAAGACAAAATATGAATGTTTGGGGAAATTGCTCTAAAATAATAGTAATTGTATATTAGTTGACCTAATAAATAACAGGTGTTAATTTTATGATATGTGTTTCTCACCGGCCACCTATGCTATTGAAAGCCATCTAATTAATCATCAGGTTGCTGTTTATTTTTAGATATAATGCTTAAGCTGTCATGGTCTTGGGCACAATTGTGTGGTGAAGTAGAAAGAGAAATAGAAAACTAGATTTGAATTACAAATATCTTTAGCCTGAGTAGTCTTGAACAAGTCGCCGAACCATGTCAAATATCTTTTTAATTAATATCTTATTTTTAGAGTAATTTTAGGTTCAGTGAAATTGAGTAGAAAGTACAGAGTTCCCAGATACATACCCCTGTACCACACATGCACAGCCTTTCCCACTATTCACATGCCATAAAATAATTGTATACTTATGGCTATTTTGTTGAAGTTTGTGAGCTGCAAGAAGAGAGGAAGAGACATGAACCCTGTAAAATAAAATATAGCCAGAAATGGGAAACTGTAACATCTGAAGTCATGGAATGGCACTTTCATAATGTTAAGACAGAACATTTTTTAGAAAACTTGGATAGGATTGGAAGGGGTAGAGAATGAGTGTGGGTTCAACAAATGTGGGAAAGGCTGTACTCTAGGGAAGTTCTGCTGGGATGATGGAACTACTCTGTTAGTGAGTTTTGACAGAAAACTAAGGCAGGAGATATGGAAAGCCTTTACCAGAACTAAGTGAATGGCATGGCTCATGAATGGGTGAGTGTCCACAATCTGTAATGTTGACCATCTTATTTTGACATAGCTTTCCAAGTTCACTCATGGGTATTGCTTATTTAAACCATACACTATTCTGTTGTGAAATGTTTACAAAGACTCATAATTATTCCATTGTGTAGAGGATAAGAATAAGTCTTGTGATGATTACATGACCTTTGTCAATCACACAGCTCATTAGGATTATATTACTAAAAAAAAATTAACAGCACCGGTGGTTAGGTTTTATTGTTTAAAATATTTTCAGTTTTCCAATAATACTGATTTTTCACAGTAACCTGATAAAGTTGACAAGAATGAGATAGTTTTCATAAACTACTAAAAAAGCCCATTTATCAAATAGTTTTAAAATATTACCAGTTATATAAGCTTAAATCTGTGATAGTATATTTAAATTTTATATAAACTGTTTCAAAATATATCTAAATAGTTTCCACCTATAATTATGATTGTATGTATAATAATTATGTTATTATTATATGTTTTTAAAAATCCAGTTATATTATAACCTTAATCTTATATATCTTTAAGAAGATTAAGATTGCAGGTTACAAGTACAAAGCAATATTAATAGGAACACAATACCACCTTAACAAATACAATGGGAAGCCTTACAGGGTAAATAGAATAAACAGAAGTTAAAAGTAAACATCCCTCAAAAGTATGTCTTTTTTGTTGACTATTATGTTAATACTAGAGGCCCAGTGCATGAAATTTATGCATGGGGTGGGCTGTGTGTGTCCCTCAGCCCAGCTTGCACCCTTGCTAATCTGGAAACCTCAAGGAATGTCCAACTGCATGTTTAGGCCTGATCCCATGAGAATCAGGCCTAAATGGGCAGGTGGACATCCCTCTCACAATCCAGGACTGCTGGCTCCAAACCACTTGCCTGCCTGCCAGCCTGATTACCTCCTAACCTCTCTCCTGCCAGCCTGATTGACACCTAACTGCTCCCCTGCTGGCCAATTTGCCCCAAAGTGTCCTCCCATGCCAGCCTGGTCACCCCTAACTGTCCTCCCCTGCAGGCCTAGGTCCCTCCCAATTGTCCTCCCCTGCTGGCATGATCACCCACAACTGTCCTCCTCTGCTGGCCATCTTGTGGTGGCCATCTTGTGTCCACATGGGGGCAGCCATCTTTGACCACATTGGGGCAGCCATCTGGTGTGTTGGAATGATGGTCAATTTGCATATTACCTCTTTATTATATAGGATGTTACCAAAACAATTGACTGATTAAACATAAGGGTCTCCTTATTATAGAGTTACTTTTGAAATGGCAGTTCTTAGATAATGAAAGTTACAGGATATTTAGAATGTTTTTATTTCTTTGTGTACTGATATCTAGAGAAATACAAAATTCTCTCAATTAATTAATTAAAAGTTAAAGGCAAAATAACCCATATTTTTTCCAAAACATTTTCAAAGGAAATTATCTCTTAACTTATACAATTAAAAAAATATATCCATGTGCCATCCTTCTCATGTGTAGTTCTTTTCTGAGACCCATATGGTCTTTTGCTTCCATCTCATGGCTTCAAAATTTAATTACACATTAACTCTCTGGAAACACAAAGTGCTTATCTTGGAAATGAGACTGAATATATTTGGTTTGGTTTTGGAAACAAGATGCTGAGTCTGGGTAATCTCCACTGCTGTTATTTAGGCTGGGCATTTGTGGTGCGTTAGCCACTCAATCATTTTCAATTAAGCATTCCTATGTCTTGTGAAAGTCCCATAAGTTGTTCAGAACCCTGATTATAGATCCATAGAGGAAATGTACTTCTTAAACATTTCCAGGTAAGCAGTGTTTTTGCAACAAAAAGTCAATTATTTTGAGGAATTATATAAATCTTCAGTAGAAAACTTTCACACAAAAAAATTCTCAGTACTTTTAAGACACCATCGTGGAATGATGCTGTCATATATATTGATTAGATTTTTCAAGCTGCACTTTGGGCTCATGAATTTAAAATTATGTAGTTTTCATATATATTAATTATAAGATTATATTTAAGCATTTTACCTTTTATCTAAAGATCTATAAACAATGCATGTATTTTTATATAAAAACCAAGTCATTAAAATGGTAATTTTAATCTTAACCCATTGCTCAACATGCATTTTTTTTCTTATTATTTGTCATAATGTTAGAGCAAATGCCATTCTGGTAAAGTTATTAAGAAGTAGATTCCACTCTGCCTGTGTTAAATATTTTAATTTTCACTTTTGTAAAATATATGCAGAAAAAAAGTATGGAAATAAAATTAATTTAGATTTACTCTAGGCATTTAGTATTACTTTAGTTAATATTGAAATTGAGAAATTCTTTTTGCTAAGAGAGCCATTTACTCACACTTAGAAATCTAAAGAATATTTTCTGCATTGCACACATGTTTTTAAAATGCCTGGTGTATATTGATTCACTTTTTCAGATTCCCACATTCATATAGAAGTTCCTAAACTTCCACGTTTGAACAAGAAATATTTAAACAGCAACTCAAATTGTAGGAAATGTGAACATTTACAAATGTCTCCAATTAGAATAGGAAGAATATGTCAGTGATTGATGATGGCCTTAAAGCCCAGCTCTTGCAGATTCAGAGTACTAAAAATATCTGAGCTGCTTCAAGGAAAGGACAAAGAGACAGACAAAATTTTTAAAAAGCAGCAGAAGAAAGCAGCAACTAATTTGACTTGTCATCAGTAATTATCCCTGAAATGGTGAGCTGTGATAGACTTAAGCACTAGCACTGAAAACTACAACTAACAGAGATGAGCATAGTGAAGTATTAAAGAGATAATAGCTTGTCAGTATAGGGACAGAAAGACCCAGAGGCCACAGGAGCTTTCACTGTTTTCAAATTGCTAGTTGTGACTTATTAATGAATTATAAGTTTAATTAAAAAACCCTGTTTAAAAACTAAAAATAAAAAAATCCTATATAATAAAGAGGGAATATGCAAATTGACCATTACTCCATCACAAAGATGACTGCACCCACATCTGAGGCCAAGTTCCCATAAGAAGCCTTAAGGAGCAATCAGCAGGGACCTGAGGTTACGCCCTCTCCCACCCCTGTGGGATTGATGGGGGACCTCAAGGTGTGCCTCCCTTCTTGATGCTGGGCTAGGGGACCTGTGGCTGTATCCCCCACCAGGTGGGGCTTGGCAGGGGACCTCAGGCCGTGTTCCCCAACCCAGTGGGGCTTGATGGGAGATCTCAAGGTGAACCCCCAATGCTGGGTGTGGTGAATTCAAGCCACGCCCCACCCAGTGGGGCTTCACAGGGGACCTGTGGCTGTGCCCCTCTCCTGGTGCTGGGCCAGGGAACCTGAGGCTGTGCCCTCCCACCTGGAGGGGCTTGCAGGGGACCTCAGGCTGTGTTCCCCACTTGTCTGGAATTGATGGAGGACCTCAAGGCACAACCCTGCCCCAGTCTGGACTGGGAAACCTCAGGCTACACCCCAAGTCCTGGCACCAGGCCAGATGACCTGAGGCTATGCCCCTTGCCTGGCAGGGCTTGACAAGGGTGGGACTGGCCAGGTCTGGATCTAGCCCAATGCCGGGGGTGGGGGAGGGTGGCTGGGTCTGGGTCTCATGCTATTTTAAGGTGCATGTGGGTGGTTGGGGGCTTAACTCTGGGTCCCATGGTGTGCCCCAGACTCTGACAGGAGGACAGTTTTCATATACATTTTGCTAATTTTGTTTCATCTCTGACACTTCTATTATAGAGAAAGGGGATATAGAAATATTTTATTTTCTCTAATTAATTCCTTTTATAAATTCCTTTATTGATTAAGGTATTACATATGTGTCCTTATTCCCCTCTTTTCCCCCATCCCCCCAACTTATGCCCTCACCTTCCTGTTGTCTGTGTCCAATGGTTAGGCCCATACGCATGCATATAAGTCTTTTGGTTGATATTTCACCCTAACCCCCACCCTCCCCTACCTTCCCTCCAAGGTTTGATACTCTGATGTTTCTCTGTCTCTGGAACTGTTTTTATTAATCAGTTTATGTTGTTCATTATATTTCATAAATGAGTGAGATCATGTGATACTTATCTTTCTCTGACTGGTTTATTTCACTTACCATAATGATCTCCAGTTCCATCCATATTGTTGCAAATGGTAGGAATTCTTTATTTTTTAGTGCAGCATAGTTTTCCATTGTGCAGATGTACCATAGTTTTCTGATCCAGTCATCTACCAAAGGGCATCTAGGCTGTTTCCAAATCTTAGTTATGGTAAATTGTGCTGCTATAAACATAGGGGTGCATATATCCTTTCTGACTGATATTTCTAGCTTCTTGGGATATATTCCTGGAAGTGGTATTACTGGGTCAAATGGGAATTCTGTTTTTAGTTTTTTGAGGAACCTCCATAAAGTTCTCCACAGGACCAATCTGCATTCCTACCAGCAGTGCACCAAGGTTCCTTTTTCTTCACATCCTCCCCAACATTTGTCATTTATTGATTTGTTGATGATAGCCATTCTGACAGGTGTGAGATGGTACCGCATTGTTATTTTGATTTGCATCTCTCAGAATCCCCTTTCAATGTGCATGAATTTCGTGCACCAGGTCACTAATAGAAAATATTAGAATAGGACAGGAAAATATAGCAAAGGAATGAAGGAAAATAAAAGAAAATGTTATAGTATATTATAAAGAGCAAAATTTTACTTCCTGTTTGAGTTTATGTATTATATGAGGTTGTAAAATATGCTTTTGACTATATGTCATGCCTCAAAAGAGTTGAACAACATTGCCTTAACTCCACTTGTGCTGCAGTTAGACTTGAAGACATTTAGGGAAAGAGAATGTTAGGTCCTAGTTACTTCAGTTTCTTTAAGGCCATTACTATATCAAAATCTATGTTCAAACTGAAGAGATCTTAACACCAAAAATGCAGTCAATTGCTACTAAGTATATTCTGTTTAATAATGCAGAAAAAGTTGAAACTTTGAGAAGGACCAAAGTATTAAAATCTACTTTCAAATTTTAATCTTAAATTTCAATTATCTTCAGCCAATACCTATATTGAACATTTAATTCCCCAACTACCAGGTAAAGGATGTGCACTTTTTTTTTTTCACTTTTCCAAAACTATTGGTTTCAATATTAAAAAACAGTAATAAAACAGAAGCAGTTCTATAATGGTGATACAGGGTCTAACATAAGTGTTAATTATTATAAGCTTAATTAGCACTATTTTATAGTAATAGAAATAATGAAGTCAAAATAACTCTTATGTAGACAATAAGACACCATAATTATGATGTACCCTTGAATTGAATGGTTTTCAGGCACCTGATTGATTATGATGCTTGCAGACATGCTTGATATGGAATCAAACTGTCCTTATAATATCACAGATTGGTAAAGTAGCAGATTCTGAGAAACTTTGACTCACAAGTTCTTGATTTAAAAGTTGTTCTGAATCTAGCTTAGTCAAATGAAGTTTTCAGAAACTACTAAGTTTAAAACAAGTTAAAATTATAGCCATTTAAGAATGATCATTTTTAAATATATCATTAAGAATTCAAACTTGACAAAACCGATTTGGCTCAGTAGATAGAGCATCGAGTGCAGACTGAAAGGCCCCAGGTTCGATTCCGGTCAAGGGCATGTATCTTGGTTGTGGGCATATTCCCAGCAGGGGCTGTGCAGGACACAGCTGATGGATGTTTCTCTATCATTGATGTTTCTAACTCTCTATCCCTCTCCCTTCCTCTCTATAAAAAATCAATAAAATATATTTAAAAATAATTTAAACTTAATGTACAGACATTGAAGGATTTATTATTTTTCAGATGTGGGAATGGATGTTTACTTGGAATTTATTAATCTTTTAACCAGGAATTAATATTCTATATTTATTAAATAAAATAAATGTTAAGTACAGATAAGTCATGACTAATTGTTTTGCTTTAGCACAAGTCCTTGATAGATTAGTCTAAGCATTAGTCACAATCTTGAATATAAAAATCTGTACAAAAAATCCACCACTTCTTCAGTATCATAGCAATTTTATTTTTTCTAGGATACTCTTTTATTTGTGTGCCATAAATTGGCTGAAATTATACAGTTTGTAATATGACTACCTTTGTTTCTTAAAAGTGTCAAAATAATCATCAATGAATACTGCTTATCAGTAAAGAGTGGTCCAGGATTTCACAGGCACTCTAAAAAATGCCATTATTTTCAAGTCTTTTGTAGTGTACTTACTCTTTCATATAGGTGATTTTCTGTTCTAACAATAAGCTTCTAAATGTGGTGGTAAGAAGTGTATGAAAAATTATAACCAAGCAGCATACGCTCAGATTAATCAGGATAAAAGAAGTCCATTCATTTTTGTTATTGATCTCTTAAATCTCATGGTGAAATTAACATAAATGTTAGTTCTGATCTAACCTTTAATGTAATGAGACTGCAGTAGTTGAGTTCAGGAAATTTTCATGAGTATATAAACTCAGAATCAGAGTTTTAGCTTATAATTTAATGGAATAAGTGAGCTTGGATGTTCTACTTCAAACTGACCCATTTATTACTGCATTCAACACATTTGACCCTATCAAAAAAAACATACTGATGCTGATATTTGAACAGGGGCTTTCATTGCTGAGCCTTTCAACAGGAATCACTGGGATTCTCAAACTGCAAATAGAAGGGAGTACGGATGTTTATTGCTTTTCATAAAAAGAATTGTGCAAGTTTGGAAAATATATCCATGTTGAGCTAAGACAAACCTATAAGAATTATGAGAATAAAACAAGAGATTGAAGAATATATCCAGAAACCAATAAACACAAAAGGGAGCAAAGACAAATGTCTATAAAGCTAAGGAACCATCTATCTATTGATATCTATCTATCTATCACCTATCTATCATCTATCTATCTATCTATCTATCTATCTATCTATCTATCTATCTACCTAATCTATCATCTATCAATCTATTCTAATCTAGCTATCTATCTATCTACCATTTCACACATGCAAAAAACAAGTACTAGTATGTACTTATCAAATTAATCAATAAAAGTGCAAAAGGCTAGAAAAACAATGGAAAAGTACAGATTTAAAAGAGAAATTAGAGAATCCAAGATGGCGGCATAGGTAAACATCTACACTGCTGCCTCAAACAACAATTTCAAAACTACAACTAAAAGACAGAACAGACATCATATAGAACCATAGGAAAGCTGGCTGAGTGGAAATTCTACAACTAGAGGGAAAGAGAGGAGCTCACGGAGAACCAGAGGATCTGCAAAAAGCTGAGGTATGGAGATGTGCACGTGGAGAGAGTAGGTGCCAGAGTACCTGGCTGGTTTTCTCTGGCAGGAGGAAAATGGAGACTCTCAAAGGCATTGAAGCCATTATCTTGTGACACTAAACTCCATATCCAGCCGAAACTCATACGGGGGGAGTTTGGACTGTGAAAAGGGAGAGGTGCATGGAAATTTAGGGGAGTCACAAAAGATCAGAGGTCTGGTGGCCTGCACAGCACTACGCAGAGGACCGATTGCTGATTGTGCCACTGCTGGCTTTCGCGAGTGGGCGGGAGACAGACCCTCCCAACCGTGCCACTTCTGACTCTACTAAGCCCCAGTTTCAGGTGAAACCCTGAGGACCTAAACTCCTGTGGTCCTGGGGTGCAGGGGAGCTGGAAAGGCAGTGGTCTAGAGGCACTGCGGGCGCTCATGCATAAGGACCGCTCCAGAGATTACCCAGTCATGTGAGACTCAGGGGCCATGGAGGATGGGCCGACTGGAAGGCAAGGCAGTCCCTTAAGCCCTGAGACTCCACCCCTCCCAAGCAAAACAGAGAGGCTTCTGCGGTTTTGAAATTCTCGTATCATAAGGCTGAATCCAACAAAATTTCTCCCAGCATAGTGAAAATGCCAAAACAAGGGAAAGAATCACAAACAAAAGAAATGGAGGAAAAGAAACGACTGGATATAGAGTTCAAAACCACGCTTATAAGGTTTTTCAAGAATATGCTAGAAAAGTTGGATAAAGTTAGCGAGAGCCAAGAGGAGATGAAAAAGGACCAACTAGAGATGCGAAAGATCCAACTAGAGATGGAAAAGGTCCAACTAGAAATGAAAAAGGACCAACTAGAAATTAAACATACACTGACTGAAATAAAAACTATGATACAGAGTCCTCATAGCAGACTAGAGGATGGCAAGAATCAAGTCAAAAATTTGAAATATAAAGAATCAGAAAACACTTCACTGGAAAAGCAAGAAGAGAAAAGAATCCAAAAATGTGAAGATAATGTAAGGAACCTCTGGGACAGCTTCAAGTGTACCAACATCAGAATTGTGGGGTTGCCAGAAGAAGAGAGAGGACAAGATACTGAAAACCTATTTAAAGAAATAATGACTGAAAACTTCCCACATCTGGTAAAAGAAATAGACTTACAAGTCAAGGAAGCACACAGAACCCCATATAAAAGGAATCCAAAGAGGACTACACCAAGACACATCATAATTAAAATACCAAGAGCAAAAGACAAAGAGAGAATATTAAAAGCAGCAAGAGAAAAATAGTTCATTACCTACAAGGGAGCACCCATACGACTGTCAGCTGATTTCTCAACAGAAACAATGCATGCCAGACAGGAGTGGCAAGAAATATTCAAGGTGATGAATAGCAAGAACCTACAACCAAGAATAATCTATCCAGCAAAGCTATCATTCAGAATTGAAGGGCAGATAAAGAGCTTCACAGATAAGAAAAAGCTAAAGCAGTTCATCAACTCCAAACCAGTATTATATGCAATGCTGAAAGGTACTCTTTTAGAAGAGGAAGAAGAAAAAGGTAAAAGATAAAAAATTATGAACAACAAATACATATCTATCAACAAGTGAATCTAAAAATTAAGGGAATTAAAAATTTGATCAACAGAATAAACTGGTGAATATAATAGAATCAGGAGCACAGAAAGGGAGTGGACTGATAATTCTCAGGGGGAAAGGGGTGAGGTGTGTACAGGGAGAGACTGGACAAAAATCATACACCTATGGATGAGGTCAATGGGAGGGAGGTAAGGGCAAAAGGAAGGGTGGGAGCTGGGTGGAGGGGTGCTATGAGGGGAAAAAAGAGAAACAAATGTAATAATTTGAATAATAAAGATTTAATTAAAAAATAAAAAAATAAAAGAGAAATTGTACAAATTTTTTCATCTGAGTAATTTTGTCAAGCTTCTTGTCTCTTCTCCTCCTTCTGCTCCTCTTCTTCCTCTTCTTCCTCCTCCTCCTCCTCTTCCTCTTCTTTCTCTTCCTCCTCCTCCTCCTTCTTCATTTGCTTTACATTTTCAGTCTTAAATATTTGAAATGTTAGGACAAAATCAATTTAAAAAATAAAGATAATAAATGTATCAAAATTTATCTTTCACAAATATGTTTTAAGTATAATGTTAAAGAATTATGGAAGGCAGAAATACATTGATCTATTCATATGTTCTAAAAATGTTTATGATGATACAAAAGGCATTTTTTCAGATTAGAAAACAGAACAAAATGAAAATCATGAAATACTCAAAGACATGATAATGAGATTTACTTTGGCTTTAAAATTGCCTTTCTTGCCTTACCTGGTTTGACTCAGTAGATAGAGAGTTGGCCTGTGAACTGAAAAGTCTCCGGTTCAATTCCAGTCAAGGGCCCATGCCAGGGTTGTAGGTTTGCTCCCCAGTGGATGACTTGCAGGAGGCAGCTGATCCATAATTCTCTCTCATCATGGATGTTTCTCTCTCTCTCTCTCTCTCTCTCTCTCTCTCTCTCTCTCTCTCTTTCTTCCTCTCTGAAATCAATAAAAACCTTAAAAAATAAATAAAATTTTCTCTCTCTGTGTTCACAAATGATTACTTTGAGAGCAGTAATTAAAACCTCTCCTCATTCTTTTCTTCAGCTTGTTTTGATGTTCTCATAAATTTACAGAGAGATATAAAATTTGTGTTCATTAGGACTGGCAATTAACCATATGAAAATAATAGATAGGGCAAAGAAACAAAATATTTATTCCATTATAAGACTGATTTAAAAAAGGATTTGGAGGACATTACAGAATAAAGTTAAATGATGGGTTCATTAGTTAGGATTAGAAGTTTTGATGATATATAATAGAACAATTAGCTAATAAGATGGGAGGTTGTGATTGGAAAATTTGTGATTTTTAAGGTACTGAAGTTATAATGATGACAAAGTTTAGTGCAAAGTTAACAAAATAATTATTAAATATGAAAGAATCAGAGAATTAGGAGGTCAAGAGAATTGACAAGTCAAGGTATTAGATTAGTTGTAAGAATCAATGTGTATCTGTCGAATTTTCCCAATACCATGGTACCTCGAGATACGAGTTTAATTAGTTCCATAACCTTGCTAGTATATAAAGTTGCTCCTATCTCAAAGCCAATTTCCCCATTGAAATCAATTGAAATACCCTCTATCCGTTCCAGCCCCCAAAATGCCACCCCAGTTGTTCTTGTTAGGTGTTTTTGAATAAGAAAAATGTATTTATAACAGACAAATATTGTATAAAAACATAATAAAAGAGAATGTAAAGGAATAAACTGATTTTATAAAGTGTATTTACCTACTCCTTACACTCTTAATGCTACACTTTATCCCTAAACTGAATGTAACTTAACAAATCTTCACTGAACTTAATTGCTACTGGTCTTTGCATTTTTGGCCGATTTAAAAAAAAAAAACACGTGTCCAACAAGGTTTGCCTCTTCCTCCCTTTCAGAATGTTTCTGAAATGGGTGAGGCAAGTTTCATTGAAAAGCTCCGATGCATGACCAGTAGCAACTATTTCAGGGTGTTTCTTTTCCAAAAGTGTGACACCCTCTCCCACATTCCTAAGATCTCCTTTATCTTACTTGTAGAGATCTCCTCCACCTCTGGCTCCTTCTTGAAACCAATTTCTTGGAGAACCTCCGCATATTGCTGAGACTGCAACTCTTGTAACTCCTCCGTGGTGAGTTTCAGAGAGTGCTCCTCCATAAGCTCATTCATGTCTCTCTCATCCACCTCCAGGCCCATGGATTTTCCCAGAGACACTATCTAGTCCTCCACTGGCACCTCGGGTTTGAATCCTTCCAAGGTCCTTTTGGCTATGGCCTCAGGCCACAGCTTCTTCCATACAGAGGTCAAAGTCCTCATTGTAACACCCAGCCAGGCTTGATCAATAATTCTGAGGCATATCAGGATGTTAAAGTGGTTCTTCCAGAACTCTTGAAGGGTGAGGTTTGTGTTCTCCATCACCTCAAAGCAGTGCCGGAGAAGGTGCTTGATGCAGAACTTTTTAAAATTAGAAATCACCTCCTGATCCATGGGTTGCAGGATAGGAGTGGTGTTTGGAGGTAGGTAGACAATCTTTATAAACTTGAACTCTTCAAGGAGTTCATCTTTCAGCTTCCGTGGGTGAGCAGAAGCATTGTTGAGGACCAGGAGGGCTTGTATGGTTAGGTTGTTTTCCTGTAGATATTTCTTAACAGAAGGGCTGAAAACCAGGTTTACCCACTCCACAAAGAACTGCCTGGTGACCCATGCCTTCGGGTTTGCCCTCCATATACCTTGCAGTTTATCTTTTAAAATCTTACGTGACTTAAAGACTCTGGGGTTTTCCAAATGGTACACGAGCAGAGGCTTGATCTTGCAGTTGCCACTCGCATTGGCGCACAGTGAGAGAGTTAGCCTATCCTTCATGGGTTTGTGGCCTGGCATCCCTTCTCCTTGGCCCTTATAGAATTCCTATTTGGCATCTTCTTCCAGAAAAGCCCTGTCTCCTCACAGTTGAAGACTTGCTGGGGATATATCCTTTGGCTTCTATCAGTTCAGAAAAAGTTTTGAGGTAATCCTCAGCTGCCTTCACATCCGAACTTGCTGCCTCACCATGCCTGAGGATGGAGTGAATGCCGGACATTTTCCTGAAGTTATCAAACCAGCCTCTACTGGCGTTAACTAAGTCTTTCCATGCTTTGTCCCTGGAAGTGCGTGGAATGTGCTCCAGGAAATCACTGTAAATCGCTCGTGCCTTCTCACATATGATGCCCTGTGTTAATGTATCTCCTTTAAGCTGCTTCTCCGTCACCCACACCATCAGTAGATTCTCCATCTTTTCATGGAGAGAGCTATGGAGCTTAGAAATTATTGTAATGCCCTTAGCTGGCGTTGTACCCTTTATCGACTCCTTCTGTTTAAGCACAGTGCATATCGTTGTAGTACTATGCCTGTACTGCCTGGCCAAGTCAGCTACTCGCACACCTTGCTCATATTTTTCTATGATTTTATGCTTTAATTCAGTAGACATCATCCTCTTCTGAGCACTGACCTTTCCACTCGCTTTCTTCGGACCCATGGTTATAAAAAGAAATGTAATAAAATATGTAAATGCACAAAAGATGCTTCAACAACGAGGTAAACAAGCACACTTACTGAGACGTGGGAAACTATGAGATGCTGGAGTGGTGGTAAAATGGTGGGTCGTGTGCAGCCGGCCGATCCTCGCAATTACTTGTATCTCAAACGTTGCTTGTATTTCAAAGCAAAAAATTGCTCATTTGAGGGCTCGTATCTCAAAAATCTCGTATGTTAGGGCACTCGTATCTCAAGGTACCACTGTACCATTTATTGAAGAGGCTGTCTTGGCTCCATTGTATTTTCATGCCTCCTTTGTCAAATACTAACGGAGCATAGTGGTTTGGGTGGATATCTGTGTTCTCTATTATATTCCATTGGTCTATATGTCTGTTCTTGTGCCAGTACCAGGCTGTTTTGAGAACAGTTACTTTGTAATATAGCATGAAATCTGGTATTGAGTTCCCATCTACTTTATTCTTCTTTCTCAGGATTGCTGTGGCTATTTGGGGTGTATTTTGTTGTTGTTGTTGTTGTTGTTGTTCCAGATGAATCTTTGAAGAGTTCTTTCTAGGTCTGTGAAATATGTTGTTGGTATTTTAATGGATATTGCATTGAATCTATAGAATGCTTTTCGTAGTATATACATTTTAACCATATACAAAAATAAACTCCAAATGGATACAGGACTTAAACATAAGATGGGAAACCATAAAAATACTAGGGGAATCCACAAGCAGCACAATATCAGATATATGCTGAAAGAACTTCTTCACTGAAATTGCTCCAAGGGTAATGGAAGCTAAAGAAAAAATAAACAAATGGGACTACATCAAAATAAAAAGCTCTTTGCACAGCAAAAAAAACCATCAACAAAACAAGAAGAAAGACCACTGTATGGGAGAATATATTTGCAAATGTTATCACTGATAAAGGTTTAATCTCCAACATCTACAGCCAACTTATACAACTTAATAAAAGGAAGATAAATGATCCAATAAAAATACAAACGGACAATGAACCTAAATAGAACCTTTCTAAAAGACGCCAGAGGGAAGGCCAAGAGACACATGAAAACATGCTCAAAGTTGCTAATTATCTGAGAAATGCAAATCAAAATGACAATGTGATACCATCTCACACCTTTCAGAATGACAATCATCAACTAATCAACAAATGACAAGTGTTGGCAAGGATGCTGAGAAAAAGCAACCCTTGTGCACCTTTGATGGGAATGCAGACTGGTTCAGCCACTGTGGAGAACAGTATGGAGTTTCCTCAAAAAACTAAAAATGGATCTCCCATTTGACCCAGCAATCCCACTCTTAGGCATATATACTAAGAAACTAGAAACACCAATCAGAAAGGATTTATGCACCCCTATGTTCATAGCAGCACAATTTACAATAGCTATAATTTGGAAACAGCCTAGGTGCCTGTCAACGGATGAGTGGATCAGGAACCTATGGTACATCTATACAATGGAATTCTATGCTGCCATAAAAAAAAGCCTTATGCTAAGTGAAATAAGCTAGTGAATGAAGGAGAAACACCACATGATCTCACTCATTTGTGGATAATAAATAACATTATAAATTGATGAATAAAAGGATAGATACAGAGGCAATAAATCATCAACCAACTGTCAACTTACAGCAGGAAGGTTAAGGAGAGGTGGGGTAGATAAAAGATCAACCAAAGGTCTTGTATGCATGCATATAAGCATAACCACTTAATACAAGACACTGGGGGATTAGGGTATGCCTGGGAAGTGGGGGAGGGCAATGGGAAGATATGTATACATGTAACACATTAATTTAAAAAAACTTAAAAAAAGAGTCAATGTTTATGCCAATTAATTTTTAGAGGCTCTTTTTATTCTATGACCTAATTATTTTAAAACTTCTCTTGGATAACTAGGACTTCATTGACTTTCTTTTCTCATGTACTAAATATAAGTATTTCAAAGTATTGGGTAAATTTGACGAGGACAACTCTTCCTCCTCCTCCTCCTTCTCCTCCTCCTCCTCCTCCTCCTCCTCCTCCTTTTTCCTGAGCCATGAATCTTGCTTGACTTAAAATTCTTACTGTAAAACTCCCAACCCTGTTCTTGGTCTGTTTTGAATTTCTCACTTCCTTATTGCAGGATGGATATGTATTTCTATTTTTCTTCTAGCACTTGAATTCAGCTTGTCCCAAAATGCTGAGTGCAAAAAGTTATATTTACTTCCTCATCAACACTTCTGTTTTCTAGTCTGTGCTTTCATTTAGTATTACCTCAGCTTTATGTAGGACCTTGTTTGCTCACTTCAGAAGTCTATATATGGTCTATTTATTGAATTTCCTTTTTTAGATAATTCACATTGGTACTTAAAGAAAACTCTGATCAGGAATTCTCACTTCTTAAATACCTTAGCAATGTATTTTCCATTTTCAAGTCTAGATTCTTTAGTCTGCAGCTCAAGGACCTTTATTGCCTATTGTTTTGTTTGTTTATTTATTTATTAATTTTATTGGGGTGACATTGGTTAGTAAGATTATATAGATTTCAAGTCTACATTTCTATGATAAATGATTTGTATGTTGCATTATGTGAACACCACCCAAAGTCTAGTCATCTTTTATCACCATATATTTTACCCCCTTTGCCCTTTATTACCTTTCACCCCCTGTCCACTAGTAACCACCATAGTGTTATGTGTGTCTGTGTGTTTTCATTGTTTTTCTTGTCTGTTTATTTGTTTCTCTCATTTTTATATCAAAGATATGAATAAAATCATATGGTTCTTAACTTTTTTCTGTCTGAATTATTTTGACATCCTCAAGGCCCATACATATTGTCATAAATGGCAGTATTTAATATTTTATTATGTCTGAGTAATATTGCATTTTATATATACACCACATTTTCTTTTCTCAATCACCTAATGCTATTATCATATCAAGTATTTTTAACTTTACTGTTTCCTAATTTATCTTAGTCTAAAGCAGATTTACCTACCAACTGTATTATCTTTCCCTGACATTCACCATATTTAAATTTCTATCTTAAACAATGTGGCCTCTGGAGGACAAACATGCAGGATTCTGATTCCTCATGAGATGACATCTTCCTTTTCTTCCAGTCAAAATCCCATCATAAAAAAAGACACTAATCAAAGTTATATCTTTCATAAAGGTTGCTGTAATGTTTCAAATTTAGTTGTGATGAAATCTTTATGGTGTCTTATAGCTTATTTTTGCTACTTACTATGTCTTGGCAAGTGTTGTGGTTGATGACATATAAGCTACTAAAGTATAATATTACAGAGAGCAGAGATACTTTTTTTTCCTTATATCCTTTATAATGCTGGTTCAAAACTTGCACAGATTTGTTTTTCAATAACTTCCATGCAAGAGTTTTGTGTGTGCACCAGACCTCTAATGTGTATATCCCATCTAATAAAAGAATAGTATGCAAATTGACCACACCTCCACTACACTCATCAGCCATGCCCACCAGCCAATCAGAGCAAGTGCGCAAATAAACCCACCCAAGATGGCTACAGCCACAGAGAGAGCAGGAGGGAGACTTGGGTTGCCTCTGGCAATGAAAGAAGCCAAGCTTTCCACACACTCTGGCAGACACAGGACTCCGTGTAATGCAACAAAGTTTCAATGGCTGTGCAAGCAGAAAGGTTGGCTCTGCTCTAGGCTACAAAGTTTCAATTGTAGAAGATAAATAAATCCCAGATATCAGGTCCTATGCTTGGGTTGCTGGGGGGCTTGGCTGGCCTGCAAACCACCAGAGGCCCCTAGCCCAGGCCACCCCATGCCCCAAGGGAAACCTACCCTGATCCAGGACACCCTTCAGGGCAAACCAGCTGGCCCCCACCTGTGCATCAGGCCTCTATCCTATCTAATAAAAGAGAAATATACAGATTGACCAACACTCCAACACACAAGAGGACTGCCCCCATGTGGCAAAATATCGTGCCCCATGTGGACACAAAATGACCACCACAAGATGGCCAGCAGGAGAGGGCAGTTGGCAGGACCAGGTCTGCAAGGGAGGGAAGATGGGGTGATAAAACCTGCAGGGAAGGGCAATTGGGGTGGACCCAGGCCTGCAAGGGAGAGCAGTTAGAGGTTACCAGGCTTGCAGAGGAGGGCAGTTAAGGGTGACTAGGCCCACAGGGGAGGGCAGTTATGGGCAAGCAGGCTGGCAGAGAAGCATTAGGCATCAATCTGGCTGGCAGCAGAGTGGTTAGGGAGTGATTATAAATATGACTAAAAAACTTCAGCAAAGCTTTGGAATACAAAAAAAAAAATGTATAAGCATATTTGGTTTCTTTTTGTTTGTTTGTTTTCTGTCATTTAAGGAAGAACCTGCTACAAAAATGTCTTTAAGCACATTGGAAAATAAAAAATTTTTAACCCTATGGATTTTATAAATAGAAATTTAAATCAAATTTCATCTAATATAGAATACAGTGGGTTCTCCAGTTAAGTCAGAGATCTATTCATATGGGACGATTTTCCCCGTAAGTTGGAGCCCACCTATGTCACTTTCATGGAGCTTATACACAGTAGTAATGAAGTGAAACAGTAAAATAAATAAATAAATATAACAATTCCTGACCTTTACTTGTGGTAAATAAATAATAATAAAAACATAAAGTACATATGTACATATGTCAAAATTATGGCACTTTTTAAAAAATAAATAAATGGGAGATGGCGACATGAGCACAAAATGATGTATGTCAAGCCCGATATAATCCGAGGACTGCCTTTATTTTCCACTTCTAAATATTTGGGCTTTTAAAGGTGAAACTCTCTGGATCAACAACAATATATTGTTCTCATTATGAAGTTAAACTGTGTAATGCCTGATTCTGTTAAGGAAAGTTCCCATTCTTTTGCAGCCTTTTCACATAGGAACTATAGTCTGGAATCACTTTTTCAATGATCTCTTTTGATTGCCTGAATTGCAGGAAAGAATTTTACTCATTGCAGCAAGAAACTCAATCATTTCTGGGTTCCAATTAGAAAACGCTTAAGGGGCCTTCTTTATTAAGATGAAACACAAATTGTATCAAGACTAGCTGAACCACTTTCTGTTTTTATGATGATTAAGATGTCTGAAGATTTTAAGTAATACTTGGAATATGTGCAGGCTATTTTTAATCAATGCATACACTTTCATTTCATTAATATCATATCTTACAGTGCTAACTTTTTGCCATCTTGAAGATTTAATAACATATATTGTAGGATCTATAAATCTGCAATGTTAGTGTGAGCAGTGATACTATTTTTATTTATTTGTTCATTATTTCTTAAAACAGCGTTTTTAAACATGTTTGGTTTTTGTTTTTCTTTTTATATATAAAGATTGGCAACTTGAAAATGTATCTAGGTCTTTAACTTCATTTTTATATGCACAATTTTAAAAGATATGTCTACATTTAATTACATATTTACAGAGTCATTAAAATATGACTAAAAGTTTATGAACATGCAGAGAAAAATTATGACACTGGATTTGGGGAGCATGATTTTTAAGTTTATTAATATGTATGTTTATATGCATATAATCATTATGTGTGTGTTTAAAATATCTTATTTATATATCAAGAAAGTAATGCCTCTTAATATAATAAAATAACTCCATTAAGTAGTTATTAACTGTTATTTTAAAGTTGACTTCATGTGGGTTTTTAGAAAGAACACAACTTCTAATATTTCAGTCTAATGCATGGAGTCATGGTTTTAATCAATCCTAAAGGGAGTTCATGGTTCAAGATTATTTCAGTTTTAAAATAAACAGTTCTAAAGGCAAATAATAACTAGCACATGTAAGATATATGAATCAAATTGAGAAGTATTAATGGTGTGGCTTTTATAAAAGACATTATGAAAGTAAGTTGTCCATATAATTAGATGATATAAATTATTAGATTTTCAAATAGTTTTGGAAATAGTTTATTCAACTTTTTTCTTTTTTCATAGCATTCTCTTTCAGAAGTTTCATAGATACAGTCTTAATGAAACTGCCTTCTTTGTTCTTTCTCTAAGTCTTTACAACTTAAACTAAGTAATCCTGTCTAATAACAAGGGAATATGCTAATTGACCCTCAGGCTGTTGCAATGATAGCAGCACCCATAGCCAATAAGGAGCAAATATGCTAATTGAATGTCACACTCTTGAAGGTGAGGCCACCCACAGCCACAAGATGGTTGTGCCCAGTCCCCTCAGCCTTGCAGGGGCAGCAGGCATGCAGCTAGGCCTCTGAATGGAATCCCCAGTACCTTCAGCCCCTCCAACACCCAGGGCCAGCCCAAGGTTCAGGCAAGCCTCAAATGGCAGCTTTCCAGTTGCCCAGGGCCACCAGAGGCTCAGATAACCAAGGCTAGCTGAGGCTTGCACAGCTAGCAGTGTCAGCAGCAGAGATGTGATGGGGCATTTCCTTCACCTGATCACTGGATCGACTCCAGTCCTTGAGGGCTCCTAGATGTGAGAAGGGGCAGGCAAGGCTGAGAGATCCCCCTGTCCAGTGCATGCATTTTCATGCACCAGGTCTCTAGTTTATATTATAAAAGGCCAATGGCTGTAATGCCAGAATGTCAGAACGACCAAACAACTGGTCACCAGGAGGTGCATTGATGGGTCTTGCTGTGCAGTGGGTCTCAGTCTCAGAGTGTTTTAGGAGTCTGTGTTTCTCCAGAGCAGCAGGAGTCAGTCTGGGTCTTGCCAGTGTGGCAAGAGGAAGTTTGGATCCTGCTGTCATGGCAGGAGGAAGTCTGGGACCCACTGCCATGGCGGGACTGAGTCTCGCACGATTTCTTATGCTAGGACTCCAATTCTTTTATAACATTGCCAATCTGCTTATTTCAATAGGATTTCCAATATTTATTATTATTTGGTTCACAAATTTTATCTGACAAAATTTTGTCAAAAAATATACTCTTTTTCTCAGAAAATCTGTGACAGTTATAGTCACCACTTAACAAGACATATATTCTAATTGTATCCATAACTTCAATGTTTTCTCTAAAATAAACAAATAATTAAATATTTTCCAAAAATAATTGTAGATGATGTGATTAATTTATGCTTAAGTTAGAAAATTTTGAAGAACTAGAAAAATATTCACCATGTCAGAAAACACAAGATAGTACACTAAGCATTTATAATGGAGTCAGAACAGTTTAGATACATCTCTAATCTTCTATATTCTTATGTGCATTAATTTTTTTAAATATATTTGTATTGATTTTAAAGAGGAAGAGAGAGGGAGAGAGAGATAGAAACTTCAATGAGAATCATTGATTGGCTGCCTCCTGCACACCCCCCCATAGGAGATTGAGCCCACAACCCAGGCACATGCCCTGACCAGTATCAAAACCCTGGCCTCCTGGTTCATAGATCACACTTAACCTTTGAGCTATGCTGGATGGGCTGCATTAAAGTTTGTAAATTATATGCACCAAAGTGTTCTTGGGAGGATTGTAGAAAATGTATTTTGGATAATTACCATCAGCAGCACATGGTGGAAGATATTATTAGTAGCCAATCTCATCATTAATAATTATAAAACACTGTGAAATCTTCAAAGGCAGAAATCCATGATTTATTTATGCCTTCTTCCCTAAAAACAAATTTTGAGGTTGGACTTGTTTGCAAGTATACGATTCAAAGAGATTTCAATTAATTCAGTTTTTGTTGTTGTTGTTCTCTCTCTCTGTGTGTGTGTGTGTGTGTGTGTGTGTGTGTGTGTGTGTGTGTGTTTGGATTCCACATATAAATGAGATAAATACTTTTTCTGTTTGACTTATAATATTTAGTATAATGTTCTCAAGGTTTATTTATCTTATTTCAAAGGGAAAGATATCCTTATATTTTATGGATGAATATTTACTCTATCTGGAATATATTTTCTTCATCCATTTATCCATTGATGGACATGTAGGTATTTCCATGTCTTGGCTAAGTAAATAGTGCTGCAATGAACATAAGGATGCATATATCTTTTTGAGATAGTGATTTCATTTCCTTAGGATAAATACCCAGCATGGATTTGGTGGAACATGTGATATTTCTATTTTTTATTTATTTTAGTAATCTTCATATGATTTTGCATAGTTGTTTCAACAATTAATATTCTCAACAACAGTACAAAAGAGTTTCTTATTTTTCACATCTTCTGCAACCATTGTATTTCTTGTTCTTTTTGTTTGCTGATAAGTCATCAAAACAAGTATTAGCTGACATCTCAGTGTTGTTTTGCTTTGTATTTTCCGGGTGATTAGTGATATTGCATACCTTGTTGGTCATTTGCATGTTTTCCTTGGAAGAATGTTTATTCAGTTTCCCTGTTTATTTATTTTATTTATTGGCTATAAAGATGTATCCATTCTTTATATATTTTGGATATGTAACTCTTACCAAATATATGATTTGAAAATAACTTATTCCATTCTGGAGATTGTTCTTTGATTTTGTTAATGGTATTCTAAGTTGTGAAGAAACTTTTTAGTTTGATGTAGTTCATTTGTAGTTTGGACCTCCAAATCACTCTGCCAGAACAAAATGAGGTGTTAGTTGATTGTGGTACTGAACACAAACTATTAATATCGAACATTAAGATAAAGCTGAAGAGGAGCTCTGAAAAAAATGTAGTATCAGAATATAATACAAATAACATCCCTGATGGGTTTAAAGTCTTCATAAAAAAGATGTTTGCACTGTTAAACTTAATCAACCTAAAACTAGAAGAAATGTGATCTAACACTAGAAATATTCTTAAGAAAGAATATGAAAAGGTAATGCTGGTGGTAACAAGGAAAAACAAACTGTCACAATGACAGAAAAAAAAAACACTAAAAATTGTTCAAGACAGGTAAGAAGCAAAAGTAAAAGATGACAAAAGCAGGGTTGGAATCCTGAATGCAGTTTTTCAATAAGTATAATGTAGAGATAAAGAGAATTATTACAATAATCAATGTAAGGAGATAGAAGAGAACAACAAAAAAGGAAAAAAAAAACAAGATCTCTCTATCAGAAGGTTTGAAAAATTCAAACCTAGACTAATGCTGAATGACTAAGGAAGAATATTCCTTAACCAAGGGAACATAAAGGAAGGTGGAAACAATCTACTGAAAATCTATGCAGAAGAGACAGATACCTTTGAAAAAACATTCCTATATAAAAGAACCTATGATGACGGACACCTTTGAAGAACATTCCTATATGGAAGAACCTATGATTCCAGAAACTGAAGTGAAAGCTACCCAGAAAGTGTTGAGGACAAGTAAATCACTAAGGTTATATGTCATACTGATGGGGTTATTTCAAGCCACAGAGACTGGATCTGTTAATATCCTAACAATGATATTTTAACAACTATGGAAAACCAAACGATGTTCTATGGACTGAAAATATTCAATATACATCCTTTCAATCAATTAGAGTCCAAGAATTGCAATACCTAAAGATCATTGCTCTAATTTTCCACACAAATGAAGTGATGCTCAAAGTAATACAATGAAGGCTTTTTCTATCTTACATGGGGCAAGAAATGCTGGACTCAAAAAGGTAAAAGACATTCAAAATCTAATCGCAAACATTTGCTGGATACTGGAGTGCCCCAAAAAATTCCAGAAGAATGTTAATCTATGTTTTATAGACTACAGAAAAGCCCCTGGCTGCATGGATCTTGAAAACTAGAGGTTGTTCTAAAAGAAAATGATGTGCCTGAGCACTTGATCATCCTGATACATAAACAGTGTTTCAGACACGAAGCCACTATAAGGATAGAATATGAGAGACAGAGTGACTTCCTATAGGCAAATATGTCAGACATTAATGAATTTTTATCTCTCTATTTTTTTAACCTGTACACAAAACATATCCTATAAAAATGTGGCTAAATTCAGAGGAAGGAGGAGTAAAAATAGGTGAAAGAAATATCAGTAACTTAAGATATGCAGATGATGTATACTGGCAGAAAGTAGCAGTGATTTGAAGAAACTTCTGGAAAAAAATGAAAGAAGAAAGTATCAAAGCAGCAATGCATTTGAACATCAAGAAAATAAACATCAGGACTGCAAAAGAAATGCATTACTTTACATAGACAATGAAGATATTGAAATTGTTAAAGATTTTGCTTGTCTTGGTTCAGTCATTAATTTAAATGAAAACTGCATTCATGAATTTAAGAGAAAGCTGAGACTTGGAAGGGCAGCAATGGAAGAATTAGGGAAAAGATATGTCATTGGAGACAAAAGCTAAGATCATTTACATAAAAGTATCCTCAGTTGGTATGGTTAGTCAGTGCCAAAACTGAACAGTGAAGATAGCTAATAAGAACACAGATGATTAATTTGAAATATGATGTTGGAGGAGAGATCTAAAATACCTGGACCTCCATGTAGGTGAATAAGTGTGTTCTAGAGCGAATTAAACGTGAAACATAGTTGGAGGCAAAAATTACAAAAAGCCCAAAAGCTGTCCTACTTTAGGTACATAATGAAAAGGCATGATTCTCTGGGAAAACAACAAACAAATCAACAGCAATAATTGGAAAAAATGAGGCAGCAAGAAAAGAGAACAACAAATATGAGAGAGATTCACTCCATAAAAGAAGTGATAGGCAGGAGTCTACAGGAGCTAAGCAAGGCTGTTAAGACAAGATATTATGGACATCACTCATTCATATGGTCACCGGGAGTTGACTTAATGGCATGGGACACACATAGTCACACATTTATTTTTGTTTTTGTTCCCTTTGCTTTTGATATTATATCCAAAAAATACTGTCAAGATCAATATCAAGGAACTTGCTGTTTATGTTTTCTACTTGAAGTTTGATAGTTTCAGATCTTACTTTCAACTCTGTCATTCATTTTGAGATAACATTTGTGTATTGTATAAGATAGAAATCCAACTTTATTTATTTATTTATTTATTTATTTATTTATTTATTTAAGAAACTGTCCTTTCTCCATTGTGTATTCTTAACTTTTTAGTCAAAATTAATTGACCATATATGTGTGGGTTTATTTTTGGGTTCTTTATTCTGTTCCATTGATCTATATATCTGTATTTATGCCAATATTATACTGGTTTAATTACTATAGATTTGTAATATAGTTTGGAACCAGAAAATGTAATCTCTCTAGATAGTTTTCTTCTTCCTCAAAATTCCTTAGTTGTTTTTTGTTTTTGTTTTTATTTTGTGGTTGTGAAAATTTTAGAATTATTGCTTTGTTTCTTGGAAAAATGTCATTGAAATTTTTATAGGGATTGCATTGAATCTGTAGATGGCTTGGGTAGTATGGGTATTTTAACAATATTAATATCCTAATTCATAAGCATTAAATATCTTTCAATTTATGTGTCTTCTTTAATGTTTTTATCAATGACTTACAGCTTTCAGTGTATAAATCTTTCACCCATGATTAATTTTTCCTAAGTATTTTATTCTTTTTGATTCAGTTGTAAATGGGGTTCTTTTCTTGATTTACTTTTCTGATACTTTGATGCTACTGTATAGAAATATATTCATTTTTGTATATTTACTTTGTAGTCTGAAACTTTATGGAATTCACTTATTAGTTCTAATAGTTTATATTTGGGGGAAGTGTGGGGTTAAAATCTTTAGGGTTTTCTATATGTACCATGCCATTTACAAATAGTGGGTTTTACCTTTTCCTTTCTGATTTGGGTGCTCTTTATTTTTCCTGCTTAATTTTTCTGGCTAAGACATCAAGAGCAATGTTGAATAAAAGAGGTTAGAGATGGGGATGGGAGCAGGGGATATGTGTGAATGTGGTCAAAAGGTACTAACTTCCAGTTATAAAATAAAAACTCCTGGGGATGTAATGTACAACATGATTATTATAGTTAATAATAGTGCATATCTGGAAATTGCTAACAGTAATCTTAAAAGTTCTCATCACACACACACAAATTATAACTATGCGAGGCTATAGATGTTATCTAATCATATTGTGGTAATCATTTTGAAATACATGCATATGTCAAATCGTTATGTTGTACACCTTAAGCTAATACAGCATTATATGTTAATTGTATAGTAATAAAATTAGGGATACAAATGAGAGAACTATCAATAACATTTTAGAGGAATGAGAAAAGCAGGAAGGACAAAGGGAAAAACCTTTAAGTGGTCTCAGGCAACAACTGTGTCACAATGGTGGCCCTAGTGCAAAAGTATAATTTCAGGTACCTTTGGAGAAAAACCTGTTCCAATAGCTCAAGGACAGTTCTCCAAGCATTAGCAAGTATGAGTCATTAGCAGCAGATCAGGACCAGAGGAACTACTATATGTCAGAGACTCCTATGCTGACTCAACAAATTACTTAATGCATGTCTAAGAAAATACATATCCTGCCTGTTAAGCAGGATAGAATTAAAATATATTTGTTATCTCTTCAAATCTTCTGAGTGAGTGCATAATGGTTCTTTTGGTATCTTATAGAGAATATCACATGTTTATGCACAAAATGAGTGTTAAACATTTATAAATTGCTTGGTTTATTTAATTCACAAAATAGGTGGCATTTTCTTATTTTTTTCTAACTATACATGTGTTTAAATCTGATAGGCCAGAACCTGTTTTGTGGACAAAGGATGGTGGAGAATTACCAGATCCTGATCGAATGGTTGTGAGTGGTAGAGAGCTAAATATCCTTTTCCTGAACAAAACGGATAATGGCACATATCGATGTGAAGCCACTAACACCATTGGCCAAAGCAGTGCAGAGTATGTTCTAATTGTACATGGTAAGTACCTTTTAGACACCATCATATGTGAAAGAATGGATCCCTTGAAAATTTTTTGAAATTATCAAAGTCTTTAGAATAATACACACAATTAAAACAGTTTTTCTTTTTCTTTCAGAAGGTCTCATAAATGTAAATATCTTCAAGATTTACTTTTAAAGTGTTCCAAGTCAAACTAATAAAATTAAATTAAAAGATACACTAAAAATAAAAATTAATTTTATAAGTTTTCTTATTACAATATATTGTGTAATGTTTTGTGGAGATATATTATATTAATGATTTTCTTGCAATTATACAAATAAATATTTTTAGTTATAAATCAAAATCATAAAGATTATATTTCCTGTAAGCTAATTTTGGTTGTATTGTCATTTAAATGTATTTACAATCACTGTAACTGGTTTTACAACGAATGATAGAATGTTACTGAGATGGAGCAGAAATAGAAGTATGCAATATTAATGACAACTGTCTTAATTTCTTATGAAAAAATATTTAAAACACCCACAGACATTTTTCCACTCTACTAATCTCAGAATTTGAGTATATATAACAAAATTCAGAAATAAATATTAACACACAAGATTGAAAAAGTACCTGCTTTTCCCAACCTCCAAAGCCACATTATGTTGTTTATAACATAACACTAACATATTGTTGGATGGAGATAACTTTCATGAGATTGAAAAATATTGCAATAAACAAGGTAAGTCAGGTTTCTTTGTTGAAGAATTTCTAAATTTCTAAGAGCTTTTTAATATGCAAGATACATTTTGAATCTCTGAGAGAGAGAGACGCTATGGAGAGTGGAACATTTTTCTCATATATTTCACCAAGAAAACTTTACTATGACTAGTACTGGATTCTTCACATTATTACAGTATTCAAAATGCATAGTGCATAAATTATGATGTTGTCATAAATCCAGTGGATCGTTGACATAATGAAGAGGGTAGGTTTATTTGATATATTTTCTCATGGACTAAATTATAGAATTCTGTAAGAAGCATGAGTTAGTTAAGAAAAAGAATTTTGGGATAAAATCTAATTCTTTGAAAATATATTTAAATTTAGGGAAATGATAATTATATTATGTTTTTACCCAGGTATTTATTTTATTGTAATGCAGGTAAAAATTGGATAAAAATGAATATATTAAGCTAATATTCTACTTCCAAATTGCTTTTTAGTGTATACAATCTGTTAATTCTAAATACTACTTTGTTATCAAAGGCAAATGGAGGTTCTTAGTGAATAGACTATCCTAGACTATCCTCATACAAACATCTTAAAAGTAGAGTTGAGAGATTAATTTCTAGCATATTATGAATTATGCATATTCCATCTTTTGAGAAAGATCAGCCTAATCAAATTAGACTGATATATTGGAATTAAATGTTGTGAATCCTTGTAGACACTCCTGCCACCTTATTTCCCTACAGAATGTAATCATTGAATGTATCAAGAAGATAAGTTAGAGCCCTAACCAGTTTGGCTCAGTGAATAGAGCATCGGCCTGCGGACTCAAGGGTCTCAGGTTCGGTTCATGTCAAGGACCTGTACCTTGGTTGCAGGCACATCCTCAGTGGGAGGTGTGTAGCAGGCAGCTGATCAATGTTTCTCACTCTCTATCCTTCTCCCTTCCTCTCTGTAAAAAAAAATATAAATATATATATATATATATATATATATATATATATATAACAATAAATTTTTTTTTAAAAAAGAAGATAAGTTAGATCTTTAGAGCATAATTTAGAAGTACTTTCCATTATGCTGACCTGGCTCTGTAGATCATGCACTCATGTAAATGAAGTCTAGTCAGATTCACCCTTAACTTTTTAAGTGCTTATTTCACCTGAGAATTTTGTGGGACCTGTGGGATTGTTGTACAGCATGTCACATTATGTCGCAAGCAATATGAAATTAAAAATATAGAATTAGAAGGGAGTGACAGAAAATCATATACTTCAATAAAAAGAATATTGTTTGTTTTTTTAAAGTAATTCAAGTGGGAAAAATTCATGTGTTCCAAATGTTTGTGAGCCAGCCAACAGCATGATTTCCTAAGTAGCCAAGCTGCCTCTAGGTAGTTGGCAGTTGACACATTTCTAATAAATGCTTTTCTAAGCACTTTGTAAGAAGTAATTTTTGGCTTTGCTCTTTGAACTACAATTTGTCAAAAGCACCCCATAAATTAATGCTATTCATGCTACTATATAAATGCTGTGAAGTTCAACAGTAGTTTACCCAGGATTATTGACACCAGTAATGAGAGGCCTGGTGAAACAGTGAGACCATATTACATTGTGTTTAAAAGGGCTCTAATTGGGTTCATTACAAAATAAAGGTGTGTTTTTTTCACTTCTTTTGCACACAGAGTATAATGTTTCATTAGTCACTGGTTGTATAAATACAGAAAGCTACCCTCTCCTGTTAATGGTTTGGCTGTTTCAAAACCCTACTAAATGATGAAATTTCTGTGGCATTTCGATCTATAATGAATGCTGTCTGCATTTTGGAATGGAGTGATAAATGATCATTTGTGAGAACTTCACCCTTTTATCTTTTACCCCACGGTTGGTTTTACATTAGCTATGATAATTTAGTATAGCTCTAGCACAGAAGAGCCTTTCAGTAGCTGAGATTTTACCTTTGTACCACACTTGCCTACGTTCTATTGATTCCTAACTTGATGGAGGTCTGAGCACTTTCCTGTGAAATCATCTGCTATGTAGATGCCGTCCTAATAGCTAGATTTTATTCTTTGGGTGTCAATGGAAGTTCATTATTTAAATGTTAGCACATTTAATTGTTAGCAGCACTGACATTTTGTATTGTGGACACTGGAGGGTTTTATTATTTCACTTCCTAATTTCACCTTTGCAAATTTCTGCATTAGAACTTTAGATGGTAATTTGAAACTGCCAGTATAAAATTCTGGGCCTCACAAATTTAACATGCAAATACTTGTAGGATAAAACATTATACTTATGAAACATTTGCATTATGGAGATTCCTTTAGGAAAGAAAGTAGTATTTTTATTAACAAGCTCAGCAATGAAAAAATTAGTGTTAAATTGATAGTCATGGTTATAATATTAATTTCTGTGAGCACAGTAAGCTTTGGTGTTTGCCTATATAAATATATTAAAGTTACTTTTGTGTTATTAGTAGGATACTGCTATTTATTTAGAATGGCTGATTATTTTCATATGTATTAATTGTCTTGAATTATGTTGTTGCATTGCTGTGTTTACCATTTGTAGCACTCATATCAAGGGAAAATTCATTCATTCACTAACTAGATATTTAGCATTTATCCATTGAGTATAAAAACACTATACAAATATGGCCAATAGTAATCAAGAAGTGTAGAGTTTAACATGGAAAATAAGCTAAGCATTCAAGTAATTATGATACAAAAATAGAAGAGCTATAGGAGAATAGCCATACAATGATATAGATTTTCAAAGTCTGCAAGAATATGGTCCAAGTATGTGGAATCATTAAAAATAGTAACATGGCACTTATGTATAGTAATACATAAACTAGTGGTATGTATCATAAATAGAAGTACCCAACACAGTGTCAGGTACATAGATATGCACAAATTAGGCTATTATTATTATTATTATTATATTAAAATATTATATTCTTGGAATTCCTTGTTTTACTCAAGTTTTTATAGATCTCTTTCCACATCTTAGCATTTTTTACCCTTTCATACTACTGTCACTTTTGACACACATGGTGCACATGCACATACTGCACCAACACAAATATATTATGGAAAATCAAAGATTCTGGACACAATATTTTTAATTCTCCCCCAACAACATAGTTCAGTAAAGGAAACATAATTATTTACATTATAATTTCCTTGAGAGTCATGGTCTTTACTATAGGCAACGCATACATTCCTTGTGTATAAGCCCTCAATTGGTCAGAATTTGAAATGTTATTGTTAACCTGGTGCCATCTTAATCAATTGTTATTAATGTGATTTTTTTTATTTTCAGTTTTTTCCCATTTTAAGATTAGTTAACTGGTTTTGCGTCCATAACTCTATGTAGAAACCTTTGAACACTCTGACTGAGTTTAACCAATAAGTTCAATAACACATTTAATCAAATTAAAAATCTATTGCTAAACTTGTTTGGATTAAAGATATTTAAAGACTGACACACCTGTCCTTTATTTTCTTTTTTATTGAAGTATAACTGATAGAATGCTGTATTAGTTTCAGGTATACATCATGATAACTTAATATTTGCATATATATTGAAAAAAGATCACCAAAAATATTACAAGTAACCTTATGATATCAAGTGCAATATCATTTCAGTACTCTGATGTGAAACTTACTCATGAGTTTCACATAATTTACTGCCCATACTCTTCCCTGAACAGTACTCAATGCATAACTAAGTTATCTGTATTGAAGAACAAGAATGTTCTAAATACTTGCTAACTGAGAATAAAAAACTTGATAGTATAGTAAAATTAGTAATATAGTATATTGAGTAGGACAAAAGTTATAATCATCCTTGTTCCTCTGATGTAACATCAGATTGAAAGGATTTAGATAAAATATTTCTTCCTCAAGAAAAGATTATCTGGCTCTGGATCTTCTAGCATAGAGAACCTAGCAGATACCTAATTATCATGTAAGAGATAGCTGCAGAGAATTACAAATGACTGTAGGCTTATCTTATTTTCTGGTTGGAAGCAATTCAAATGCTCCTATTCATTTGTCATCAATAGATTAAAACAATATTATTTTGAAACATATATCACCTGGGAGATTTTGAGAAACTACCTAAGGATAGTGTGAAACAAAAATTACTATATTCTCCTTAAATCCTAAACTTATTGCTTCTCAACTTTCTCTAGAGCAATTTGTAACCACTCTTCAAAATACAAATGGAAGATGGACAAAAAGGCTAAAACTCTTTAATATCACTTCCAGTCAAAGCCCTCCTTGAGGTTCAGGAATAAATCCAGTTATTCAAGTAGAAATAAATGAGCAACATATTTTTCATAAATGAGCTACACTACTACGAAAGGCCCAGATTATGGAAGATAAACAGGGAGTCTAATTAGAGAATTTGTGGAGAACCTACTCCGCAAAGGACCCTACTCAGGGTGTCCAAGAGGTTAAAACAGAACTGAGATGCACTATTCCAGAAAGTTTTTTATGATGTTTCCCATCTCTCTTCAAATTTACTTTTCCTATTACCATAACAACCCTCATAAGAGATTTAAAATTATTTTGCCACTGTTCTACTAGTAACTTATTCCATTACTTTATTTCCTACTTTTATGAATATACTTTTATAACAATTCAGTACTTAATTATCTCAATGTTTACTGTTCTTATTTTGTTTCTTTTTGGTATTTTTCAACTTCACATTTTTCCATTTTTACTTATTGATTTAATAATTCTTTATTATTGAAAATATTACATATGTTCCTTTTTCCCTCCAAGAGACTAAAAGTAAATGCAAGGTCACTTCCAATCCTGTATGCAGATTCCCCATCTCAGTTGATATGTTAACAAAGGAGAAAGCCAAAATGAGTAGTGAAGGGTAGCCTTTCTTTCAGCTTAAAAAACATCTCTAAGCCACCTAGTATTAAAAAAAAAAAAAACTTAACTAGTGTAAAAAAATAAATTGAGTTATTTTAGGGTTATTAATACCTGATCCTAAATTTAGCAAAATAACTAATACATATGTAGGTGAATGCAGTAATGATTATGAAACAGATTTAGAATATCATAAGGTAGTATCCTCAATTTATTTTAAATATATTTTAAACTAGAGCTAAGCAGATATTATTATAATGCATACTTTCTTAGTCTTACAGTATTTAATTCACATATTCATATTATGACTATCAGTGATTTAAAAGATAATAAGGACTTTCACAAAATTAAAATAAAAAAAATTGTACTTTATATATATTAAAAGCCTAAGCAACCATCACAACTGAATTGATGACCAAATAGGCTGTGTGAAGCGACTAGGCTGGCAGGAGAGTTAGTGAAGGGGAACCAAAAAACTGAGCAGCAGGCAGGTTGGGGGAAACCAGCCCAGCAGGTGGGGAGGCAGTTGAGGATGACCAGGCTGGCCTAAGGGGGCAGTAAGGTCAACTAGTCTGGGGAGGGGGGCAGTGGGAGGTATTAGGCAGGCAGGCAGGTGAGCAGTTAGGAGTCAGTGGTCCCACATTGTGGACATCCCCTGAGGGTCCCAGATTGGAGAAGGTGCAGGCTAGGCTGGGTGTTTCCCTCCTCCATGCATGAATTTCATGCACCAGGCTTCTAGTAGTAAATATGTAGCTAATAAATAAGTATGTAGTAGTAAATAAGTTGGCAGTTGCATGTCCTTGATTATTACAGTTAGCCAGGGATGAAACATTAAGAAACATTGAAAGGCTACAACAGTCTATTTTCTTAGTGGTACTGGTAGGAAAGGGACTACAGATCATGATAGAAGTAAGACAGTGAATCTTTGCACTCATATGCGAAAGTGAGGAGCAGGAAAGGGAAGCCTAAATTATGGACAGATGTATGGCTTAGGGAACATTAAAAGGAATTCAGCTACAATCTGTTCCCTCACATGGAAATAGACTTACCAGTTGGTAAATTAATTCTGTGTACTCTTAATGAGCATTTTCCCCTTTGGAGAAGCTTTCTTTAAAGGCACAAATGGAAGTATAACAGTGCAGGAAGAAAAGGACAGAAAGGACATCCAAATGGAACAATAAACAGCCAGTAATGGAAGAGCCCAATGCTTACTGCTCTCATCTCCAGTTGAGAGTTTCCAGACACTATGTTAGTTGGACGAGTCTGAATAAACAGGGATAGCTGTGACACCAGTGGAACGGGACACCTCTGACTGCAGGATGTGCTGTTGCTCTGCAGAGAAAAGTGGAATGGGATCAAATAGTGGAGCCAGGGGCACTGTTTTCATTAGAAAACGTTTTAAAAGGTATATGTGGCCAAACATACTCAGCAGAGATTAGGCTTCATTCCATGTCTTCCTTTTAAGATGAGCATGAAGTAGATAGATTAGGCTGTCACCTTTCAGAGTGAGAATTCTGTTCACTGCTAGCACTTTGTGGAAAATGTTTATGTGACCATAAGATGACCACTGGCTCAAATATCCAGGAGAAAAACTTGCATTCCTATCTGAAGGCAGGAAATAATCTACTACTTAACAAGGTCAACATTTTAAATAACTTTTCTTTCACTATTTAATGTGTAAATAAGGGTATATTGTAACTCTACAAAAATGTATGGAGCTCTTCAATGGACATATACTATATATGGATCCATTCATTGGAGAATTTGAGCAATGTGCAATGGGCCATGGGGGAAATTTTGGGTATCTTTTGTTGTGAAAAAGCTTTTTATTTTGAAGTAGTCCCATTTGTTTATTTTCTCTTTAGCTTCCATTGCCCTAGGAGTAGTGTCAGTGAAGAGGTTCCTTAGACATATGTCTGAGATTGTGCTGCCTGTGGATTCCTCTAGTATTTTTATGGTTTCCCGTCTTATGTCCTGTATCCATTTGGAGTTTATTTTTGTGTATGGTGTAAATTGGTGTTCTAGTTTCATTTTTTTGCATGTATTTATCCAATTTTCTCAACACCATTTATTGAAGAGACTGTCTTTACTCCGTTGTATGTCCATGCCTCCTTTGTCAAATATTAATTGAACATAGTGGTTTGGGTCGATATCTGTGTTCTCTATTCTATTCCATTGGTCTATATATCTCTTTTTGTCTTTTGACACTTTTTTCCAAACCATGCCCCAATTATGTCTACTGTGCACCATTCTCTCCAGCCTAAACTATTGAAACATTATTTTGTGGGGTCCCTGCTTCAATACCTCTCTCTCTCCCAATCTATTTCCCACAAAAGTACAATATGTATACATTTTAAAAGCATATCCCTTTTTCTTTCCCCCATTAAAATTTCTCCAAAGGCATTTCATCAGACTTAGTATAAAATCTAAGTCCTTCTTACCCTAGTGTACCAAATCCAGCATAACATGATCCAACTTACATCTGTGACATTTCATCACTTTCCATGCAATCACTTCTGTTTCCATGGTCCTCTTTCAACTCCTTTAAGATATCAAGCTCCATCTTCTTTTAGGACCCTGCGTCTGTCTAAATTGTTTGTCCAGGAAGTATAAGCAATACTGTCATGAATACTGATATTTGCAAGAATCAGTTCTCATTGTACAGATTTCATATTAAACAATGATTTTCAGAGAGTTCTTTTATGTTTTTTTCAATCTACATAACCCCAGTCATATATTACTTTATTTTAATTTTCTGAAGGGAATGAATAATTATTTTCTACTTTAGTTTTTTTTTTTAGAAAATATATTTTATTTTTTTTAATTTCTTTAATGAGTATGGTATTACATATGTCTCCTTATTTCCCCATTACTCCCTAACCCCCCATTCATGCCCTTTTAACCCCTGTTGTCTGTTTGTACATTTGATTAAATATATCTGTACCTATGTATATGTACGGAAGTACATATATTTACATGTGTATATGTACATGTATGTACATCTACACTAATAAAAAAGAAAATGCTAATTGACTGTACCTCCAGTTTTCCCACATCCAATCAGGAGTAATATGCAAATTAACTCAGCAAAGATGGTGAGTAAATTTACATACACAGGCAGGGCAGGGAGAGCACCCTATGCCGCCAGTGGGATCTAAGCCACAGTCGGGGACTAGGCAGGTGATGGGGGCAGCACCTGATGCTGCCTGCCTGGGTCCAAGCCACCCTGCCACCTGCCCAGGTGCAAGCCACTCTGCCACCTGCCCGGGTCCAACCTGCAATAGCGATGGTGGTTTGGGCCAGGGCAGGTGGCAGGGGCAGCACCCAATACTGCCTGCCTGAGTCCAAGCTGCCCCACCTCGCCCAGGTCCATGCTGCCCTGTGGTCTCAGGATGAAGAGCCCAGGCCAAGCTGCCTGCAATCACTGGGAGAACAGGCCAGGCTGAGCCATACAGCGATAATGGGGAGAACAGGCCAGGCCGAGCTGCTGAGCTGCCCTGCAATCACAGGACCTGGCCAAGCTGCCCCCCATAATCCCAGCAAAGAAGCCGCTTCGTTGACCAACCTGTGCTAAGGACCTGTTAGGAGCGTGGTGTGGAGTCCAGGGCTTCCAGTCTGGAACCATCGGAAGTCTCCCTCTCCCCAGAGTTAGGAGCACCAGCCCAGGTCTACCCAGTGGCCTGGTCCTGACTGCAGTGGTGAGTTCCTGCAGGCTGGGGTTTGATCCACATGCATTATCGGTAAGAGACCAGTGCCTCGTTATTGCTGTGTGCCCATGTTTTAATTGGACAGATGCCCAGCAGTCCTGGTGGCCAGCTTAGCAGAATCTTAGCAGGAAAATTGTCTTTGTTTTCTCAAATTCCCTCACCCCTACTCACATCTCTGTAAAGGTGCAGAACAAGTGAGGCCCCTTAAATAAAAACAGTGGGCCTCTCTCATCACAATCATTTGGACTTGATGGCATTTGAGTATTTATCTAGGCACCATGACAGAGAAACACAAGTCATGATCTCTGCCCTTAAAAAATTCAAAATGTTATTAGAGCGAGTGGATGATAAAAGCACAGTAATAACATCAGAATGTAAGACAACAACACAGAGAGGAACAGAGGCAATTGATAGGATGATTTTCTAATAATTAGTACAAAAAGTATGTGCAATGAATTAAATTTAAAAAATATGTGTGAAAGTAGCTGCTTCATGAGTATGGCATCCCTTCCTATTTTAAAAAAGCTGAGTTCCACATGAACTGTGTACTATGCTATGATATCTGAGGCACAGTACAAGGGAGGCACTAAGTGTACTATGCTTTAATATTTGAGTTATTCTTTATTGTTCAATGTAATTTATTTCTGAACGCCTCAGTTTTGTAATAGTTAAATTACTAGAATGATACATCTTGCTATAAAATATTACTAGATCAGATGATTGGGTGACATTTATTGTTATTTTCTATAAATGAACACAATCTCTGCTAAAGTGATAGGTATTATAAAAATATTCAGATAGAGAGACCTACAGGCTTGATTACAAGTGAGGCTTACTATCACGACCCACATTTATTACCTAAAAAAAAAAGCAGGGAGCCAACTAAAAACTGAACCAAATATAATCCCTTGAAGGGCAAATGTAAATTGGATAAGCTTTGCTATTACAAGAGCAAGAAGAAAAATTTCAGATGCAAGAATGAAAACCAAATTGCATCCACTCTACGTAGCTGTTAAAGAAAAAGAATGGTATACTATGAAAATACTTAATACAAATTGTAAAGACATTTGTTCAAAGAGGATTTCCTAGATTAGGTGATATTTCAGTTATGTTTTTTTTTAATGTGAAGAGGTTAGCTAGATAAGAAAAAGTTGTAGGGGTCCCAGATTGCAGAGGTTGCAGGCAGGGCTGAGGGAACCCTCCTTTACATGCATGAATTTCATGCACCGGGCCTCTAGTATATAATATATGCATGCATTCCTATGCATATATTATATGTGCACATATGTATCTGTGTGGATTAATATATTCTATGCTCACCCAGTAAATTATGATTTTATGAAAGCAGCTATCTTATACATCTTGTTTATCTCTGTATCTCTAGTTCTTAGGACCATACCTGCTAAATAGTAGGCAAACAATCAGTATTTGTTTAATAATTCAATTTCTTTGTCTTTCAGTCTCTCTCTTTTGAACATAAGAAAACAATTATATATGTATGTATGCATGTTAACACACATATATGCATATGCACATACCCATACCACATACATACACATATCTACACATATATACTTATAATTTCTGAGTAAAATCAGGATAATTGATATTCATTCATTAATCACCAAAATCAAGACCTTTTACTTTCATCTTACATTAGGAAAAAAAGTGAGATGTACTTACTTGGCAATCCATATGTAGAGTGTGCTTTATAGAGTTAAGCAGTGTACAATATGAATACTATACATAGAAAAATTAAAATATCTCATGGAAATCTTTGATTTAATATGTCTGTTCATTTTTTTGCAAAATTCTTAGATTATTGCTAATTGAAAATTAAGTTTTTGAAACTTTATCTCATCTCTGATAAAGATAACTCTCATCTCTTTTATATAGCCAAGTATAAAACACCTCTGAGACACAGCCTGAAAATCCACATCATAATGCTGTATACATAATGCTTCACTGTTTTAGGACATCTTTCTTGAGTATCTACTATATTCAAAGTGTTAGATCAAGCACTGTGGATTCTATAATAAATAAATAAATACTTTCAATTATGCCTAGATTTCTAGGTAAAGAAGTCCTGTTTCACCATGATGCAACCTCAGTGGTGTTTTTCAGGTCTCCTCAATAACTGTAATATTTCAGGAGAATATGAAATTGCATAATCAGAAATACATTGTTTTAGTAAAATGTTCACTTGATTATCAAGAGCATAATTTAATTGTCAATTATTTAAGGAAATTTATTAATTTGTATCGCTAAATCTTATGCAGGAATCAATTTAAAAAATTTCTAAAGTTAAAAAAGAAAACTTGCTTTGCATGAGAATTCTGAACATTAAAATACAGGAAAGATAATAAAAGTGGAGCTCAACAAGTTTTTTCACAATTTTGTTTAATATTATCCTTAGTGTTTACTAGGAATTTTCTTCTATGGTTCAACAAAGTGGATGTACTTATTAACATACAGGCCCAATAAAGTACCATTGTTGTGCTTTGTGAACTTATAGTATAGCAAGTTTATAATAATAATCTTTGAAACACTCCCACATTCTCTTTTAAATTTTATTTTAATAAACTTTTATATTATAATATTAAATATTACATCTGGTGTATTTTACTGCCTTTACAAATTGTCACATAAGAAATATGTAAGAGATCAACCAAAGAACTTGTAGCATATAAGCATAACCCATGGACACAGACAATAAAGGGTAGGGGCAAGATGGGAAACACCAAGGGGTAGGGAGAAGGAAACATATGTAATACTTTAAACAATAAAGAATTTAAAATAATGATAATAATAATAATAAAGAAATATGTATGTGAAAATTAGAATTCTCTAAAATTAGTCTTGTGTAATAATTTCCAGTTTAATTACAACATTTCTAACCTATATGTTTTTGGTAGTAGTAACTTCATATGAGCTTAAGTCATTGCATTTTTTAAATGTGAACCAACATCTTTAGGGATTCTTTGTATTCTTAAAATCATATACAAAGATATCTAAACTTACAAGTTTCTTGAGTTAAGGTGTTTTTCATTTAGAGGATCAATCTGGTCCAAAGTACTTATATAAACGTCCAGATCTAAACTCTTCACTTTGGGTAGATATTAAATTATATGAAAAAATGTATCTCTACTATATTATCACATAACTTAGATGAAAAATTCAAGTATCTGGATTTCTCAATCAGTGTTTTTTTATTATATTACACTTCCTCTTGTGTATATTCAAATTACATTAATGTCCTTTTTTTTTAATGGCTGATAGTCCCATTCTTCCCTAGGAAATTGTCATCCTTACAGAACTGAATATATTTTATCAAATTATCTGATTTACTTTTTGGAAAAAGTACTTTTAGAAGAATGCTCACGATATTGAAGTAGCTGGAGCTAAATAATATAGAATGACCCATTTCAAAGACATTTTTTCTCTATTTTACATTTTCCTTTGCCTTTGTCGGTCTGAAATGTAAAGGAGTATTTTAAAAGAAAATAATGTATACACTTTTTTCAAATAACAGACTGATTTTATTCATAAACTCTTCTTCTAATTACATAGGATTCTTGGTAACCACCTACAGTTTAAAATTGCAGTACTTTTCATTTTTCAAGTATAGCTTTTATTTTTATTATTGTATAAGGGTTCCATTTAGTTTGTGAAGCCAGTGAAAACTATCAGAGGGATGAATTATTCAAATGTAATTTTTAAAAAGATTTCATTCTATGAATAAGATGAGGTTATTTTGTGATGCTCAAGGAGGAGGCAAGTTGAGGCCTTTCCAACCTGGTGGTTGTCATTTAAGTAAGAACCGTGGTGCTGTTTGTCATACTTATGTTATAAGCCATGTAGCTGAACATAAAAAAGCAAATACAGTAAACTTTTTCTGTTACAATTGCTTCCAGTGGCAATTCAATTACCAGTAAAAAGGTTGATGACACCATATTATTTTTTAGGCTAGTAAATGGGAATAGCTTCTATCAAAAAGATACTGCTCACCTTAATACTTCTAACATACATTGAATTCTGATGCCCCTGTATCTCCATTAAATCCTTGGTTTGAATCCACTTCTGATTACCTGGGGACCACCTTGGGGAGTTATTGACATAAAGCAGAAAGGAAGCAGACATATGAAGTCCAGACTAAATGGCTTTTTTTTTTCTATTGAATGCTAGTCCTTGGAGAAAAAGAAGTTTCTAAGACACTCTAGACTTAATTTTGCTTTAAAAATCCATTCTGAATGTGCCAGAATGCCATTTTTAAAAAGAGAATCTGCCACAAAACAAAACAGGTTGACAAGTTAGAAATTATTGTACACTGCATTTGTAGAGAACAGAACATACCTTTAACCTGAAAAGCTCATTATTAGAAAAAAAGATGCTGTACCACTCTCCAATTTATTGTATATAGCACTTGTTGAAACTGATTTCACTTTGACAAGGTTATAAAAGATCTGTTGTGCTCTAATAAGCCCAGATAACAAAATATGGTTGCATATTTTTTAATTCCTTTATTAGGATGTGAAAAAAGGGCACTTTTGTATTGTTTTTAAATGTGATGAGTTGGAGCTCTAACACTTAAAATCATTGAAAAATTGAATTCAGAATATAAAATTCTTTAGTATGCTGTATTTTAAATTTTTAGTAGTTAGACTTAAAAACTCCTGGCAGGAATCCCTAAATATTACCTCATATATGGTAAAAGGAAGAAGAAGAAGCAGTAATTGCTCATTAAACATGGTTAGGCTCAATTACTGATTCATGTAATTGAATATGATACTATTCCCTATCTTCTGACATCATTGTCACTACCACCATAAAGAGCATTATTTATAAAGCCCCAGTAAAATTTAAAACATTGAGCAAGCTATCCTAGAAAGCACAGATGTCTCTGATCACTGATATCTTATCATCTTGTTGGTTCATACCGGTAATTCATGAATGTTATAGCCTTCCAGTTTTCAACCACGATTTCATGAAGACCTGGTTGTATATACTTTGTATGGTGAACTTTGTTATTAACTAGAGGTCCAATGCACAAAATTCCTGCAAGAGTAGGCCTTCTCAGCCGTGGCTGCCTGCATCCCTCCCTCGAAACTGCCGAGTGGCTGTCTAGATCCTTTGGCTGTATCCGGGCTTCCTCCTGGAAGGACGACCAAAAGGACATATAGTCTAATTAAGCATATCATGCTTTTATTATTATGGATAAGAGTTAGAATAATAGAGTATTAATTGATTATGTAAATTAGAGAAAATTTAAAAATGTTACCATATAATCCCACATGTATTTTGTAATATTTTTCAGCTGAGGCAGGAGACAGAGATGTGCTGCTAGTAAGAGGCACATAGCTCTGGGTATGGTTGCCATATATAGTAAGAAATCATGAATGTAAACATCATTGTCATGGGGGATAAAGGGAGTAGTAACAAGTTGAGGAAAGTAGTAGATAAAATCAAAAGTATGATGCATATTGAGAAAGAAGGGAAATCAGTTTGAATTTAATTGGCCAACAATGTCTTCACAGAGCAGGTAGGCATCAGGCTGAAAGTTTAGAATAGTGGTTTTTATTGGATACATAAAGAAAGGGAGGCTAGTTTAAGATAGGAATTGGGTGGTACTGAGGTGCTGGGTAAGAATAATTTGTTCCAAAGCAAAGTGATATTTTAATTTTTTTCATTTTTATTAAATTTATTGGGATGACACTAGTTCACAAAATTATACAGGTTTCAGGTATACAATTCTAAACACATCATCTGTACACTGGGTTGTGTGTGCACCACCTCAAGTCAAGTCTCCACCCAGCACCATTCATATACCAATTCCCTCCTCTACCCCCCCCATCACCTCCCCCACACAATCACCACACTGTTGTCCATTTCCATGAAATCTTTCTCTTTTTTTTTCTCTTTTGCTCAATCCCTTCACACACCTCCCGCCCAAAGTCTCACACCCACCCCAGCAGTTGACAGCTGCCCTCTCTCTATGAGTCTATATGTATTTTGATTATTTGTTCATGACATTGTAAATATGAATGAAATAATATGACTGGCTTATTTCACTTAGCACAGTGCTCTTCAGATCCATTGATGTGATTGCAAAAGGTAAAATTTTATTGTATTTTATGTCTGAGTAGTATTCCTTTGTGCAAATGTACCACAGCTGTTTTATCCATTCATCTACTGATGGACAACTGGGCAAAATGATATTTTTAAAAAAAAATAAAGACATATTAATTTATAAAGAGAAATTACAGTTTACTAGAAAGAGATGTACATAAATACCATGGTGGTGTACTATGTAATAACTGTATGTGAGGTTGTGTGCAAAGTGCTTTAAAAAAATAAAGCAGCGAATGAAGATATTAACTCTTTGCAGAATTGAGGGTGCTTTATAAATGAGATCATATTTAAGCTATACTGGAAGTACAGAGAAGAAATAGAGAACTAATGCCATAAAATAGAATGTGGCTCTGAGAACATAGCAGCAATGAGAATAAACAGTTAGTCTAGAATTTAGGGAAAGCACTTCAGTCAAGGCTAGAAGTCTTCCTGTGTACTAGGCTCTGGCTTCTTTGTTCATGTTGATCTAGCACTATGAGAAATAAAGAAAGCCATATACTCTGAGGAACTCTCGCGCTGTCGTTTCAGAAAACTTTAACATTTTTAAATGTTAGTGGTTGCAGTTTTGGGGTTCAAATCAGAATCATGGGTGTTGAACAGGAAAGAGGATGAACTGATATATTTATCATAAAGTTTAGCCATAGTTCCTGGAAAGAGATTTTAGTTTCCCGATTTAACAACTTTGTTGTGTGAGCTGAAATTGCGCTTCTTCAAGTGATTAGTTTATCATAGAATGAACTCATATTATTTATAGTGCATTTATTTATAACCCAATATTCACTTGCATGAAAATTTTAGCCTAAATAGACTTTGTAAGCACTAGTATGCAATTGTGCTACTGACTAGATTTTGGGTTCTGTCTGATATTATTGAATTACTCATGAGTTTTCTTTTTATATGAGAACAGTACTTTATATATGTTTAAGTAAAATGAAAAGTATAATTCATATTTGTACTCATAATTTTATCAATATATAATCCAATATTTTTATGACTTGAAATCTTTACTTTTTTCAGTTTCTTATTGATAAAATGCTTACATTTTTCCTTTAAAGAAATATCCATTGTAATATACATATACATATACATATACATATACATATACATATACATATATATATTACATGTATGTACATAAATACATATATATATGATACCCAAATTACTATGGATTTATACATGTCATATTTTTCTAATGAAATAAGAACTAATGTGAATTTATTTTAACATTCTTTTTAAACCATAAAGTAATTTTAGCAAGGTTTATCCATTTTAGCATATAGTTAAATATTAGTCCCCTAACGTTTAATTTACTAACAAATGATTTAAAACACATAATCACAATTTCAGAGAAATTGATGTTACACAATTCTATATATTATAATAAAAAGCTTTAACAACTTACAAAAACTTAATATAACATTCAAACAGTTTCTTATAAATTAGAATATGTTTTTAATTCGGACTTTTAAGAACTTCATATAGATTTCTTTTGTTTGTATTTAAATTATATATAAATAATTTTTCCATATTTACTAATGTCTCTGATCAGATCTAAAATACTAAATTTAATTATGTTGACTTTTTTTACTTCCTAAATTATCTTTAGTTTACAATACATCAATTACTAACTTTTTTATTCTTTATGCCTTAACATATAGAAAATATACAATTCAGTTAATTTCTCTTGCAAATTGTAAATACTGAACTTTTTTGGAACCACTTTATTTTTTATTTTAGGAAAATGTAATGGTATTTTATTAACTTAATAACACATATTCCACGGAAAGCAACAATAAAAATTTTGTATTATACAGAAAATGAGAAGTTAATTTATTGGCTTATTAAATAGATACCATTTATGAATTTTAATATTTATGTTATGTTACATACTATTAATTTCTCTATTTTATTTATATGTGTCTTGGTGTCTATGTTCAAACATTCTTTAATATTGGATGTTAACATGTAAAGAATATATTAATAACTTTTAAAATTGATAAATCATAGTGAGCAAATTACTTATAATATTAATATGGCTATAGATTATCTTGCTTTTTAAACAGATTTGTATATTAATGTTGAACTAGGATTTGGTTATTTTTACTAGTGTGTATATGTATAATTTTTCTGCATATAAATTTTATTTTCTTATTGGGAAAAATAAATTGGGTATGTATTAGAAGAAAAACTTACATATATTTTATAATCTCTCTATATATATATATATTATTGAGAATTATTTGTATTAACAGTGTAATGTTTTTTAAAAAAGATATAGGATTTCATTTACAACAAAAATGAGGCAAGTGACTAGTACTAGTGTATCCAATTTCATATTTAAAAAAATACGTAGCTCCAATTTTACAATCAGTGTTTAAATAAAAGGCCAAAAATGAATACATAAAATCAGGAATTTTTGAACAATTCTTAATGAAGCTACTGACTTTTAGGAATGAAAACCAGAGAGATAGGCATTTAAACTTAGGAAGAGAGCACAGTGTTTTACTAATATTTGCTTTGAGAAGAGTTACAATCAGGTAAAATAAATGATCTCCATATGGACCTGATGCAGAAGAATCTGCATTATACAAAGTAAATAAAATATTCTCTTAGTAATCCTATCTAATAAAAGAGTAATATGCAAATTGACCATATCGCTGCTACAACCACCAGCCAATTAAATACAAGTATGCAAATTAACCCAACCAAGATGGCTGTGGCCATGGAGAGAATAGGAAGCGTGGGTTTCCCTGACAATGGAGGAAGCCAAGATTTGCCTGCCCTGGCTTGCCTTGGTCTCCACTTAAGGCTACCAAGTTTCAATTATAGAAGATAAATAAATCCCAACAAAGATTGCTGTGGCCATAGAATGAGCAGGAGCCTTGGCTCCACTCAAGGCTGCAAAGTTTCAATTGTAGAAGATAAATAAATCCCAGATACCAGGATGTCTGCTTGGGTCACTGGGGGTGTGGCTGACCACCACAGGCCTCTCACTCAGGCTGCCCCATGCTCCAACGGAACCCCCACCCTGCTCCAGGACATCCTTCAGGGAAAACCAGCTGGCCCCTACCCATTTATGATGCCTCTATCCTATGTTATCCTATCTAATAAAAGAATAATATGCAAATTGACCATCATTCCAACACATAAGATGGCTCTCCCCATGTGGTCAAAGATGACTGCTCCCATGTGGACACAAGATGTTCATCACATGATGGCCAGCAGGAGAGGACAGTTGGGAGGGGCCCAGGCCTTCAAGGGGACCAGGCCTGCAGGGGAAAGCAGTATGGGGCAAACAGGCTGGCACGGAGCAGTTAGGCATCAATCAGGCTGGCAGGGGAGTGGTTAGGGATAATTAGGCTGGCAGGCAAAAATGGTGAGGGGCAATCAGGAAGGCAGGCGGGCCTTCAGTCCTTGATTGTGAGAGGAATGTCCTACCACCAGTTTATAGGGATCTGGCCTAAACCAGCAGTCGGACATCCTTATTGCAATCTGGGACTGCTGGATCCTAATTGCTCACCTGTCTGCCTGCCTGATTGACCCTATCCATTCTGCCTGCCAGCCTGCTTGCCCCAACTGTCCCCTGTCTCTGGTCTGCTTGCCCCCAAATGTTCCCCTCCACCTGCCCCTGGTGCCAATGTGCTTGCCTCCAACTGCTCCTCTGCTGGCCTGCTCACTCCCACCTTCCCTTCCTACTAGCCTGGTTGCTCCCAAATGCCCCCTTGCTGGTCAGCTTACCCTCAATGGCTCTGCCCCCTACCAGCCTGATCATTCACAACTGCCATCTCATTCTGGCCTGATCACCCATAACTGCCCTCCCTTCTTGGCCTCTAACTGCCTCTACCTCAGCCCTGGCACTATGGCTTTGTCCAGAAGAATGTCTCCAAGTTCTCCTGGAAGGTCTCCCAATCTAATAGAATTTTATTAGTATAGATGGAGGCCTGGTGTATGTTTGGAGGATGGGTGATTTGCCCTGAAGGATGTCCTGGATCAGAGTCGGGGTTCCCTTGGGGTGTGGGGCAGCCTGGGTTTGAGGGCTGTGGTGGTTTGCAGGCCAGCCATGCCCCGATTGGGTAAGGGTCCCCTCTGGGGGGTGAGAGACTGAGACTCTTTCAGACTGGCCACACCCCCTTTAGACTGGGAGTCCCTGCTTGGGTGCTGGCCAGCCTGAGTGAGGGGCTAATATCTGGTTTCAGGCTGGCCAAGGCTCCCAGCAAGGACCCTCACCCCATGAGAGTGTGGCCAGCCTGGGTGAGGGGCTGATGGCTGTTTTTGGGCTGTCCGTGCCCCCCAGCGATCCCAGCTCCCAGTCCCTTCTTTTTTCCTTTTCTTTTTTCTCTTTCTTTCTTTCTTTCTTTCTTTCTTTCTTTCTTTCTTTCTTTCTTTCTTTCTTTCTTTCTTTCTTTCTTTCTTTCATTCTTTCTTTTTTTCCCAGCACCTCCTTGAGCAGAGGCCAGTACTTGCTGGAAATAAGTATCTGGAATTTCTTTATTTTCTACAATTAAAACTTTGTAGCCTTGAATGGAGGCCAGGACCAGCCAGGGGAGGTGAGAAGCTTGGCTTCCTCCATTGCTCAGGGCAACCCAAGCCTCTTGCTTGCTTCAGCTCTCTGGCCACCATCTTTGTTGGGTTAATTTGTATACTTGCTCCTAATAGCTGGTGAGTATGGCTGGTGGGTATAGCAGAGGTATGGTCAATTTGCATGTTTATATTTTATTAGTGTAGATGTCACATATAACACATATAACACATATGCATACATATAACAAACAACTATGTAGTGACAAAGAAATTCTATTTCAAAGTTGTTTTAATGGAAAAAATAATAAACAACTAATAATTTTGTTATGATCATTCACCACTGATCATTTACCACTGACACAATAGGATCTGTTTAGTGAGCCCTCCTGGCCTTTCATTATATTCATTAAAAGGAATATAATGCATAAGAAGAATGGAGGACATAGATCTCAAATCAGGTTCACACTGCTTTCAAAGTAGCAGGATGTGTGAGCAAAAGTATATTTTGTTAGCAATAAAATTTCTTGAAGGAATAAGTTATAGATATTGTCTTAAAATTTTAACCATCAGAAAATAATGGTGGCAGAAGTAATGAAATATTTATTTCACAGAAGTAATGAAATATTTCAGTTTTATATTAATTATTATACCTTGTCAAAAGTGTTGACTTTTCTAGATCTGTTATATATTTGTAATGCTATTAACAAATTCACTTGGTAAATATTTATTGACTTTCTAAATTGTTTTAGGTTCTCAACAATAAGTTTACAGAGTTCTTCTCTTCAGAAATTATCAAGTGTAGAGTCTGACACCAATAAACTCAGAGCATTTGGAAAGTTTTCCTAAAAGAGGAGTATCATATAATATTCTTGTTATTTATGAGGATTTCAACTAATTCCGATTAATCTTATATTGCTGAATTTTAGTTGATTCTGATTAATCTGGTGTGGAATATTTAGTTTATTTAACTTTTGCTATTTATGAGAGGATTGAAATATTTGGATGAACATCCATGTGCAGTTAAAAAAAATGGAATGAAGAAACCCTAAAATTTTTTGAAAAAATGAAAGTGTCTAAAGTGTTTTAGAATACATAGGATGAATGAAGTTAATGGTGATTCAAAACATATAACAGTTACTGGGAAAAATTTCTTATACAGGTTATTGTCTTGATCCAGTTTTCATATTGGCCAAGGTACTTTGCACCAAATTACTTTCAGCCTATTTGTTTCTATGTGCATATGAATTCAAGAGGGGAGTATGAGAGAGGATGATGAACAGATAAGCAGGAGCCAGACTATGAGTCAATAATAATTTGTAGTGTTATCTCATTTATCTGGATGCTTTATAACCACAACCTATTGTTTTTAAGTTCTTTAAAAATTGGCCTAGAAAAATGAATATAATGCATGCATTTTTTTAATTTCAGAAAATAAGAATATTTTGTGATTTATACAAGAATGCTTATAATACTTTTTAATATAGACTCTATCCCAAACAAATCAAGATGTATTATTACCTATTTTAGTTTATATTAAATAAGGACAAAAACACCAAATAACATGCTCTTTTTCCCCCCTAAACTAAAAACAAAACAAAACAAAACAAAACAAACCCAAACCTATTATTTGAATTCCAAATAATTATTTTGTTAAAATAAGTTTGAAAGACTGATTTTCAGATGCAGTGGAGTTATTTTAACTCATTGATAGCAAAATAAACTAATATTTTATAATTTATAATAAGGTTATTTACATGAAATTTCAAAGAACTAATATTATTGTATACTGGAGGCCAAATGCACACAATTTGTGCAAGAGTAGGCCTTCCTTTTCTAGGCTGCCAGCTCCGGCTTCCCTCTGGCTGCCAGAACCCTGGACCTGTTCTTCCCTTGCAGAGGGAGGCCCCGCCCACCGCTGCAGCTCTCTGGTCAGTGGCTTGGGCCTCCCTCTGTGGTGCAATCAGAGGATAATATGACTGGGGCCCCAACCAATCACATAGTCATAGAATGGCTGGCTTGGCACCAGTGAGTGTCATAGAATGTTCCCAGATTGTCATTAGGATGGTTCTTCCGCTATTTGGCCATTTGGTCAATTTGCATATTATGCTTTTATTATATAAAATTCTTATGATTGAAAGCCCTGGGAAATATTTCCCTTTGCATTAATTAAATACATATATTTTGAGATCCTAAATAAAAATTAAATTAAGAATATATATATATTTTTATCTTGGATAATATATGAAGATTAAATTCATGTTCTTTTTATTAGTTTACAAAACATACTTCATTTATCTTTAGCCTTCTTAAACTCTTTAGGAAAGCTTACTATAAAAAAGAAAGTTATTGCCCTGGCCCGGTGTCTCAGTTAGTTGGAACAATCTTCCTTACACCAAAAGGTTGTAGGTTCAATCCCTGGTCTGGTAGTCTGATGGGTGCAGGAGGCAACCAATTGACATTTCTCACATCTGTTTCTCTCTCTCTCTCTCATCAAAAGACATGTCCTCCCATAAGAAAAAAATATCTTTGCTAAAAAATAAAATGAGCAGGTACTGTAAAAATTAGTAAACAAGAAGTGACTATGCTCCTATACATAATATTTATGATGAAAGTCAGTTCTACTTTATGACCATGATAATCACACTCCAGAAAATACTCATTTCCCCTGGTGATTAATGTAGCAATACTGAGTTTTCAGAAGATTATTTTCTTAAATTTGTCCAGGAAGATAAGAGAGTGATCTCATGTGTTTTGCTGTCTCTCCATTGTAGAAATTCATCGAGGTAAAAGTCTGAGTATCCAGTAAGGCTATTTATCAGAAGTAAAGAACTAGAAAAATTTTGGTGTGACTTAAAGACTTTAATTGAAAGACTGACAGGAAGCCTTTTAGTAGCAAAATAATCTGTCAAACATTCTGAATATAATAGGGCTGTGTGGAAAACATGTAAAATCAAACCCTGGCACAGTAATTACAGGTAATTTGTGAATTGCTTCTAATTTCCTTATTGTGTAAATGATATCCACTTGAGATGAGATTTGACTCTCAGAGGATCTTATTGAGGTGCTCATACTTCGACACTGTCTATATCATTTTACTATACTCTATGCTGCTCTTCAAATTTTCAGCTCATTTTGAGTGACAGAAAGTATGATTTTGGTGTTAAACTCTGAGGTATTTATTCTGTGTAATATCTTCTCTATATTTTGACCTACTGTTAACTTTGGCAACTTTTATTAATTATAGATTAAGGTTTGAATGTTACTTTTAAGTATGTGTTCAATAATTTTTCCTAGATATACCAAATAAAATAAATCATAAACCTTTCAGAATATTGGGTTTCATGCTAGTTGATTCAATACTTTTAAAGACTCCTAGGTACTGCAAAATTGTTAGAAGGCGTTACCAGCTAATCAGGGTAAGAATTGCAAGACTCCAAATGTGCATTAACAGCATTTGTGAGAAATGGAAAAGTAATATTAATAACTTGGCTTATTTTTGTTTCTAAAGATCACTGTCCTCTTATTTATTTTCTTTAATTAAGTTTTCTTAGATGAAAAAATCAAAAAGCCTTTAACATGCATATACTCACCCATCCATAACATTTCTTTAACCTTATATGGTGATGTTATTTGTATTAGTTCTGTCATGTTGTTTCTTTGTTTACTTCTTCAACAAAGCATGTCATTTTTTGTTTTACCTATCTGTACTTTGCTATTGCATGTTCAACTTTTTAAATGACTCAGTAAACAAATGAATTCTTGTCACTTTAAATTTCACTCTAAATATTTTGAATGATCTGTTTATTCTCAAACATTGCTCCAATTTTTTACTTTGTGTAGGAGCATGAAAAGAAAGTGAACAAAAAATGGCAAGAACTGTGAGGTACAGCCAACATTGTACCTGATAATCTTGTTAAAGCTTGTTAATGTTAAACCTAAATAAGATATATGTATTTTTGTAATTTGAATCATTTGAGTTTGTCTTTTGTTTGCATGATATGATTTTGTTTTATATTTTGTTTCTTTCCACTCACCAGATGTTCCCAACACTTTGCTTCCCACTACTATCATCCCCTCCCTTACCACTGCAACAGTCACAACCACTGTAGCCATAACAACCAGCCCAACCACATCTGCAACAACCAAGAGCATAAGAGGTACAGTATCCTTCTTTGTTATGGCCTGGAAAACACATTAAATGGAGCTTTAAGGGATTTTTTTAAGGGGTAGAAAAGTTAAGATCCAATTTTACTTAATAATAAGTAAATCACCTAACAATCACTCAGTTAGAAAGATTGGAACAGAATATAAATCAAATGTTATATTTTAATTTTTTAGTGCCACATATGATTATTACAAAAATATTCCAGAATATAGGTTAGAACATATGGAGTTCTACAGCATTGAGCAAATTTAAAATGTCAACATGGGCAATGTTTTTTTGTGTGTGTGTTTGTTTTTTTGCTATTTTTTGCTTTGCCTTTTCAATGCAACAAAGAAATAACATGTTCAAGGATGCATAGATAACTTTTATCTTTTTGATATTCTACTTTAATGTTAAAGAATTATTTCTCTGCAACCAGATCGAAATGCCTAATATTGAATTTTTTCTGAACTTGAGATAATCCATGGTCATTATAAACCATAAAGAAATATAGAACTTTTAAGTAAATATTGAGCATATTACCCTAAAATAATTTGCTGAATGGATCTCCTGATTCTAGTATAATATTATAAAGCAAATGGTCTAGAGTTGTCCAGGATAATAGCATTTAATATTGGCCCCAAGAATAATTTCTAGTATCAGTTTATTAATAACCATTTTTACCTCAAGGATAGCAATCTTAAAGAAATGGAAATAATCATTAAAGGCAAAAAGAAAATAATTACATATGGTTCAGAAATATAAAAAAACATTCCTGAGCAGTCATTTATAAATGGTTAGCAGATGATAAAGAAATAAAGAGTTGAATGCATATAGAAAACACATTAAACTTAATTTCTGCATAAATAGCATGTACGGAAAATTTGTCTTATTTAAGTTTGTTTTTTAATTTTTATACATGTTTTTTGTCACATTGGCTATACTAATATGTATTAAACTTGACAATTTAACTTGAAATTATGGAGATATTACATTAATATATATGTAATTAAAGCTGTGCCAAGGGCAGACTTAGAATTATTTTCATTCATTTGTAAAGATTGTTCAATTACACTGATTTTCTTAAAATTTTTATTAATTCTCAATATTAAATGAGTTGCCAGCTTTCACCTTGCAGTTATTATAGAATTTTTTCTCTTGTTTCAAAAAACTGTACTTGATAATTTGCTAATTTTTAATAGTTATGTCAACTATATACAATGTACAAGATTGATAAGAAAAGGATTGATAGCAAAGTTTGATAGTAGCACGAAGAATTTGTTAAAAATACTTAGATTTATTTAATGGCTTCTAAATAAATTGTATTTGAGTTAAATCTACAAGTGAGAAGAGTTTAAGATATTTCTAATAGCAATTTACATAAAAGTGGGAAGAAAATAATAAAGATGAAGGAAAAGGTAAACAATTGTAACAAATGTGCGTGTGTGGTGGGGGGAGTATAAATAATGGGGATGGCTATGGAATTAATTTTGGAATCCAGATTTTTTTTTTATTTTGTAAAGCAGTTCAATAATATCTTCTGCCCACATCCCTACCAATACTATGATGAATTTTAATGAGTTAAAAATTATCATTTATAAAATTGCTCCAAATGACCCATGTGATTTCTATTATTAATATTAATTTGTCATGATGTGTTTAATTTGAAAGCATTTTCTATTTGTATCACATTATTAAATTTAAATTTCATAATTACAATGGGTTCTTTGTGTTGGTTCTAGGCTTGGTTATGAATGCCTGAGGCACTTGCCTGGGCATATTTAGAAGCACCCTCATTTTATAGATGATATAAAGTTATTGAAAATTTAGTAAACATATATGACACAGTGAAATATATCAATGGCTATCTCTATCATAAAATTTTTAATTAGAATTTACAATTAACATTTATACTTATCAAGGCAGAAAAATGAAACTCTTAATTGCTATTTATTTTAAATCTCTGCAATACTGTAAATGTCCTAAAAGTAATAGGAATAGAGAGAACTTATCCTCTATAATAAAAAGCTACTATGCAAATTGACCAAACAGTGGATCTATTGATCACTATGACCTGCACTGACCACCAGAGGACAGATGCTCAAAGCAGGAGCTGCCCCCTGGTGATCAGTGAGCTCCCACAGGGGGAGAGCTGCTCAGCCAAAAGCTGGGGTCACAGCTGGTGAGTGCAACGGTGGTGGCAGGAGCCTCTCCTGCCTCTGCAGCAGTGCCAAGAACCGATTGGAGGTCCCAGACTGCAAGAGGGTACAGGCTAGGCTGAGGGATCCCCTCCCCCAGTGCATGAATGTTGTGCACTGGGCCTCCAATATATATCTCTCCTATCTAATAAAAGAGAAATATGCAAATTGACGATACCTCTGCTAAATCCACAAGCCAGACCCACGAGCCAATCAGGAGTGGGTATGCAAATTAACCTAAACAAGATAGCTATTGCCACACAGAGAGCAGGAGCCAAGCTTCCTGCACACTCTGGCTGACCCAGGACTCTGCTGAAAGCTACAAAGTTTTAATTATATAAAATAAATAAATCCCTGCAGCCATGGAGAAAGCAAGAGGCTTGGTTCCACTCAAGACTACGAAGTGTCAGTTATAGAAGATAAGTAAATTTCAGATTCCAGGGCCTCCACTTGGATCGCGGGGGGCCATGGCTGGCCTGCAAACCACTATAGATCCCTCACCTAAGCCACCCCACACCCCCACCCTGATCCAGGACATCTTTCAGGGCAAACCAGCTGGACCCCACCCATGCACCAGGCCTCTGTCCTATCTAATAAAAGAGTAATATGCAAATTGACTGTCACTCCAACACACAAGAGGGCTGCACCCATGTACACACAAGAAGGCCAGCAGGGGTGAGCAGTTGTGGGCAATCAGACCAGCAGGGGAGGGTAGTTGGGAGGAAACAAGCCTAAAAGGGAGAGAAGTTGGGGGTGACCAGGCTGGCAGAAGAGGAAAGTTAGGGGAAACCGGACCTGCAGGGAAGGGTAGTAGTGGGGGAGGTACCTAAGACTGCAGGGGATTGGTTAGGGGGTGATCAGACTGGCAGGCAGAAGCAGTTAGGGGCAATCTGGAAGGCAGGTAGGCAAGCAGTTGGGAGCCAGCAGTCCTGGATTGTGAGAGGGAAGTCTAAATGCTGGTTTAGGCCTGATCCTACTAGAATTGGTCCTAAACAGGCTGTCAGACATCCTTCTAAGGGTCCCAGAATTGAGAAAGTGCAGGCTAGGCTGAGAAACACACCCACCCTGTGCATAAATTTTGTGCACCAGGCCTCTTAGTGTGTGTGTGTGTGTGTGTGTGTGTGTGTGTGTGTGTTTCAAAACAAAAACAAAGGAGCTTTTTTATTTTATTTTTTAATTTAAGAAATCAACCATGGCCAAACTGTGTATCTATGACCAGAGTAATAATGAACAACCAAACAAAATTTAGAGATGGGTGCTTTGTATTGGTCCCAGGCTTCGTAAGGAATCCCTGAGGCACTCACGTAGGCTCCTTTTACTTGGAGCCCCACAGACATTTCTTCACTAAGCCAATGTTGTGGCTGGACCTTGTGATTCTTATGTTAAACCCCAATAATAAACTATCAAGGAACATTGATGAACAGGATTTATTACTCTCAAGTCTTGGAGGACCACACAGTGAGCTCAAAAGTAAAGAGAGCAAGCAAATTCACAGACCTAGAACTCTGACTTTATAGGGTCCAAAGGTGGAGTGTCTAAAGTTTCACAGGATCATTATTGATGATTTTAAAGCAAAAGCACAAGAAAGAGAATGAAGGTGTGGAAAGGGAGGAGTGGAGTTACTCAAAGCAGTCAGTCATCTAAGTTTCCCAAGGCTTTCTGAAAGAGGAAACTTCAGAGGTGGGCAGCCTAGTCTTTATCTGGTTGTTTTGCTAATAACTGTATCATGTTGCTAGCAATATGTTTCTTCAACCTAGATGACATTTAATTTGATACCTCAACAATCAAAAGGTTAATTTCAAGCACTTACATTATACATACTCAATTCTTCACAATTAAATTACATAGTAATTGTGTTACTTGTGTTTAAAAATATAATATTAAATGAAATATTTTAAATTATTAATGTAGAAAAAGATTAATTATAGTATATATCTAGAATGAATATACCTGCAATCTAGAATGTTTAGTCCATATGCACCTTTTGTATTTTTAAAACATGTGAATAATCAAACTGAATTATTTAATTGTATATGAACTTAGGGACCTGTTTGACCGTTAAGTATAATCCTCAAACATTGCTGATTGAAATATATTAATAAATATTTGCTTTCAGGTTTAGCTCAGTGCATAGAGTGTTGGCCTGTGGACCTCAGGGCCCTGAGTTCAATTTCGGTCAGGGGCATGTACCTCCATTGCAGGCTCCTCTCTGGCCCTGTCCTGGTCAGGGCACATGCAGAAGGCAACCCATCAATGTGTTTCTTTCAAATCTATGTTTCCCTCTGTCTTTCCCTCTCTTTTCCACTTTAAAAATCAATGGAAAAAAATATCCTTAGGTGAGGATGAGAAAAAAAGTAAAAGTAAATAATTGTGGGTTTTTTTGCTGTAGTTTTTTGATTAGTTACTTGTAAAAAATAAATCATGTGCACAATGTTAAGCTCTTGCAAATGAAAAGCTGCTCCAGTATTTACTTTGTGTCAGCATAGAGAAACTGAGATGAATTGTAAAAGTCTACTCATTCAATATGGGCATTTTAAATTAACCACAATTGCCAAAAATATTGACTATGAAGTAGTGTTTTATATGTAGATCCCTTTATATCAATTATTATGTAATTTCTCTGGCTACACAATATAATTTGCTAAAGTAAAATGCATGCATGTACATCTCAAACAACTGTCTGAACCGTCTGTTTATTTCAGATTTAAAAAGCACTAATGATCTGGCCTGTGTTTCTATTCTCTGTTTTTTTCATACCTAAAGAAACTCTAGTCTAATTTTCTATTTGGTTTCAATAATGTGTCCTCTCCTTCCCTTTTGAATTATATACATTAAAATTGAATACAAAGAGATAAAGAAGCATTTATCAGAATAAAAGGACAAAGAAAGCCAGCACTGAGAAAGAATGAATGGAGTAAAATCATTCTAGCTCTAAGCTAGTGACTATGGAACACCTCAAAGTGAACATTTATAATTGTAAAATATATCAACTTGACACAGTTAAATCTGAATTGTGTAAATCAATAGGTTGTTTATGAGCTTATATTATGAGTGTTTATCTATTTAAAATGTTTCTGGTTTTATTGGTGAAAATAGGACACAATATTCATGGTATTGTAAGATTTTAAAAATTTAGTGCCAATATGTTTGTGTTTTTTTCACTTGACAAAAATCAGCAATAATTCAATCTCCAGATTGTCCATATAAAAAGACCTGCTTATCTGGGGAAAAAAAAATCAGGTTTCCACATTTGAACTGTAATTTTAGCTAAATTTCTATTAGCCTTTTGAAAATTTATTATATTGTAATGATTATAAGAAGATGACTTAGTTTCAAAATTAAATGTATGAAACATAGGTCATAATGAAAATAGGATCCAAAAAGTTTTCTTACTGGGGGAAAAACAAGCAACACAGAGCTCCATAGTTGCAGACACTTCCAGCCCTGCTTACTAGTACCATATTGTTAATGTTAAAAGAGGACATAAGTGGGCATGCTGAGTGGGGGTTCTTGGTCTTTATTTAAGTCAGCTATGGACCCACACATTTGCAGATTAGATTATTCTAAGATAGCATAGGATGCTAAAGTTGTCTTTTCTATTCTAGTAGATCTTTTCTGTAGTAAGAATGCATAGCACCAGTTATAAAGTTGAACTCTGGAAAAAAATGTGAAAAACCTTGAATATTTACCTATTTCTTATAGAAAGCAGAACACTTATGCGCCATTCTATTTTCTAAGGACACTTAAGGCTTGGACAATTTACAAACCATCAAACATTTTTAAGAGTTTAATTTCCAGTTTGCTTATTTATTTGACTTAGATCATTTTGAACAGAAACATTTATTCTATTAATCTATATTTATTTAAAAAAACAGTTTTTTTTTACTTCTAAAAATATAAGAGTATTTTCATTGATTTTATGGTAATGATCCTAGATTTAATATAATCTAAAATTACATATAATTCCTGCAAAACAACCTCCAAGGAAGAAAAGAAAATGTTCACTACAAGACCATGTACCATTTTCTTTAATTCATTTACATAATATGCATATACATATAACTATTAAATTTAAAAATTTCCATAATTATTGTATTTCAGGAAGCGTGTCACTTATAAATATCAAGAGTAAATGAGCTACCTATTATTAGGATGGTAATTTATTTTATATTTTAAAAACTCAGCCGTATATATGAATAAATGTATTTCTAGGACATGTTTAAAATTACTTTAAAGTCATTATAAACTTAACCGGTTGTATCTTTCTTACTAACCAATGAATTAAATTTATGAGTGGTGCCTTTGAAGCTGAAAAGATTGCTGGTGCAGCTCTTGCTTCTTTGACACTCACATGAAAAACACAGTTAATGACCTCCTATGTAAGCTCGGTGAAACACCGAATTGATACTAATTAAACCAATTTTGGGACAGAAGGTGACCTTGACTTCAGCTGGAACTTTCTGCCAGGACAATAAATAAGAGCAAATGGCACAAATCATTATTTCTAAGGATTTAATATAATCAATTAATTTTAGGGAGTTGATAGAATTGCAATAAGTGCTTAGATAATTGTAATATTTTAAAATATCTCTTGTTTCAATAGTACAGTGGTTTCTTATTTTTCTAGATTTCAATAATTTTTCTCTTTCCTTTCTGTACTCATTTAAATAACCTGTGGTCAGAAAATTGTACACTACTTGATGCAAAGTGAGCATAAGGTGAATGCAAGACAAGGAAACATATTTTCTGACTGACTTCTCAAATAAGTACAGAATATTAGTGCAATTTTAGTATCAGAACTGCGTATGCTTGAGCTGCAGTGACACTGATTTTTAAATAGAAAAATACCTTTATTAAAGGATTAAGAAAAATGACTAAGAAAAAGAATTTGTCCCAGTAGGTACACAGATTTAAACTATTGCAAGAAAACCTTTTGAGGCGAATGATTTGCAGCAGTTCCACAGTTCAAATTTGAATTGAATAGTATTTAAAAAGAGTCAATAAATTTACTATAAATGGGAAAAGGTAAATAAGAACAGAAATTAAACTTTATTTACCAAAACTGCTTAAAGAATTACATTAGTGTAAGGGGAATTTTGTTCAACATGTTCAATGTAATAAACAAAAATACCTAATTTAAGTCCATTTATTTTTCATTAAAAAAAAAGAAATGAACTTAAGTATTCCAATGGATATTTTATTTTATTTTATCTACTACTAAACAAGAAATGCTAAGCAATGAGTGTTTAGTGGAGGAAAAAAAATTGAATTAACATAAAATACTGATTAGATTGATTGAAAAACATTTTTTCAAAAGCTTTTGAACCAATTTTGATGTCTAAGAACCAGATTCTATAATAAAGGAGCAGGATGCATTTCTGGAATAGTCTGGATTAAACTAGGTAAGTTTCACTGGGCTTAATGCATTTCTTTCCTTCGAAGTCATGTTCTTAAAATATTAATTATAATTTTTAAAAAAATATATTTTATTGATTTTTTTACAGGGAGGAAGAGAGAGGGATAGGTAGAAACATCATGGATGAGAGAGAAACATTGATCAGCTGCCTTCTGCACATCTACTGGGGTTGTGCCCACAACCAAGGTCCATGCCTCTGACCAGAATCAAGCCTGGGACCTTCCAGTCTGCAGGTTGATACTCTATCCACTGACCCAAACCGGTCAAAGCTATAAACTTTTTTCTAGTTTAGAGAATGTTATTCAGATATCAGCCCGAACTGATTGTAGTCTCCAAATGGGAGAAGCCACAAGAGTACTCTCATAGCAAGTTGCTCCTGAATATGGAGAAAATTCACGGGTAATCCTAGTCAGAGAAAAACTGGAGACAGAAAAGTGGCAGCTTGAAAAGAGTAGTCGTCAAAGGACGAAGCCAGCATCCAAACCTAAATCAAGTGGGGACATTGAGGACAAAGGATCAACAGTGGGTCTCTTTCTTATCCTGTTTTCCAAAACCTTTCATTAACTGAATCCAACTGGAAATCAGAGGCATGGAATCTGTATGAAGCAGAGTAGAGAAGTCACCTATCAGAGCACAGAGCAAGGCAAAAAGGATTAATGCTGGATTTGGGGAACAAAAGGAAAATGAACAGCAGAGACTTATGTATTTAGAATGTCATCTGATCTGTTTAAAATATGTCATCTAGTCCAGCCTGTGTGGCTCAGTGGTTGAATGTCAACCCTAAATCAATGTCTCTGATTAGATTCCCTTTATCCCCCTCCCCTCCTCTCTCTCTAAAAAGCAAAAACAAATACACACAATAAAGTATGTCACCAGCCAAAACAGGTTTGGCTCAGCAGATAGAGTGTCACCCTGTGGAATGAAGGGTCCCGGGTTTGATTCTGGTCAAGGGCATATATCCTGGTTGCGGGCACATCCCCTGTAGGGGGCGTGCAAGAGGCAGCTAATCGATGTCTTTCTCTCATCGATGTTTCTAACTCTCTATCCCTCTTCCTTCCTCTCTGTAAAGAATCAATAAAATATATTTAAAAATATATATATGTCATCGCATTTGATCATCAAGGTGATTAGATAACAGATTTCAATTTAGTTTTAGATTTTTTCGTTTATATATATATTACAAGTCTATAATAGAAAATTAGTAATAGAACTAGTAATGGTGGTAAAATAGCAGTGTTTCTAACTCATTTCAATATATAATTTCTCTGGTATTACAACAATTGAAAAGAGACAAGCAATCTAGATGAGAGAGCAAATTATGAAGCTTGATGAGACTGGCTTTGTTGGCATATTTTTAAAAAAAATTTAAAATCTATTTTTTATCATTTATGGTAAATATCCTGATTTCTAAGAGATAATCATCTTAAATCTTAGTGTGAAGAATTCCTATCCAATTCATTAAGTAGTAAGAAATTCCTTATTTGAAATATTCTCAAATATACTTGTATGGACTGAAATGATTTCTATTTGGATTAAATGGTTTGAAAATCATGGCGCTGGGTAGGAGTCTCTAAAAATGAGCCAACCTTAAGTTAATAATCAACTAATATATGTATATGTCATTAACTTTCTATTAAAGGAATTTTAGTGTCACACAGGCAAATAATTGTCAGTCTTAGGATAAGAGCTTTTCAGAAAAAAAAATTCATTTTTTTAGTAAAGTTTTAGAAACAGCAACCACAGTACTTAATGTGTAACATAATATATATGTCTTTGCTGTTTCTAAAGTATGTGTATATTATTAATTCAGTTAAGTTGGTAGGCAGAAAACATGTTAAATAAAAACAGCTAAAGTTACCTGTTTGTCTGTATTACACTTTGTGTTCCTCTATGTTTTACCACTAACAGATCAGAAAGTTTTTCTGAGTGGGATTTTAGAATAGTTTTAAAAGAGTAAGAAGAATAAAGGTATTTTTTTTCTCATATTTCTAGGTAACTTATTCTGTAGTTTGAGAATTAGTTGAAAATTGATTACTGCATCTCAAAATACTGTTTTAGGAACTGAAAACAAATCTTCATATAGTTTTTTTTTTTAGTACTTCCAGGTTAAATACCAGATATATTTCAATTTCAGTTTAAGTCAAAAGAAAAAAAGTGCAAATGAGAAGGAAGTGCTAGCAGTTTCATTTTGCTACTATAAATTAATATTTTTTTATTTATCTAATCAATACTTGGCAATAATCAATGTTAGAGTTTCCCATGATAATATATCAATGTGGAATTATTAGAGTATCTTTTAAAATGATATGGTATTTACTAAAAACTAAAAATAGTATGCAGCATGTTCTCAGTGTACAGTCATTCTTTGGCTAGGTTCACGGGAATACCACATTTAGACTTAACATGAGACAGTAAAAATAATTCATGGGGGCAAGATAGTTCAATGTTATCCTTATTTGACCTCTGAGCATGTGATCTTAGGCAAGGCAATTTATCTTTCGGGACCCCAGTCAATTATATGAATTTCAATATGTTTCTCAACTCTTGAATTCTGTGAAATATGATCTGCAGATCTGAAACCTTCACCAGAACTTTAAGGACCAGTGCAGTTTCTATTGTTTTTCAAATCAGAACAGGTAGATAAAATCACTCTGCCATCTGAAATTATTTTAATAATTTTAAACATAGTGTCACACTGCCAGTTCATTTGTTTGAATAATCTTAAAAGCTAAAATATTTTTAAAAGTGTTATTATACCCTGACTGGAATATTTGGTGTTTTGTTCATTGTTTCCTAGTCATATGCCCATCTCTTCTTCCATCATTTGCAATTTCATATTCAGTTTCCTCCAATGTTTTCTTATCCAAGTCTTTATGTACCCAAAGATGATTTAGTCTGTAAAACATCTAAACTCACAGCATGGTGGTATAATAAATATTGAGTTCCAGCTGTGGTGTCTACAAAAGTAATGGTCCATTTTTGCAGTTCTGTAATTGAGTCCACGTCTCTGTTGGTCAAACATTTTTTAGCCAAATCCAAAGCATAAACCAACTTTCCAATACTGTTTTATGTTATAATTTAAGACTGTTCCATTTTGAGCTAATTAAAATAGTTGTAGAAAAAGAAAATGGTGATGATATTAGCTTCTGAACTCATATCATCTGGACTATCTTTTCCACTTTGCCATGGATAAGCATTGTGATATAACTTACGCTCTGTGTGCTTGTTTTCAGAACAAAAAAGTGCAGAGAATAAAAATAGTATCAACTTTAGAATATAGAAAGTATATTTAGATCATCAGCACCACCACCCAGACTGGCCTTGGACACTGCCCGTGACCCTGAAGCCACACCACCCAAAGTCCTGCTGCCCTGCCCACAAACTTGCAGACCCTAAGATGTCCACCTCCAAGGGTACATGGCTCCTGTAGCAGTAAGTGTGACACCCGCCTCCCTGGCTGCCAACTGCTAAACACCAGAATCACGCCCTTCTTGCTCTCAGGCCTCCTAAGCCCTGCTGCCTCTACAGGCAGCTCTGGGTGCCTCTGTGAGCCCCCACTGCACATGCCCATACCAAAACAAGTATGCACAGCCTTGGCAACAGAAACTGGGACTTCCCCCTCCCTGGCTGACCTCTGGTTACTCACTGCTTTCTCCATGATCCAGCACACAGGCCCCCTGAGTCTGCTGCCCTGGCAGGCAGCCCCAGGTACCTCTCTGAGCTTATGCAAGACACAACCCTGGCTGCTTGCATCCAGTCCCTGCTATAGTGCTGCTTCAGCACACAGGTTCCTTGAGCCCTCCACTCCAGCAGAGAGCTCCTGGGTGTCTCTGTAAGCCACAGCTGGGCATGTATTTCCAACCAAGGGCACACATCTCCTGAAGCAAAAACTGGAACTTCTCCCTCTCTGGAGCCAGAGGCACACCAAAATCATGCCAATCCAATCCAGTGTGTGGACCTCATGAGCACACAGCCCTGGCAGACAGCTCATGGGTCCCTCTGTGAGCTGCTACTGGGCCTCTGACTCTCTGTCCAAGGGTGCATGGCTTCCACAACATCCCTCTCCTGGTTGTCTACCTTTGCACACCTTGGTGAGTTACTAAGGACTAGCTTCCCCGGACATGGTCACATTATTTTATTCACAGACTCCAAGATTCCCACACCCCCTGCTGCTGGCTCCTGAAACCCCTCATGATTTAGAGAGGGAATTCACTTTGGCCAGAATTCCAGTGCCTCAACCACAGACTACAAGACACCTGCTGCCCAACATCATGAGCTCTGGGACCCTCGTAGTGAACTTCAGAGTGATGCTACTCCAGCAAGAATCACACAACACTGGTTAAAGTCACAGTACCTGAGCCATAGGCCCAAAAACTCTTTCCTCTCAGGCTGGGGACTCTGGGAACCCTCAGTGAGCACATACCAATAAGACCTTAGACAGCCCTTTCCACAAGAGCTACAATCACAATCCCATATAAACAGCTTGCACAGCAAAGCCAGGGGTGAGTTACATTGCTAATCAGTGACAACACTTTATCCATGAATAAGAAACTAACATTCAAGACCCAGATGCATCAGGGGAACCCAAATAGCTCAAGGAGGGACTCTGTTAGAACACCAAGCCCAGGATACTTGAGAAACTGAATCACTGGGTCCCCAAAATCACCAACTACATAACATCACCCCAAAAGAACCTGGGGAGCAAATCAGTTGGATCTACGACATAGAAAAAATTAAAATGTTACAGAAAAAAATGGGGAGAAAAAATCACAATCCCCAAGAGAAAGAAAAAAGGACCACCGGAAAGGAAATTAAATGAAATAGAGGCAAGTAACATGTCAGAGAAGGAATTTGGAGTCCTGGTTATATGGATGCACAAATGACTGGATGAGAAATACACATAACTCAATGAAATTTATAAAGAGCTAAATGTGAATGTCACCAACATTAAAAGAGGAAATGAAGAATTATCTAATTGCAATAAAGAATATAATGGAAGGTTGAAACAGTAAACTAGAAGAGGCTGAGCTCCACATCAGTGAATTAGAAGACAAGGTAGGAAAAACACACAAACAGAGGAATAACTAGGAAAAAAAACTTGAAAAGCAATAGAAGAGTCTAAGGGAGCTTTAGGCAACACAGAAAATAATAAGTAAGTAAATAAGTAAATAAATAAATAAATAAATAAAACCATATAATAGGGGAATTAGGAGAGGAAGCAGAGCAAGTAAGAGAAAATCTGTTTGAGAAATAATGGCAGAAAACTTAATTTATGTTGGGAAGAAAAAACTACACACAAGTCTAAGAAGCATATAGAATCCCAAACAAGATGAACTCAAAAAGATCTGGCATGCCAAGAAACATCATAATTAAATTGGCACACAAAAGTGACAAAGAAGAGTCTTAAAGGCTGCCAGAGAGAGACAGAAAGTTACTTGCAAGAGATCTCCCATCAGACTATCCACTAATATCTCAACAGAAACACATCAGGGCAGAATGGAATGGAAAGAAATATACAAAGTGATGCAAAGCAAGGGACTGAATCCAAGGATACTATGCCCCAAAGGCTATCATTCAAAATTGAAGGTGGAATCAGGAGCTTCATAGACAAAAAAGGGCTAAGAGAGTTTATTAACACCAAGCCAACAATACAAGAAATGCTAAAGGGTCTACTGTAAAAAGAAGAAATAGAAAGGCAAAAAGAAACATAAACATAAAGAATAAAAATGGTGACAAACAAGTACTTACCAATAACATTAAAAATAAATTGAATTAATGATCCAATCTAAAGACTTAAAGTAGCTGAATGGATAAGAAAACATGACCCACATATCTACTGTCTGCAAGAGACCCACCTCAGAACAAATGATTCACATAGATTGGTAGGGAAGGGATGAAAAAAAATATTTTTCAGGCAAATGAAAATAATAAAAAAGCTAGGGTAGCAATACTTATATCTGACAAAATAGACTTTAAAGTAAAAGCCATAACAATAGATAAGGAAGGCTGTTTCATAATACTAAAGAGAGCAATTCAACAAGAGGATATATTTCTGGTAAATATATATGCATCCAATACAGGAGCATGCAAATACATAAAACATCTTTCTGGAAGCTATCAAGGGAGATATTGATAGCAATACAATCATAATTGGGGACTTTAATAATCCATTGACACTACTGGATAAATCCTCTAAACAAAAAATTAGCAAAGAAACAGCAATCCTAAGTGAATCACTAGATCAGATTGACATCATTAATACATTCAGAACATTTCATCCCAAAGCTACTGGATATACATTCTTCTCAAGTGCACATGCATCGTTTTCAAAGATAGGTCACAAATTAGGACACAGGTAAACTTTCTTCAAATTCAAGAAGATAGAAATGATACCTAGCATCTCCTCGCATCACAATGGCATAAAATTATAAATCAACTACAATAAAAAAAGCAAACACTTGAAGGATAAATAGCATGCTATTAAAAAATGATTGAGTTACCAAAAAGATCAAAGTAAAAATAAAAAGCATCCTGAAGAGACAACAATCCAAAATCTATGGGGCACAGTGAAAGCAGTCCATCTTGTGGTGGCCATCCTATGATGATGTGAAGGTATTGCATCATTTTCTTTTTTACATATTTGTGTGCTCCTGTATTGGATGCATATATATTTACTATTTTTATTAGTATAGATATTCTGAGAAACCTTATTATTCTCCATAAAATTCAGCAAAAATATTTTACACATAATTTTCTATATATCCCCACCCCAACATAATGGATAGTTCATTTTTAAATTTGGGATTAATTGTTGTTATTAATTATTTTACCAAATTTTCTGAATCATCTAATTTTAGCAATTCATTATATCTTAAAACAAAATAATAGATCCCTAAGTATCATACTGTTGAAAATTCTGTCCTTATAGTACTTGATTATTCTTATGGACTTCTCTAGAGTCTATCAAAAGTCAAGGCTCTTGCTTTCTTTTCTCCATGCAGTTTGGCTCTAAAATGAAAGTGTTTTGTCTAAATCATACCTGAATGTTTAGGTGTTCAAAAGTCAAAGGAAATTACTTTGAAATTTTTATCTATGAAATGCAAAGGAGATAAAGCAACATAAACATAATTACTTGTGTAAAGGATTAATTTAAGCCTCCACAATGAATTCTTCAGTGAAAGCTCTTGTATTATTTTTATAACTATAACTTAATTTTGTTCTGAAACTATTAACTTTAATGATATCTTCTTGGTTATCTATCCATAATCTATATACTAGCAGTAATGATTGTGAATGACAGAGATGTGTGAAAATTGTAAAGCACTACAAATATATGTTTCTCATCACTGTTCTATTTTTCTTAGCCTTTCCCGAAGCTACTGGCAGGAATGATATTTTTAAAATATATTTTTATTGATTTTTGAGAGGAGTAAGAGGGAAAGAGAGAAATAGTATATCAATAATGAGAGAGAATCATTGATTGGCTGCCTTCTGTATGCCCCATACTGGGGATTGAGCCTGCACCCTAGGAATGTGCCCTGACCAGTATTTGAACTGTGACCATCTGGTTAATATGCTGATGTTCAACCACTGAACCAAGCCAGATGGGAAGGAATTGTTTGCTTAATGGGAATAATGGAAATATTAATATTCTATGGAAATTCTAAATAAAAAAGGGTGGGGAATTCTTAAGAATTACAAGAGGTCCATAGTTTGGTAGTTACTATGGTTTAATTCTGCAGAACTTTAAATTTGGTTTAAAGATTTTAACAATTATTCTGAAAGTAATTAAGAATAAAGAAAAGAATGAAGTAGAGAAGGAGGGAGGAAGAAAGAGAAAAAATGGAGAAAGAGAGGGAGAAAAGAAAGAAGAAAGGACGGAAGGAAATAAAGAAGTAAGAAATTGGGAAGGAAGGAAACACAAATGGTTTTAAGCAAAATTATACTACAACCAAATTTGCATTTAAAAATACACTTCTGGCTGGAGGAGCAGCAGGTATATAAGAGATAGGCAAGAGGAGCTCCTGGAAGAAAATTTAAGGATTTATTGAAATAATTCTGGTGAGAGATGATAACAGTTCTAGGGTATTGTTACTATTGCCAGAAAAGTGGAATGATTAAAACTGAAATGTAAAATAGACAGTTTATTTTGTTATATGGACTAAAGAACAAACAAGTTTTTGACTTAATGAGTAGTAGTGTCATACACTGAGATCAGAAATATTGCTGTGAGAAGTATTATTGTGAATTCATTTTGAAAATGTTGAGCTTGTTTTGTATTTTATAACTTCAAATAAATGTTAAATATTTAGCAGTGTGAGCTTAGACAAGTGATTGCTCTTCAGAATCGGTAAAACCCAAGCATGGAATCATGCAGGGAGAATAAATAATGAACAGAAAATTCAGTCTGTAGTTGGATATCATCATCATCCTATATAATAAAAGACTAATATTCAAATAGACTGAAAGGTAGAACAACCAAACAATTGAACAATTGGTCACAGTGACATGCACTAACTACCAAGGGTGCATGTGAAACATGGTGGACATTGCCAGCAGGCTGCAGAGTATGGAACATGGCAGGCGTCAGATGCCGCAGAATGGTAGAGTGGGTGAGCAAGGTCTTCAGAAAAGATGGAGCACTGGTCTTGTCAGAGGAGCAAGCCTTCGGTAATTACTGAAACCTCTGCTCCTGCATGCCCTGGTCCTATCCAGCACTTGGACCTGCTGCCAGCACCAGTCCTGCTCCCACCCAAGGCTGGAGTTCCAGCCCTCTTGTTTGGTGCCATCATCTGGTGCTTGAAGCAGCTGCTGGCCCCAATTGCTCCTCAGGGCTTCTCCATCACACCCTGCCACTGAGAAGCAATCAGGGCTGATAGCAACTGCTGGCACTGGTACCAATTACATGGTGCTATTAGTGGGTGCGAGTGGCAGCTATTCGTCCTGATTGCACCTGAGGGCTTCTCCACCTCCTCCTGCTCCTGAGGTGTGATAGGGGCAGCAGCTGCCACTCACACCCACTGCTGTCCCTGACCTCAATTTCCCATGTCATCAGTAGGTACAAGCAGGGCTGGCTCCATCAATGTGTGGGAGTGGCAGTGGTGGGGCTATTGCAGACAGGGGACTGAGGGCTGCAGTGGGAGAAGTCAGGCTGGGGTGCAAAGGATGGGCTAAGACCTGCTTCTATGCTCACTGTAGCCTCAGGTCCCACAGTTCCTTTCAAGGTGCATGAATTCGTGCACTGGGCCCCTAGTGAATTTTTATGAGTGCTAATTTGAAATGCTTTATTATTACTTTCAGCTTTCTGAATAGCCCATATTTAAACTAGCTATACAGATTTTTTTTGGTCTGGAAAATAAATGATATAATTAGGCAAGTATAGTGGAAGGAAGGGTTTTGAGAGTGATGGTCTCAAAAATTAAAAGGAGGATATGGACTAGAAAAACACAGGTGAATGTAATAAGAGAAACAGAGCATGAGAGGAAAGAAATCTAAATCTAGAAAATTGTAGTTTGTTTGCCAGATAAAACAATATAGGTATTAAAAATTCTGAGATAGCCCTAACTGATTTGACTCAGTCGATTGGCCTGTGGACTCAAGGGTCCCAGGTTTGACTCTAGTCAAGAGCATGTACCTTGGTTTCGGGCACATACTCAATAGGAAGTGTGCAGGAGGCAGCTGATCAATGTTTCTTTCTCATTGATGTTTCTCTCCCTTCCTCTCTGTAAAAAAATCAGCTGGGACCGGTTTGGCTCAGTGGATAGAGCATTGGCTTGCGGACTGAAAGGTCCCAGGTTCGATTCCCGTCAGGGGCATGTACCTTGCTTGCGAGTACATCTCCACTGTGGGGCGTGCAGGAGGCGGCTGATCAATGTCTCTCATGGATGTTTCTGACTTTCTATCTCTCTCCCTTCCTCTCTGTAAAAAATCAGTAAAATATGTTTTAAAAATGTGTGAGGAAGGAAAACTTCTCTTCTAGGTAACTCATAGGCTGGCCATAAGAGTGGTTGACCCAATTACTGTGATATAAGAATAGAAAAGGTTTTTATTTTTATTATTTTTAAATCTTCATTGTTGAAGAATTACATGTGTCCTCTTTGTTCTTCCATTGACCCCTTCTGGCCTGCCCCCACCCCTGCTCAAGATGTGAATGAATCTAAAATCTTGATGGATCTTATATTACTTACTCAATCCAGAGCACTTCCTTCTTAATGACAAAGTGCCTGGGACAATTAATTATTTTTATCAAATGAGCATGGATGCAAAGAAAGACAATGTGCTGAGACCGGTTTGGCTCAGTGGATAGAGCGTCGGCTTGCGGACTGAAAGGTCCCAGGTTCGATTCTGGTTGGGGGCATGTACCTTGCTTTCGGGCACATCTCCACTGTGGGACGTGCAGGAGGCAGCTGATAGATGTCTCTCTCTCATTGATGTTTCTGACTTTCTATCTCTCTCCCTTCCTCTCTGTAAAAAATCAATAAAATATATTTTAAAAAAAAGAAAGACGATGTATAATAATGAAGGATAAATTTCATCAGGCTGTATCTATGTGATTAGTTGCCAATGCTTCTCCACAGCTTACACCTTTTAATTGAGCACATCATTGATTCCACATGAATACATGCTTCTCTTTATTATAGTTCTAAATTATCATATAAATTCTTTTTTAATATATTTTTATTGATTCAGAGAGGAAGGGAAAGGGCATGAGAGAAAACCATCAATGATGACACAGAATCATTGATTGGGTGCCTTCTGCACATCCCCCACAGGAAATCAAGCCTTCAAACCAGGGGATATGCCCTGACCCAGAATTGAATCATGACCTCCTAATTCATAGGCTGACGCTCAACCACTGAGCAACACCAGCTGGGCTTATTTCGTTTTCTTTTTAATTATTTTTTGTATTTTGTTTATTGATTAAAGTATTACATATGTATTCTTATCTCCCCATTACCCCCCACACTCTCCCACTCATGCCCTCATGCCCCTGGTGTCTGTGTCCACTGGTTATGCTTATATGGATACATATAAGTCCTTTGGTTGATCTCTCCCCACTTATCCCCAACCCTCCTCTGCCTCCCCTCTGAGGTTTGATAGTCTGATTGAGGCTTCTCTGTATCTGGATCTGTTTTTGTTCATCAGTTTATGTTGTTCATTATATTCCATAAATGAGTGAGATCATGTGATATTTATCTTTCTCCAATTGGTTATTTTGCTTAACATAATGCTCTCTAGATCCATCCATGCTGTTGTAAATGATAGGGGTTTCTTTCTTTTTATAGCAGCATAGTATTCCATCGTGTAGATGTGCCATAGTTTTCTGATCCACTCCTCGGCAGATGGGCATTTAGGCTGTTTCCAATTCTTAGCTATGGTGAATTGTGCTGCTATGAACATAGGGGTGCACAAATCCTTTCTGATTGGTGTTTCTAGTTTCTTGGAATATATTCCTAGAAGTGGGGTCACTGGGTCAAATTAGTGTTCCGTTTTTAATTTTTTGAGGAAAATCCATATACAGTGGCTGTACCAGACTGCATTCCCACTAGCAGTGCATGGGGTTCCTTTTTCTCCTCATTCCTGCCAACACTTGTCATTTGTTGATTTGTTGATGATAACCATTCTGACAGGTGTGAGATGGTACCTCGTTGTCATTTTGATTTGCATCTCCCGGATGATTAGTGACTTTGAGCATGTTTTCATATGTCTCTTGACCTTCAGTATGTCTCCTTTCAAAAAGTATCTACAGTATTTAGGTCCATTGTCCATTTTTTGATTGGATTGTTTATCTTCCTTTTGTTAAGTTGTATGTTGGAGATTGAGCTCACCTTCCATTAATGCTATTTTGATGGTACACTATATATTATACACTATTTTATGGAATAGAAAGTTGTATTACTTCCTTAAGTAATTATGTTAATATTGCTATGCTTGCCCTAACAGGTTTGGCTCAGTGGCTAGAGCATCAGCCTGCAGACTCAAGGGTCCCAGGTTAAATTCTGGCCAAGGGCATGTACCTTAATTGCAGGCACATACCCAGTAGGGAGTGTGCAGGAGGCAGCTGATCAATGTTTCTCTCTCATCTATATTTCTCACTCTCTATCCCTCTCACTTCCTCTCTGTTAAAAATCAATAAAATATATTTAAAAATAAATTTTAAAACATATTGCTATGATTTCTTAAGAACAATCTTGTTTATACTGTGCCTCCTGGAGGTGATACACAAGTCACTCTGATTCAAGTCCAGTTGTTGTGAAAGGCCTTGTACATCTACTTGGAGATCATCCTTCAGAGCTTCGTGATCTCCAGCTTCTCTTCAAGCTTGCATATCAGATCTTCCTAGGGATCTTTTTACAATTAAATTTCCTTGACTTTATTTTAATATGACCCCTAGATATTCTGATATACAGTCTATGGTTGACTAATAAAATATATGGTTTCTAAAGCTTTTTGGGGACAAAAAGATTTAGAAATGACTATTACAAAGTTGATTCATAAGTGGGAGATTTTAAATTCATGTTTTAAAGTTTTAGGTTTCCATTAAATTTTATGAATACCTTGTTCTTACCCCTTATCTGTTACCATAACACACTTTCTAGTGATTGCCATCCAATCAATAATGATACAATTACTTATGAGAAAATTAAAATGCTATTTAAAACTATTTAAAGAAATATATTATTTTTATCCCTCCTCTCTACCTCAGTCCATTTTGCAAACATAATTCTTTATTTACTTTTAGAGCATTTGTTTAACAAAAATTTTAGAAGATAGAGATAGGAGCTCCCTGCTTGGCAGAGGCTAAATGTTTAGTTTAATAAAGATAGCTGGCAAATGGCAAGTTTTTTGCAGTCTACCAGTATTATAAAAATTGGGTATCTCTAACTTCAGGGATTCCAGCTGATGGAATCTGTGTGCAGCAGCATCCGCTAGGCCAAGCCTTGTTGCCCTCATGGGACTTAGAATCCAAGGGGAGGCAAAGTAAACTGAAGTTCAGGCTAGTTTCTGTATGATAATAACTTACTTTGTCTCTAACCCAGGACTCCCATGTCTTCTGCTGGCATCTATGAAATAGTATCAGGTTAACTTGTTAGCTTGCAAGCAGCATAAAATATGAGAATATTCACAATTTTTTACACTTCTGTAATAAAAATTGAGGACACTTACCCATGGAATGTTTATGATTATAATATTACTATGAGTATAATGAGATAATAAATGGAAAAAGTTTAGAATAATGCCTGCTGTGTATGTAATAATTTCAAAAATTATCTCTATTAATAAATAGCCCTAGTATTACTATCTGTGCAAATCCCTTCATTCTCTGCATTACAGATCCATGTCATAAGCACACTAAAAGGCACTGGGCTTAACGATTTCCTGCTGATTATTTCTACGTGGGAAAACTGTGGGAGACTGTGGGAAAAGCTATGCAGGAAACCAAACTGTGACATTCCAATATATAGAGAGAGCATAGGATGCAAGATGAATATTGTGCTTTTTCAAGGATTAAACTGTTATTTAATATTTGCCTAAAGTTAGGTCTTCAGGTTAATTTTGTCCTATTTATAAGATATGTCTAGTGTAATTCTTAGCAAGGTAATATATATATATATAAATGATCCCTGCTACTGGCTATTTCTGCAATAGCCACTTAACTTTTGTCCTGATACCAATTTCTTTCTTCTCTCCCATTCTCCAAACAGCATCAAGAACAGTGGTTCTCAGCCTTTCTAATGCTGTGACCTTTTAATACAGATTCTAGAAAGTTCTTCATAAAATGTAAATTTAAGCAAAACCCATCAATATTTTACCATGACCCTTGCACTCCTGCAAATCATAACTCACTATCTGGGCTTTTTCTGCTTCACAGGATTTATTCTCTACTGATCCAGCCAGTCTTCCTTTCCTGCCTTTTGATATGCAGAATAATTTTTAGTTTCTACCCAAGTTCCTTCTCTTGCTTGAGCCACATGCATTCCTCCACCAAGAACATTTTTCTTCATCTCTCTTGATAACTCCTACAAAAACCAAAAATAATTTCTCGCTCTATCAATTGTCAGACCTTCCCTTAGCATCACAATTAGGGCACCATCTTGTGTATTTATAAGAACAGGGCTTTGTAGGCAGTCATAAATGGTTTCTACTTTCAGCTTTGCTTGAATAACTTGTGATTTCTGTTTGGGTCACTGCCTAATGTTTGGTTCAATACCAAATCATGTAAGCTTTCAGGAATTATTTCAATATCCAACTTTTATACAAATTTTTAAAGCACTATTATCTGGTAAACTAACACTATAGAATAAATTATTGTGGGACATTGTTCTGTCAAACTGTGTTTCCCAATAGAGGTCAATAACAAGCCTCAGAACACTGGCACAAAAATTCTAATGTCTAATGACAGAATTATCAGCATGGTGACAGGAACCAGAAGAGTCTGTTTATAAGTACATACCTTATCCTGTCATATCTGCAAACCCTTCTGAAGAAAAAAGATGAGCTCTACCTGGCCTGATGAAATAGTGGAGTAACCCTCTACTTGTTGAATGCTATAATTTCTCCCTGTCCTAGAAAGTAATCAAATTGTGAAACCTCGAAGTCAGGTGTACCTTTACTAGGAATAAGCTGCCAGATATAAAAAGTGAGGATTCACTAGCGGTTCAGGCAACTCTGGCTGAAAGCTACAGAAACTTGTTGAAATCATGAGTTAGGTGTTGGCATCATCTTTCCACAGCAGCAGGTCTTACTAACTTAGGAATATGGATAGACCTTGTTCCCTATCATCCTAAACCTTTATGTCCTAATACTGGTTTAGAAATAGACCAAGCTTCAGCACATCCCAGATTCCAGCAATGTAATCATGTTTCTTTTTTCTTTTTTTAATACTTACATAAATACAGATTTTATTCATAACTGATTTTAAAAATAAAGTTTATTTTGGTTGTTATGAAAAACCAAATACAGAAAAAAATGACGTGTGCAGCCAATTGTTTAACATACATTAATACCTTCATAATGTAATAGTGTTTCTTTAAACTCTGCCTAGATTAAAAGTGGATTTTCCAAGATTTATCAAAATGCATATACTATTAGTAATAATAACAATAATGATGAAAATAGAAGCAAATGAGGATGTACTTGGGCAGGAAAAAGAAAGGTAAAATGACACTGGGGTGGGAGGGGTGGTGGCGCAGGGAGGTCATGTTAGACTATTCTAGAAGTCAAGGCAAAAACAAAGAAAAAGAAAGAAATAGAACTTTGAAGTTTCTAGTAGAAAAGGACTTGCCAGTTTTCTATGTTGTATCACCAGGCTGTGAAGTATGCTAGGTTTTCCTCTTTTTGCCTAATCCACATTGATCTTTTGTCAAGCAAGTCCACCCGTAGAGGCAGACCTTCTTGAAAAGGCAAAGGAAGGGGAATTGAGCAAATTATCAAACTGTAGCTGGTGATTTGAAACCCCAGTTTACTTTCTCTAAAGATTATAATACTATCAAGCCCAAGGAAATGTTTGAATTACTATAAGGAATTTTAACTCCTTTAAGACATTTCATTTGCATTGCCTGCTATTGAAGTAGAGGAAAAAAAATAGAAGATTAGATTTTTATGCCAAACTGCAAAGAAGTCATTTTTATTTTAAATTCTAGGTGAATAATATCTATCTGTTTTTCTAGTGAACATTTTCTGCAAGTTAGTGTCAGGCCAGTATAGAGTTAAGAGACAATTTAAACTGTGGATCCAGGAATTGGAGGTAGATTTTGCTGAATGGCTAGGTGTTTTACAGTTTGGTAGTACCAGGTTCATCATATAAAATTCCAGCTACTGATGGCACTCTAAAACATCATGTATATGATAATTTTGGATTTGACAATCATTTTTTTTTCCAAATTTGGGGATTATTCCAAAGGGCAATAATCAAAAATGTTAAAATCAATATATTTCCTAGGCAAGATAGATCTTAGTTTGGAGACTGGGAATGAAAGAGATCTACAGCACTTTTCTCCTTTATATTAATGGCCTGAGTCAAACTGGCTATTTTCAGCAGTTACATATCCATAGAGAAGAGAAAACAAACAATACATCTTTGTTCATTTACACAAAACATTTGAACATCATACATGATTACAAAATATGAAAAATTATCTATCATTGTAGAATTCTACTATGTTATATAACTTAAAAATATGAAATTGGGACTCTTATCATTACATTGTTTCCATAAATGTGATTTTTAAATAAAAGTACCAACCTTATACCATGCATAATTCAGTGCTTTGGTGAGGTAGAAAAAGGCAATATTTAATCTATGCAAACTAGAATGACAATTTCAAAGGATAATGAAAATCTCTAGTCACCCAAGAGGAATTAAAGGCTAAATTTTAATTTGCAATCTTGATCCATAATAATTAAAAGGCAAAGAGGTCCTTTATAATGTTTCTCCTAGTTCAAGGGCAATTTAGTTCTAAATTGACCCAGATGAATTTTATGTAATTTGATTAATAAGGTTAACTTCCCACAAACTTATGAGGATCATTATTTGAAAAATGCTGTTAATTTTTATCTTTTCCCCAGTTTTCAATTTTACGGAATATCACCAACAAAAAGTAATTTAACTAGTTAGTACCTTCTCAATACACCAATGTTCTTGAAATAAATGTTCTTGAAATAAAATTTCCCCAAATGTTGTCTTCTATATGAGAAAAGAACACTTAGAATAGCAATTCAGGGTATTTGGCAGTAGTGGCTCTCACAGAAAATAAACATATAATTGTTTTTATTTAAAATTTCAGAATAAAGGGCTTGAATGCTAACAGTTTAAGAAATGTAGACTTGGAGCTGTATCATTTGTATTCTTCCATGTACTCCAACAACCAAATTCAAAGTGGTGTATTCACATTAAACATACACTATCGTATTGAATTATCTGTACATATAACTAGTAGAAAAATCTATTTCCCTAAAAGATGATCTCCAATTAACTAAGATGTTTAAAGGCTTTGACAAATATATTTATTTACTTCATTTGTATGTTTTCTTGCTATTTTTATTTTCACATAAGAGGTAACTATATTTTTGGAGTACTAGCTTTACTTAAGATAGGCCATTCATTGTATTTTTAAAAGACAGAGTTTATATTATATTTTGTTAAAACTCCAAACTATGTTTATATAATTTATTTTTTTAAATTTTAGTCAACTGGACATTTTCATCATATGTAGTAGTTGACAAAACAGCTACTTAATTACTTATGTTGATGCTTCTTCCTCACAATATATAAGGTTTTATTTTGGCTTATGGTGTGTGTGTGTTTGTTTCAAGATCTATTTAGAACTGTTACTTTTTTATAGTAAAAATGGTTTTGCAACAAGTTCTTAATTGAATTTTATTTATATTAGTTTTGAATTTTAAATTTTCTCATTTATTTTTAAATTACAGTTATTGGAATGACATTGGTTAATAAAATTATATAGTTCAAGTGTATAATTCTATGATGAGTCCAGGATGGTTTAGTGGTAGAATACTCATCCTAAATGATGTCCTTGTAAAAATAGCTTGACTCTTTGTGAACCAAGCTTTTTCTTCCTTCTAAGGGAAATCTATCATTAACCTATGATCTATTTTGGCTTATTTTTTTTTGTTTTTTTTTTTAATGTATTACATGTTTATATATCTTCGCATTGCCCCCCCACTCCCAGGCACACCTTAACCCTCAGTGTCTTGTGTTCATTGTTCATGCTTATATGCATGCATACAAGTCCTTTGTTTGGTTGAATCACGGTAAACAACAATCAATGAAATAAAGATGGCCATTTCATATGGATAATAGAATGAATAGCAAATTTAATTATCATGAAATAACATGTAATCTTATATAATAAAAGCTTAATATGCAAATAGAATTAATGTTGGAACAACCAGTGGAACGACTGGTTGCTATGATGTGCACTGGCCATCATGGAGCAGACGCTCAAGGCTGAAGCAGCTCCCAGCACACAGGCTCTGATCACAGATGGGGCCTGCCAGACAACCTGCTGGTCCCTCCCCCAGCCCGGCAGGCCCCATCAGGCTGGGATGGGGAACCAAGAGTGTGTGGGAGGACACAGGAGGTGAGGGAAAGAGAAGCAAGATGGGGAAAGTCAGGGAGGTGGGGAACTTGATTGGCCCTGTTTACCCGCTGGGCCTAAGGAGCCTACCCATGCACGACTTTTGTTCACTGGGCCTCTAATATTACATAATGTAGAAACATAAGGAATTGTAATTTCTGACAGGTCAAATAATATTAAGACTATAAATAAATTAATTGATACCAAAAGTAGAGATCATTTGATACTCACACATCAAATTACGCAATACAAATAAGAGCAATTGTTTTCCTCAATAATGAATAGCTTACATTTTCTTTAAACAATTCTCTGTTAGATAGCAAAGAACAGTCAATTAAAAAGAATGTGGAAGTATTATCACATTATTTTCTGGCATTAATGTAATATTCCTAGATATAAAGACCATCATGAAAAGCTTTTTAAGTGGCATAAAAATATTTGGAAATAAGCTTGCAAAAATTAATAAAATAATAAAATTTCAACCTGGCCAGCATGGGACAGTGGTTCAGCATCAACCTATGAATATCACAGTTTGCTTCCTGACCAGGACATATGCAAAGGTTATAGGTTTGATTCTCAGTGTGGGGCAAGTAGAAGAAAGCCAGTCAATGATTCTCTCTCATCATTGATGTTCTATATCTCTCTCACTCTCCTTTCCTTTCTGAAAACAATAAGAATTTTGAAAGATAAACCTTAAATTAAAAGTTATCTAGAGCCCTAGTAATTTTGGTCAGTGGATAGAACATCATCCTGGAGACCAAGGGATGCCAGGTTCAATTCTGGTCAGTTCAAGTCTCAATCCCAGGCCCTGGTTGGGAAGCATGCAGTAAATCATCAAACAGACTGTCAAATTACAGCAGGAAGGTTAAGGAGAGGTGGGGTAGATAAGAGATCAACCAAAGGACTTGTATGCATGCATATAAGCATAACCAATGAACACAAGACCCGGGGGGTTATGCCTGGGAGGGGGGGACAATGGGAAGATGTGTAATATAAACATTAATAAAAATAAATAAATAAATAAATAATAAATTATATGTTACTCCAGCTGGTATTGCTCAGTGGATTAAACATCTTCTCATGTACCAGAGGTCACTGGTTCCAGTTCCATTCAGAACACATGACTTTCTTACAAGCTTGATCTCCCAATAGGGGATATGCATGAGACAGCCAATAGATGTTTCTATCTCTCATTTCCCCTCCCTTCTTCTCTCTTTAAAAAATCAGGGAATGCAAACTGGTGTAGCCACTGTGGAAAACAGTATGGCATTTCCTTAAAAAATTTAAAATGGAACTCCTGACCCAATAATCACACTTTTATATTGCAAGAAACCAGAAACACCTATAAGAAAAGGTATATGCATCCCTAAGTTCATAGCAGCACAATTTATAATAGCTAAGATTTAGAAACCGGTTATGTGCCCATCAGCAGATGAGTGGATTAGAAAACTGTGCTACATCTACACAATGGAATACTATGCTGCTATTAAAAAGAAGGAATTCTTACCATTTGCAACAGCATGGATGAAACTGGAGAGCATAATGTTAAGTGAAATAAGCCAGTTGGAGAAAGATAAGTAATCCATGATCTCACTCATTTGTGGAATATAATGAACAACATAAATCAATGAATAAAAATAGAACTAGAATCACAGAAGCATTGAATAGACTGTCCAACCTATAAGGGAAGGTGTGAGGAAAGGAGATAAGAGATCAACCAAAGGACTGGTATGCATGCATAAGAGCATAACCAATAGACACAGACAGTAGGAGGATGAGGGCATGTCCTGGGAGTGGGGATGGCTGGGGAGAGATCAATGGGAGAAAAAGGAGACTTCTGTAATACATTAAACAATAAAGAATTTAAATAAATAAAGAGACCCCAGTGCAATAATAATAATAATAATAATAATAATAATAATTAATACATGTTTAAAGAAGTGTCACAGTTTTTTTTTTAACTGTAACAAAAGCCTTATATAAAACTGTAGATAATATTAATGCAGTATACACTGGAGAAACCACAATGTAGAATTGGTTAAATAGAAATATATGCTTTAGTGTTGGATGTAAATATAACATACTACAATATGAATATGGAATTATTTCTTATGCTTTATGTTTATAAAAGATATGTGTCCACATTCTGTTAAAAGACATATATACATAAAACTATAACTCATATTAAATTATAATATATATTTGCTGAAATTTTGTCTCTGTTCTCTTGTGTAAATAGATCATTCTCAATATAAAATAGTTCTTTCTTAAGCATGAATATATATTCATATAATAAATTTAGTACTTTATAATGTTTTTAATAAATCAATGAAATAAAATGGCTTTTGTAATAGCATAACAGATATGGAAAGGTTCTGGGAGGTCTCTTGTTCAATATGATCTACTTCAATTCTACTTTTTCCCATGTTGCTTCAGTCTATGGTAGCTGTGGTCACACACAAAGAATTACAATCTATACTTATAAAAGGGCAATATGCTAATTAGACCAGATATCTTCTGGATGTCCTTCCAGACAAATTCATGGTGACAGAGGACAAAGCAGAGATGGTTAAAGGTGATTAGGCCAACAGGGGGGAACAGTTAGGGGCAATCAGTCTGGCAGGGGAGCAGTTACGGGAATCAGACTGGCAAGCAGAGTTGGTTAGGGGCTATTAGAAAGGCAGGCAGGAAAGCAGTTAGGAGCAAGTGGTCCCAGATTGGGAGAGGGATGTCCAACTGCCGGTTGAGACATGATCCCACAGGAATTGGGCCTAAACTGGCAGTTGGACATCCACCAAAGGGTCCTGGATTGAAGAGGGTGCAGGCCAAGCTGAAGGATATGTTCCCCTCCATGCATGATTTTGTGCACTGGGCCTCTAGTCCTAATTAGACCAAATAGTAGAACTACTCTCTGGACAACCTTTGGGACTACCATTTAGAGGAAGCTGGAGTGTGATTGCCAGCTGAGGCTGCAGCTGGGACTATGAGGGGCTGTGAGGGCTGGATGAGGCAGCTGGGGCTATAAGGGCTGAGCCCCTTGTCTGAATTTCATGTATTAGGCCTCTAGTATTTTATAAAATTAAAAATTTTATTATCTAAGTTAATACAATTATTTTAGAGGCACCATGACATGCTACTCAATCATCACTGTATATGTAGACATTAGTTCTCAATTAAATTCTATAACTTTATAGTAGTTGGCAATTTATGTTATATTGATATGGAAAAATAAATAGAGGGAAATAATATATAAATCATCTTATGTAGCTATTATCTAAATATGTGTGTATCTACTTATATTTATTTTTATTTTTATATTTACTTACTAATATGTATCTTTTATGAGATAAACTGTTAAAAATTTTTTTGGACACCAGTATACTATTTGAAAGGTTTCCATATGACACTTGATTATGAAAAAAATATTATGCTACACATTTTCTCGATTACTGCTTAAATTATTTTAAGTTAAAGGTTATTGACTGATAAGTAAAAAATTCTGAAGAGGAAGAAAATTAAGTGATGGTAGTACAGCAATGTGTTACCAGTTTTTACTTCCCACCTCTTTCTTTCAAGCATAAGAACTAGCATAAGTTTTGTTCGTGACAACCCACTAAATTATCTTTCTCATCAGTCTGGATTTCCAAAATGGAGAGAGAAGTGGAAAACTTAAATTTAACCTTTTATAATCTCAGAAAATAATTTAAAAATCTTAAACTTCTGAATTTAGCACTTGCATTTTATGATAATGTTAACACCCAGATGCATAATTTTGCCTTGTTCATATTTAATGATGATTAATATGATTGCTAGCGAATCAAGATAAAACAATGCAGTTCCTAAAAATTATTCTTTTTTTGTAATAAAGAAAACAGGAATTAATAGGAACTTAAAGGATATAAAACAAATGAAACAAAAAGATTTATTTTTAAACTTTCACCCATCACTTTTTTAAAATTTAATCTTTATTATTCAGATAATTACATTTGTTGATCTTTTTTCCCCTCCATAGCACCCTTCCATCCGACTCCCACCCCTCCCTCTACCCTTACCTCCTCCCCATTGACCTCATCCATAGGTTTATGATTTATGTCCAGTCTCTCCCTACACCCCACTAACCCCTTTCCCCCTGAGAATTATCAGTCTATTCCCTTCATGTGTTACGGATTTTATTATATTCACCAGTTTATTCTGTTCATCAGATTTTTTTATTCACTTGATTTTTAGATTCACTTGTTAATGGATATGTATTTGTTGTTCATAATTTTTTTATCTTTTATCTTTTTCTTCTACCTCTTCTTAAAGAGTACCTTTCAGCATTTCATATAATATTGATTTGGAGTTGATGAACTCCTTTAGCTTTTTCTTCTCTGTGAAGCTCTTTATCTGCCCTTCAATTCTGAATGATAGCTTTGCTGGATAGAGTATTCTTGGTTGTAGGTTCTTCCTATTCATCACATTGAATATTTCTTGCCACTCCCCTCTGGCCTGCATTGTTTCTGTTGAGAAAACAGCTGATAATGGTATGGGTGCTCCCTTGTAGATAATTGTTTTTCTCTTTCTGCTTGTAATATTCTCTTTGTCTTTTGCTCTTGGTATTTTAATTATGATGTGTCTTGTTGTAGACTTCTCCGGATTCCTTTTATATGGGATTTTTTGTGCTTCCTGGACTTCTAAGACTATTTCTTTCATCAGATGTGAGAAGTTTTGAGTCATTACAGTGGTACCTTAAGATACGAGAGCCCTAACATACGAGATTTTTGAGATACAAGCCATCGAGCGAGCGATTTTTTGCTTTGAAATACGATCACTCTTTGAGATAACAGTAATCGCGCGGATCGGCCAGCTGCACAGGACCCACCAGTTTACCGCAACTCCAGCATCTCATAGTTTCCCACGCCTCAGTCAGTGTACTACTTTACCTCATTGTCGAAGCATCTTTTGTGCATTTACATACTTTATCACATTTCTTTTCATAACCATGAGTCCAAAGAAAGTGGAAAGGTCAGTGCTCAGAAGAGGATGATGTCTATTTAATTAAAGCGTGAAATCATAGAAAAGTATGAGCACGGTGTGCGAGTGGCTGACTTGGCGAGGCAATACGGGCTTAGTACTTCAATGATATGCACTGTGCTTAAACAGAAGGAGTCAATAAAGGGTATAACGCCAGCTAAGGACATTACAATAATTTCTAAGCTTTGAAGCTCTCTCCATGAAAAGATGAAGAATATACTGATGGTGTGTGTGACAGAGAAGCAGCTTAAAGGAGATACATTAACACAGGGCATCATATGCCAGAAGGCACAAGCGATTTACGGTGATTTGCTGGAGCAGACCCGACCCAATTCCATGGATGAAGCATCAAAAGACTCATTTAAAGCCAGTAGAGGCTGGTTTGATAACTTCAGGAAAATGTCTAGCATTCACTCCATTATCAGGCATGGTGAGGCAGCAAATTCGGATGTGAAGACAGCTGAGGATTACCTCAAAAATTTTTCCGATCTGATAGAAACCAAAGGATATATCCCCGAGCAAGTCTTCAACTGTGATGAGACAGGGATTTTCTGGAAGAAGATGCCGAATAGGACTTCTATAACGGCAGAGGAGAAGGCGATGCCAGGCCAAAAACCCATGAAGGATAGGCTAACTCTTGCACTGTGCGCCAATGCGAGTGGCGACTTCAAGATCAAGCCTCTGCTCGTGTACCATTCGGAAAACCCCAGAGTCTTTAAGTCAGATAAGATTTTAAAAGATAAACTGCAAGGTATGTGGAGGGCAAACCTGGAGGCAGGGGTCACCAGTCAGTTTTTTGTGGAGTGGGTAAACCTGGTTTTCTGCCCTTCTGTTAAGAAATACCTACAGGAAAACAACCTAACCATGAAAGCCCTCCTCGTCCTGGACAATGCTCCTGCTCACCCACCAAACCTCAAAGATGAACTCCTCGAAGAGGTCAAGTTTATAAAAGTTGTCTACCTACCTCCCAGCACCACTCAGCAGCCCATGGATCAGGAGGTGATTTCTAATTTTAAAAAGTTCTACATTAAGCATCTTTTCCGGTGCTGCTTTGAGGTGATAGAGAACACAAACCTCACCCTTCGAGAGTTCTGGAAGAACCACTTTAACATTGTGATATGCCTCAGAATTATTGATCAGGCCTGGCTGGGTGTTACAATGAGAACTTTGACCTCTGCATGGAAGAAGCTGTGGCCTGAGTCCGTAGCCAAAAGGACCTTTGAAGGATTGGAACCCGATGTTCCAGTGGAGGAGGAGATAGTGTCTCTGGGAAAATCCATGGGCCTGGAGGTGGATGAGAGAGACGTGAATGAGCTCATGGAGGAGCACTCTCTGGAACTTACCAGGGAGGAGTTACAAGAGTTGCAGTCTCAGCAACATTCAGAGGTTCTCCAAGAAATTGGTTTCAAGGAGGAGCCAGAGGTGGAGGAGATCTCTACAAGTGAGATAAAGGAGATCTTAGGAATGTGGGAGAGGATGTCACATTTCATGGAACAAAAACACCCCGAAAAATTTGCTACTGGTCGTGCATCAGAGCTGTTCAATGAAATTTGCCTCACCCATTTCAGTAACATTCTGAAAGGGAGGAAGAGGCAAACCTCATTGGACATGTTTTTTTTGAAATTGGCCCAAAATGCAAAGACCAGTAGCAATTAAGTTCAGTGAAGATTCGTTAAGTTATATTCAGTTTAGGGATAAAGTGTAGCATTAAGAGTGTAAAGAGTAGGTAAATACACTTTGTAAAACCAGTTTATTCCTTTACATTCTCTTTTATAATGTTTTTATATAATATTTGTCCTTTATAAATATATTTTTCTTATTAAAAACATGTAACAAGAACAGCTGGGGTGGCATTTGGAGGGCTGGAATGGGTTAATGGCATTTCAATTGATTTCAGTGGGGAAATTTGCTTAGAGATATGAGCAACTTGATATATGAGCAAAGTTATGGAACGAATTAAACTCGTATCTCGAGGTACCACTTTATTTCTTAAAATAGGTTTTCAGTATCTTGTTCTCTCTCTTCATCTTGCACCTCCACAATTCTGATGTTGGTACACTTGAAGGTGTCCTAGAGGCTCCTTACATTATCTTCACTTTTTTGGATTCTTTTTTTCCTCTTGATTTTCCAGTTGAGTGTTTACTGATTCTTTATATTTCAAATTTTTTACTTGATTCTTGCCTTCCTCTGGTCTTCTGGTCTGCTGGTAGGTCTCTGTATAATTTTTTTTCTTTTATTGAAGTCAATGTATCTTTAATTTGTAGTTGGTCCTTTTTCATCTCTAGTTGGTCCTTTTTCATCTCCTCTTTGGTCTCGCTAAATTTATCTATCTTTTCTAAGATATTCTTGAAAATCCTTATAACCATGATTTTGAACTCTATATCCAGTCATTTGTTTTCTCCATATATATATATATATATATATATATATATATATATATATATATTGTGATCTCTTCCTTTGTCTCCGCATTTTCACTATGCTGGGAGAACTTCTGTGTTGGATTCAACCTTATGATACAAGACTTGCAAAACTACAAAAGCCTCTCTGTTGAGCTTGAGATGGGTGGAGTCTCAGGGGTTTAAAGGACTGCCGTGCCTTCCAGTTGGCCCTGCCCTCCACAGCCCATGGGTATCACGTGACTCTGGGTAATTGCTGGAGTTTTCCCTGTGCACACACGCAGTGCCTCTAAACCTTTGCCTTTGCAGCTCCCCTGTGCTCTGGGACCATATGAGTCTGGGTCCCCCGGGGTTTTACCCGAAACTGGATGTTAGAGGAATTAGAAGTGGCACAGTTGGGAGTCTCTGTCTCCCTCCCACTTGTGAAAGCCAGCAGCACAATCTGCAGTCAGTCTTTTGTGCGCAGTGCTGTGTGTGCCACCAGACTTCTGCCCTTTCAAGACTCCCCTAAATTTTTGTGCACTTCTCCCTTTTCACAGTCCAAACTCCCCCCACATGAGTCTTGCCTGGATCTGGCGTTTAGTGCCATAGGATAAGGGGTTCAATGCAGTTGGGAGTCTCCGTCTCCCTCCTGCCAGAGAAAGCCAGCCAGGTACTCTAGCACCTGCTCTCTACACACGCACATTTCTGTACCTCAGCTTTTTGTAGCTCCTCTGGGTCTCTGTGAGCACCTCTCTTTCCTTCTAGTTGTAGAATTTCCACTTAGCCAGCTTTCCTGTGGGTCTGGATGATGTCTGTTCTGTCTTTTAGTCGTAGTTTTAAAATTGTTGTGCAAGGCAGCAGTGTAGGTGTTTACCTATGCCGCCATCTTGGATTCTCTCACCCAGCACTTTTGAAGAGACAAAATTAGAATGAGATACTTAGATAGAAAAACAAGGTTATTTTTTTTCAGAAGAAGAAAATTAAGTGAAGAGAAACTGTATAGTAAGCATTTTCTACCACTGTATATCAAGCATTAGTCATCTTCTCAACTGTCCTACTTGTCCATTTCTCTCTCCTCAAGTTAAGGTGGGTTCATATGATCCTGAACAAGCTGAAGAGAAATGGTTTTGAATACTTGCACCAAATAGAAATTAGTCTTCATTCTGCGGTAACTCAGAAAGAAAAAAAAATATTTAAAATAGCATAAGAATAACATAGTCTATAAAAAAAGGTTCTTTTTTATTTAATATTTCTATGGTTTGATTAAATAGGTATAATTCCCTCTTCCTATTCTAGACATGTTTTGCTAATTAAATATATAATATATCTAAAAGCATCTTTTGTTTTCTGAAATAAAATTTGTAAAGTACTATTAATTGGTCATAAAATATTTTTGTTACAGGAAAACAAATTATTCTGTACATTAAATTAGAGTTAGTGTTGGGAAAAATCACTGGTATCTGTACCCTGAAAAATTATTACATCTATTCATTCCATTTCCTCAGAAAATCTTTAATGTTATTTAATTATTTTCATTCACAGAGCAATATATTTCTTCCTATCATATCCCAAAAATGTATTCTAGCTTAAAATAAATAAATTAATTTATCAATGTATATATGGCTCAAGGAGTCTCTAATGTTACTTTTTAAACATTATTTGATCACTTCTTATATTTACAAAAATATCTGTGCAAAGCATCTTTGTTTGGATTAAAGAGAGATTCTATTTAAGTCAAGATGTGTTTTCAAATAATTTACTACTTAAGTGTAAATATTTCTAATTGGAAAATATCATATTAGTTCTTAGGCCTGAATAGTCTATAATCTCTCTCTCTCTCTCTTCCATTCTTTTTCTCCTGCACGTGTGTGTGTGTGTGTGTGTGCGTGTGTGTGTGTGTGTGTACCAAGAGCAGTGGTTGGCAAACAAAGGCTCGCAAGCCACATCCAGCTATTTGGCCCCTTGAGTGTGGCTCTTCTACAAAATACCAAGGCCTGGTTGAGTCTATTTTGAAGTGGCATTGGAAAAAGTTTAAGTTTAAAAAATTTGGCTCTCAAAAGAAATTTCAATTGTTGTACTGTTGATATTTGGCTCTGTTGACTAATGAGTCTGCCAACCACAAACCCAGAGTAACTAAAATATATTTAAAAAAAATAGAGGAGTTCTTTACACGGTATCAATGTGTGAAAAACTTGGCTATTAGATAGCATTCGTTTTGGCACAAAAGCTTAAACTACCTTGTGGTATTCAATTATTTTCCGCTTTTCATAATTGTAACCATTCAGTCATATATATATATATATATATATATATATATATATATATATATATGGAGGTAATTTGCAAATTGTGCATTACAGTGTCACAGTTATGACCCAGGCTGCGCGCGCACGCAGCACCTCTAGATCTCCCCCTCCTTGTCCTGCAGGTGGCGGTGGTGGCTCCCTCCCAGCTCCCCCAGCTGCTAGGCTCCCTCCTGGCTTCCAAGGAAGGGACATGGCTCCCTCCCTGCTTCCCTGAGCACAGGCGGCTCTCTCCCACCTCCTGCAGAATTTGCGTGGTTCCCTCTGGGCTCCCATGGGAGCAGCTTGGCATGGCTGCCTCCCCACTCCTGCCTCCCATGGAATTGCAGAATCAGGCAGGTCCCTCCTGGCTCCCTAGAAAGCAGCATGGCTGCCTCCCACCTCCCTTGGAAGCTGAAGGCAGCCTACTGCAAGAGATATGGAGTCCTGGGCCACTAGTTAGAAATATAAATGATGACCTGGTTCTATAATAAAAGATGTTATGCACCATAGTCATTATAATTTTTTCCTATATAAATATGTGCATACACACAGAATGTGTGTCTTCATTTTCTGAACTATATACAAATGGTTATTTAGTAAATATAACTTAGTTCATTTTCAAATAACTATAGACCTCAGTCATATTTCTGGTCCTTACTTAATAATGCAGTTTTCATATCATTTCAGCTCACCTTTTATAGAAAGCCTACATAAATGTAGACTAAAACTATACCAAAAACTCTCTGTTGTGACAGAAAGTCTTACTCTTTAGATACATTGATTGGAACATACATAATTAGGCTTCTTTTCAGATCCTGAACAGTGAGCCTATTTTCAAGAAAATGGAAAACTTCCAGCAAAAACCAAGAAGGTTATTCCTCTGATTGAGATTTTATTTTATTCCCCATTCCTTGTTCCTTAGTTGGTGCACAATAAAAACCAGACTATGGCAAATTCTATAAAGCAAAATAGCAAAAACCCAATATGTTATATACATTCAAACCAATATTAGTAGATATTGAGAAAAAAATGTCTTCCGAATTTCAACTTAAGTTTAAATATAGTGAACATATCTAGGTTTGTACAGAACATGCTATGTGAGACAACATTCATCCTGTGACCAGCTCTCTTATAGATTCTCACCATAGGAAAATCCATAACTCAAAAAAGAAAATTATCTTGAATTGGTTCTCAGCTCTTTTTATAAACCTTTCAAGAAGGACTTGCATCTCTACTATACTTATGAAAGAAATGCAATATGTAACTCCCTGGATTGCAGTTCTTGTAAAGGTTTATCTCCCACTTATAAATGACAGTGTCCATTGAGAAGTAGGTTTTACAACTACCAGTTTTTCTTTAATTTCAGTCTCTATATCAACATTTTAATATGGCATCAATTTGTATTGAAGACAAGTATGAAGAATTCAAGGTTTTATATAGCTCTTCCCTTAGTTATATTTCCCACTAAGTGTTTGGTTGATCCCAAGAGGTAAATTCATCTACATACTGCAGATCGTGTTCATCTCTTGTCCATGCTTCTATTTCAGTTGAAATTCACCGTAATTATCTTCACAAAACCAAAACTCTACTTGAAGTTTATCAATGTAATATTCACACAATTTGATAAATTAAATCATATTAATATGAACTAGGACCTTGTTCACCTTAGGTTCTTATTTCTCCCAAATAGCTTCAGTGAGATGTAGCCTTTGCAAACGATGCCTCTGTTCATTGTCTAGTTGACACTATGATGTTACATTGGTGCCTTCAACAGGTTTAAATCTTACTACATAGGTTCTGACCTACTTTTAATTTAATGTGAGACAGATAATGTGTTTAATTTTATCACCTCAATGCATATTCATATTCTGAACTTTATTATTTTTCACTTATCCTGTCTTATATAATTATTAATCAGAATCTCTAATGCTTGGTCATACATTAGAATTTTCATAGTAAATGTTAATTGAAAGAAAGATATATTCATTCAAAAAGACATTCTATAAAGCATTAACATATTATTAGATCTTGAGGTAAAAAATTAAGTTTATCTTGGGACTGAGGTCTGCTCAAACTGGGTCAGTATTAGTAATTAAGAGAGATTATATATTGTTTTGACATGAATTCATTGACTCCATAATAGTTCATGTTCTATAAACAATAAATCTGTAACAGGAACAAAAACAAAAACAAAAAGGCTTTATTTGATACTAGCAAAATCTTTTATCACATTTGGTGCTTTTACAAATATTTCTGCTACAAAGCATATTTTGGATTGCTTCAAAAATGTTGCAAGAAAAATTGACTACATATCTATAAATCTGACTAAAAATAAGTGATGCTCTATTTTTTCTTAACATTGGAAAATAATATTAGTCTCCACTAGAAGCTTACACAGGATCTTTACTTTTTTTTTAGTAAATAGTTTCTTAATACTAATCTTTTGTTATAAGGCTATAAAGGAAATATATTCTAACTAACTTTAAAATATTTCCTTTCAGGATCATAATCACCCAAGTTTCAAGTTATACTTATTTTTTAGATAATTATAAAAATGTTTGTTTCATATCTTTCAATCAACTGAAAAACAGTTCTGTCACTGATGTGAGCAGATTTGGGGGTGACAGTGAAGGATATAGTGAGTTAATTTACTTACTAGTGGAAGGGCAGGTGAATGTTTTATTTTAAGCTCATAAGGTAATTCATCATCTAAATTTAAAAATAAAATATAACAAATCTGATTTATATTGCACAATTATTATATGGCAAGATTTTGTTTGTTCTTCTCATTTGCCTTACCACACTCTTGCAATAACTGTGAAATTAAGCATCAAGAGTTCACAAATAGATGTTTACTTATTCTCAAAATATTTGAAGACTAATATTAGACAGATAATTTAAATAAATACAATATAATATGTCTTGAAAGAAATTTGAAAAATGTGTTTTAGCAATTTGAAAGAGTAATTAATTTTTTCTGAAAAGAGATGCACACGTTCATGTGAAATAAAAATTGATAGTGATAATCAAATAATAATAATCATTAATTTATTATTTATTAAGTATTAGGAAATTTGCTGTTTTATAATATTGTAAATCAGAGGTAATCTCTGCATTGAGTGAAATTAGAAACACTTTCTAAAAATTTAAGTGCAAGGTCACTCAACAAGGAAAAATCTATGAATCAATTTTGTGAATCAAATCCAGGTCAACTTGTGTCCAGGCTAAGTCAGAACACGAGTTTTATCATCTATAATGCTATTTGTGTACTCTATAACTTTGGGTAAATCACAATTATAATTATCACTGAGCTTGATAAATTAGAGATAATCATACTGTCTCAGGTTTTTTCTTGTTGTTTTGAATACCTATAGAAACCATGGTGCAAGCAATGAGTCCTACAGAAATTAATGTCTTCCACAGCCCTAGTTACTATCACTCTCTTAGGGACATCTTTCATTGTCAATTTTATTGGACATTCTATGCTTTGTTAAATGATGCCATTCGGTATGTCTTTTTCCCACCTTGCCATCTGGAACATTTCTTTTTATGCTTCAAAACTTACTGAAGATGTCAGTTCCTGATTTACATTCACCAGTCTCATCTTCTATGTCCTTACCTTACAGTACTTGGTATAAGAGAGAATCATAGCATCAAGTCACTTTGTGCCATAGTGATTATTCTTTCTTTGCCAGATTCTTCAGATAAACTGTGTGAGCTGCTTAATGGATTCTCAGTGAGTGGAAAATAGTAGATGTACCATAAGTTTTTGTTAGTATAAAACCAAGTTATTAAAATTATAAACATTAGTTCAAATATATGTAAAGTTAATTTAAATTGAATATATGCAAGGGCCCTTATTTTATATTGTACAGTTATTATATGACAATATCTTGCAAAAGGAGATAATAATTTCTGATAAGTTCTTTCCAGCAAGACATTACATTTTTAGTATGCAAGGAAAAAACTCTAATCTTAAAAATAATAATAATAATTTCAGCAAAAGGATTGACTTATCTCATTTTAAGTGTGGTAAAAGATTTTTAATTTAACTTTTCAGTGTAGATTTTTCACCTTGTCCTCACATTTTAGTCTTATTTCTAAAGCATTAGTCTACATTCTTAGATTTCTCTTGGATAATCCTGAAATACTTATACACAATTTATACACAACTCTTTCTATTGAGTTTGAAGTATTTTCCCAGCAATATATGCCACTTTTCATAATGCAAGAATATTTTTTCATGATGTAGTATTATTTATAATAGAAGGTAAAATAGAAAGAAAGAAAGAAAGAAAGAAAGAAAGAAAGAAAGAAAGAAAGAAAGAAAGATTAACTCCTATGGTAGAGAATAATTCATCTTGTTGGTATATTTTATCATAAATCATTTTAAAACTCACTTTACAATGAATAGTTGTTCTTAATTATATCTACACTGTTATAGGAAGTGTTTTGTTTTGTTTTGTTTTGTTTTGTTTTTTAGTATTTCTACCAGCAGCAAAACATTAATTTAATTATAATTGAGTTTTAAGTTTATTTAAAATACTCTATGAAGCATAACCTATTGAAATGACTCATCATGTTTCTGGGAATATCTGGAAGATAAAAGTTATCTTTGAATAATTTCTTCATGTTAAATTGTACTTCGTGAAAATTATTCTAAAATTGTTTTACTATAGTTTTTTTTTTAAATTTGAGTTTTACTTTTCAATTTGAAAATTACTACTCTTTATAAGAATGTGAGTAGTCAATTCCAAAACCATCAATGAGAAAGTCAGTATGAACTAAATACTTGTCTAAACTTTAGGGATAAATCAGAAAAAGAAAACTTACTTCTTCTATTAGGAGCATTTCCAGTTTGTAAATATCCATATGAACATATGAAAACCAGAGGTGCAAAACCCCTGGATACAGGTTATCCCTTCTAACTTATTTCAGAAATTTCTGAGTCTACTGTTCTTTGAACAAGGAACTCATAGTCTGTTTTGAAAAATTAACATCCAGCTGCCAAAGTATAATTCAGTGAATTTATTTTCTGAATATACTAAATACTGCGTAGCTTTGAGTTGCATTGTATTTCATTAACTTAATATACCAGTGTGCATTTTGCACTTATTTTCAGCATAATATCATTTTATGACTGATTTAAGACAATGAATGTGGAGAACCAGCTTACAGAACTAAATACGAAAAATAAAAGATGATCATATTAGTTCAGTGTACATAATGTCTTTGTGTAAAATTATATGCTGATATAAAGTGTTCCAAAAATGCTTACACATTTTTACAGCTGATAGTTCAATTTTGAAATTTAAATGTATTTCAATAAACACTGTCTTTATAATTATTCAAAATGAGTATATACATTTTTGGATACCTTATACAGAGTGGCCAGATTATTATGATCTCTGAATACAAAATTATCTGGCCACTCAGTATATATATTGGAGGCCCATTGCATGAATTTTTGCATTGGTGGAGCCCAGCCAGCCTGGCCAGGAGGAAGGGACATGGGCAGTTGGCCGGCCTGCCTGTTAATTGAACTCCTGGTTAAGGAGACAATTTGCATATTAGCCTTTTTTTTTTATATAGGATATACACTGAATGGCCAGGTTATTATGCGCTCAGAGATCATAATAATCTGGCCACTCAGTGTATATAAAAGTAGATTCACATATATATTAACAAATATTTCGGTTTCCAGTACTGTGAACAACAAAAAAATGAGTAAGACACAAGTAATAACTTTCAATTTATTTCCAATATAAAATAGAGAAGAATGGCTAGTAATTAATATAAAAGATAATTTTAAAATAGCTAGAATCATAAGATAAATGTTTGCAAAATGCATAGTAGATCATACAAAAAAAGTTAATATTTTTTTTATCAACAATATTTTCCCAAAACATATGTCCTTCTTTTACCCTTCTCCATTTTAAGAGGAAAATATCTCTTTGGAACCAAGGTAGTAAGGCTTACAATCTGAACATTTCATTTCTTATTACCTTTGTGTGTCTCAAATTTCTGGTACTTCCAAACCTGTTAAACAGTTTGGGAACAATTGTTATAAAAGAAAGAACAGAGTAGGAGAATCCAAGATGGCAGCATAGGTGAACACCTACACTGCTGACTAGCACAACAATTTCAAAACTACAACTAAAGACAGAACGGACATCATCCAGAACACAGAAAAGCTGGCTGAGTGGAAATTCTACAACTAGAGGGAAAGAGAGGGGCTCACAGAGACCCAGAGGAGCTGCAAAAAGCTGAGGTACAGAGACGCGCATGTGGAGAGAGCAGGTGCCAGAGTATCTGGCTGGTTTTCTCTGGCAGGAGGGAAACAGAGACTTTCAAAGGCACTGAACCCCTTATCAACGACACTGAACCCCAGATCCAGCCAAAACTCATACGGTGGGAGTTTAGACTGTGAAAAGGGAGAGGTGCAAGGAAATTTAAGGGAGTCACAAAAGATCAGAGGTCTGATGGTGAGCATGGCACTGCACAGAGGACAGACTGCTGAGCTGATTGTGCTGCTGGCTTTCACGAGTGAGCAGGAGACAGACCCTCCCAACTGTGCAACTTCTGACTCCACTAAGCCCCTGTTTCAGGTGAAATCCCGGGGACCTAGATTCCTGCGGTTCTGGAGTGCAGGGGAACCTGAAAGGAAGCCGTTTAGATGCACTGAACACACACACAAGGACCACTCCAGCGATTACCCAGTCACGTGAGACTCAGGGGCCATGGCAGGCGGGGCCGATTGGAAGCCAAGGTGATCCCTTAAGCCCTGAGACTCCACCCATCCCAAGCTTAACAGAGAGGCTTCTGCACTTTTGCAAGTCTGCTATCATCATAAGGCTAAATCCAACACAGAAGTTCTCTTGGCATAGTGAAAATGCCGAGACAAGGGAAGGGATCACAAACAAAAGAAATGGAGGAAAACAAATGACTGGATATAGAGTTCAAAACCAGGCTTATAAGGTTTTTCAATAATATCCTAGAAAATTTGGATAAAGTTAGGGAGAGCCAAGAGGAGATGAAAAAGGACCAACTAGAGATGCAAAAGATTCAACTAGAGATGGAAAAGGACCAACTAGAGATGCAAAAGATCCAACAAGAGATGGGAAAGAACCAACTAGAGATGCAAAAGATCCAACTAGAGATGGAAAGGACCAACTAGAGATGGAAAAGGACCAACTAGAAATTAAACATACACTGACTGAAATAAAAAATATTATACGGAGTCCTAACAGCAGACTAGAGAAAGGCAAGAATCAAGTCAAAAATTTGAAATATAAAGAATCAGAAAACACTCAATTGGAAAAGCAAGAAGAGAAATGAACCCAAAAATGTGAAGATAATGTAAGGAGCTTCTGGGACAGCTTCAAGCATACCAACATCAGAATTGTGGGGGTGCCAGAAGAAGAGAGAGAGCAAGATACTGAAAACCTATTTAAAGAAATAATGACTGAAAACTTTCCACATCTGGTAAAAGAAATAGACTTACAAGTCCAGGGAGCACACAGAACCCCATATAAAAGGAATCCAAAGAGGACTACACCAAGACACATCATAATTAAAATACCAAGAGCAAAAGACAAAGAGAAAATATTAAAAGCATCAAGAGAAAAACAGTTCATTACCTACAAGGGAGCACCCATATGACTGTCAGCTGATTTCTCAACAGAAATGATGTAGGCCAGAGGGGATTGGCAAGAAATATTCAACGTGATGAATAGCGAGAACCTATAACCAAGAATACTCTATCCAGCAAAGCTATCATTCAGAATTGAAGGGCAGATAAAGAGCTTCACAGATAAGAAAAAGCTAAAGCAGTTCATCAACTCCAAACCAGTATTATATGAAATGCTGAAAGGTACTATTTTAGAAGAGGAAGAAGAAAAAGGTAAAAGCCAAAAAATTATGAGCAAATACATGTCTATCAACAAGTGAATCTAAAAATTAAAGGAATTAAAAATTTGCTGAACAGAATAAACTTATGAATATAATAGAATCAGGAGCACAGAAAGGGAGTGGACTGAAAATTCTCAGGGGGAAAGAGGTGAGGGGTGTACAGGGAGAGACTGGACAAAAATCATACACCTGTGGATGAGGTCAATGGGAAGGAGGTAAGGGCAGAGGGAATGGTGGGAGTTGGGTGGAGGGGTGCTATGGAGGGGTAAGAAGAGAAACAAATGTAATAATCTGAATAATAAGGATTTAATTTTAAAAAAAGAAAGAACAACCTTTTTAAAAAAGAATATTAATTAGCTTTGAAGCTGGACACAGCTGGATTAAAACCTTCACTTTAATGTTCTAGCTGAGTGAGCAAGTTATGTAATTTTCTTAAACATCAATATTCTTATCTATAAAATGAGGAAATAAAACCTCCCTTACTCTGAATTAAATTATTATAGTACCTAGAAAAATGCTCTATTACATTAATGGCTGCTCTTTTATAGCAAGATTTATTCCCTGGGACAAGAAGAAAGGAGAATTTAGAACTACAATGGGACTAGCTGTGTGATACAATGAATTGTGGGAGCCATGGTGTAAAGCATGAGAAAAGAGCAAGAAGGTGAAATCCCTAATTTTAGCTAGATTGGAAGATAGAACCTTTGATGTTGAGAAGAGGGAAATAAGCCTGGAAAGTATTAGTAGGAACATTCTTGTGGTGAGTTTAAATGCCATGCTGAGAAAAGACACTTAAGTTCTTGAGCAACAGAGAACTATTGAACATTTAGGATAGAGGAGTGACATAATTATAACTGTCCTCTAAATACAGCCTTTTAACACAAGAGATTTCAAAGGGTCTAGACTCTAGAGGCTGAGAAGCAATTGAAGAGATGATTGTTGAAGTAAAAGAAAATGAAACTCTATCATACACTAGGGACATATCAGAAAGCAAGAAGATAATATGGAAATAATTTGGAAGGATTTAATAGGTTATTATTGTAGGTACCAAATGAAAAGTAATGTTTGATTTTTTTTAAGGTGAAATAATGCAGGAGAGACTTGCTGCTATGACATAATGGGATTTATTTGTGGGGAAATAGTAATTTGTATCTGGGATGATGGGATTAGGGAAATGTTCTTTGTCTAAATGTATTATCTCATCAATGAGTAAATAAAGGTTAGAAGTATAAATAACTTGCCCATGTTTCCTCTGCTAATAAAATTATTTTAAATTTCTGGCTTCTTAGACCACAGCCATATTTCCCATATTTTATATGAACATCCAGAGAACATCTCAGGAGAAAATGTCCAGCATTATACTGATATTTGAAACAGGTATTTGGACTATGGAGGGGATATATTATTATGAGTCACAAACATGGATTCTACAGTCTCAGGGATAACATTGTCAAGAAAATGAGTAGTAAGAGAGAAGAGAGTTGAATTTGATTCCTTGAGGAATATATAATTTTAGAAAATAGATAAGGGAAAAACAAAGAAGACAAAATAATTCAATCTGGTTGATAAAAGAAAATTTAAATTAAGACAATGATCTGTAGATTAGAAAAAGAAAACAAAGAGACAGAAAAAAAGAAAAGTAACAGAGATTCAATAAAAAAAATCATAAAGAATTAGCACTTGTTTTGCAATACCTAATCCTAGAAGACCATTGAGAAAGTGTTTTTACTTCACTAGTGTGAGATGAAAAGAAAATTAAGGTTCTGGTGTAATGGCTTGAAACCTGGAGAATACCTGTATTGAGTTATAGTGATACTTAGTTGAATTTAGAATTTCTGTTTGTAGGAATTATAATATAAAAGAAAAACTTTGAGTAGTCTTTATTGTATAAAGAAAGAAAACATGTCATTGTTGAAATATTGGAACATTAATAAAAATAGTTACTTTTGTTTTTTTCTCTTCTCTTTTACCTGGGCCTCTTGGGGACATATTTAGCATTAAAATTCATTTTGAATTATTGTTCGTAATACAATATTTCTGATTGACTAAGAATACCCTAATAGAATTTGTCTAAGAATACCCTATCTACTTTCTTAGGACATTTATCCATATCACATGATGCAGAAATTAAATACGCATGCCAATGAGATTGGTTGACTAGCTTTAAGATTTGGTCATACAGGTCAGGAAGAACTCAGTCATTGAGTGGTAAGAGATCAACCAAAGAACTTGTATGCATGCATAACTAATGGACACAAATACTAGGGGGGTAAGATATGTGCTGGGGTGGGGGTAGGGTGGCCCTGGAGAGGTGGATGAGGTAAAAAGATGACATATATACTGTATGTAATACTTTAAACGATAAAGAATTAAAAAAAATAAACTCAGTCAATTTTTTATCACATCATAGAGTTGATAAAACTGACTATATGAGGTAAATACTATAAGGATTGAGAATAGGTCCTCTTTTAACCTAGCACAGGGTCTTTCTTATACATAGCAGGCATGAGTGAATCAATGAGTGAGTGAATGTATGAAGCATAGAATATATGCTAACTTACAACCTTATGTACAAGAAAATTATTTATTTTTACAAGTCAGGTGAAGAAATTAGTATTTTGGTTTTCAAATCATTACAAAATACAATCAGTGGTATACTATATAATAAAGAGCTACTATGCAAATGGTCCTCATGCATGCCCTCATGCCATCATGTCTTAATGGCTCAGACACTCAGCACTGGGGAGAGAAGTATAGGGACCAGCCAGTCTGCAGCTCAGGAGAGGGACAAGCCACCTGTCCTGCAGTCCTGGGTGCCTGCAGCTGTAGGCCAAGCAAAGCCACCCACCCAAGGTTCCTCTACAGCTACAGCTGGCTTGAGTAAAGTTGGCCTAGGTCCTGGGTGCCTGCAACTGGCCGAAAGAGGGAACCCTGGATCCTGGGTGCAGGGCGAGACAGAGGCAGTTAGGTGTGATAAGGCCAACAGGCAGAGAGGTTAGTGGCAATAAGGCAGGTAAGCAAACAGGCAAGCAGTTAGGAGCCAGTGGTCCTGGATTGCGAGAAGTAGTCAGATATCCACCAAAGGGTCTCAGTTTGGAGAGGGTGCAGTCTGGGCTGCGGGACTGCCCCCTTGTGCAAGAATTTTATGCAATAGTCCTCTAGTAGTTAATAAAGCAAAGCAATAGGCATATTGAATAAACATTTTAGGAACATAATAAATGAGATATACATAATTACACTAAAATTATTAATATTGATTATTATATTATTAATTTAAATCATAACAGAGAATTTAATGTGGATAACTTCTTAGATGATAAAGGAAGGAAATTATGATAAATAAGAACCATAGGAAGAGGGTTGGTTGATAAAAAGAAAAAAAATAAGTTAAACAATTTATTAACTTCAATTTTTTTTTCTCTAAATGTGAATTAACAATTATTTCTCTATTGCCATTGATTCTGACTTAATTTAAAACTTTGAGGTAGACATTGTTTAAAATTCGCCATCCAAATGGGCAACATGCAGGCTTTATGACTATATCATTTTTATATATTTCACAATTTTATCCAATTGAGATATAAAAGGCATGTTTTTCTTAATAAAACTATTGGTAATTTGTCTGCCAGTTTGCAAACATGTTTGTAAAATTTAAATACATCTGGTGTTTCAAAGGACATCCGTGTTATAGCTAGAATAGACATTAAGCATTTAGTAAACAATGCTATAAAATATAAACTAGGCTTTTAAAGAATAAAAGGTTATTCTTGTCCTACCAAGTGCTATAATAACATCTATCAGGGAGCAACAATGAGTAGGAAAACAATTAATGCAATTCAGATATGCCTTTTCTTATGTACTTGTAAAGTATATTAATAATCCTAAAGAATGTAAAGTCAATGAGCTATATATTTACATATTTTTATAGTAAAAGCCTAAGACAGAATTGCTGATTGTTGTAACTCTATACTTATAACTACAAATGATAAAAATTTGCCCTAGCTGGTTTGGCTCAGGGATAGAGTGTCAGCCTATGGATTGAAGGGTCCCAGGTTGGAGTTTGGTTAAGGGCCCATACCTAGGTTGCAGGTTTGATCCCCAGTAGGGGGTGTACAAGAGGCAGCCAATCAATGTTTCTATCTCTCCTTCTCTCTTCCACTCTAAAACCAATAAAGATATACTTTAAAAAAATGGTTAAAAATGTTATCAGATATTTGACAATTAAAAAATGCTTAAAAATGACAATTCAGATGTGACCAAAAGGTGATGCTCTGATCAATTATTCTTTGGGACTATCCTTTGATATGAAGCCCTTATACCATTGGTTTTACATTTAGAACTGAATTTGAAAGAACTATAACTGGGCAGTTTAACCTATTCAAATATGTATTTTGTGAATCATTTATGCAGAGCTAACTAAAATTTGTTTGAAATAGACAATTTTGTCCAAAATCTCCTTATAAACAATCCTGCCTTTCTCATTCTCTGCAGATTATGTGTTCTCTTATTTTTCTGAAAATGTTGAGGTTTTTCAACAAAATTTATTTATTTATTTTCATTGTATTTTAAGACTATATCAATCTCTTAAATTTTTTTGATCTTATATTTGATTTAAAAATATAAAATTTTCTCCCCGCAAATGTCTCTTTTGTCTTCCTCTACTCACCTCTGCATTTAGTGATTTCAGGCAGACTTGAGCACCAATCTACAAAATCAACTCACTCATCAAAGTCATTAAGGATGCCTATGCTCCTAAATTTTATGCTCCTTATCTTACAATACTTGAAAACTGTTACTTAGTATCTATCTTTTACAATCTTTCCTAATTAAGTACGTTTACATGGTGTCAAGTTGTTATTCAGACATAGACTAAAAAGTGCTGTTCTTGTAAGACCAAAACATTTTTTGGAATATTTAGTTTTGATTATATTTTTATATACAGAACAACCTTTCTTCTGATTTGCTGGATTGATCAGTTAATGATCCAGGAAGATATTTTCCCTGTCATTCTGTGTACTAACTGTTTGATGAATATATTTATGTAAGTTTGGGAAATTTGATTTTACCTAATGTCTCAGTGACATTCTAAAATATTTTTAAAATATCCTGCACTTGTGGTTTTTTTGTTTTGTTTGTTTGTTTGTTTGTTTGTTTTGGGGGGGAGGGTTCTTGTAGTTGTTTTTTTTTGTTTTTTCTCCCAATCTGTTTAGCATCTCTTAGTCTCCCTTGTGTGCTTCTGACCCATTTCCTTATCTCCAAGTTTCTGTTTCTGTCCTTTTTCTCTTTTACTTCTTCCTGACCAAATCTCATCTTGTTAATAGTTCCAATGATAATCCCTGTATTGATTACTTTTAACTCTGTCTCCAACTTATAACTTTCAATTGAACACCAGCTTTGCCAAAGAAAATCAACACTATTCTATAGAGATATACATAGCATTCAATATGTCTTAAAACAAATTCATTTATCTTATTGTATATTTTATATTGTCTGTCAGTGAATAGTGATACCTTTCTTTTTATCTCCATCAGACACTGAACCTTCTCAACATTTGTTCCAGCCAATCTTTTAACTTATCTCCACCTCTATTCCCACTATTTTTACTTCAAGCATCCTTTACCTCTCCCCTAGATGACTTCAAAAGCCTCTTAAATAGCCTTCCTGTTTCCAATTTTGTTTCCCTCTAATCTAGTCTCCATATTGCCCACATAATATCACACAAATTACAATCACAATAATTTTATTGTCATGAAATAAAATCCAAAATCCTTAACCTGGCATACAAAGGCATTCTCAGTATGACCTCTGTTCATTTCTTGTCACAACACACATTTTAACCTTCTTTTTTTAATTTTTTATTAATGTGTTACATGTATACATATCTTCCCATTGCTCCCCTCCCAGGCACACCCTAACCCCCCCGTGTCTCATGTTCATTGGTTATGCTCATATACATGCATTCAAGTCCTTTGGTTGATCTCTTATCTACCCCACCTCTCCTTAACCTTCCTGCTGTAATTTGACAATCTTTTTGGTGCTTTACTGCCTCTATATCTAGCTTTTTGCTCATCAGTTTATAATGTTCTTTATTATCCACAAATGAGTGAGATCATGTGGTGTTTCTCCTTCATTGACTGGCTTATTTCACTTAGCATAAGGCTCTCCAGTCTCATCCAGGTTACTGCAAATGGTAAGAATTACTTCTTTTTTATGGCAGCATAGAATTCCATTGTGTAGATGTACCATAATTTTCTGATCCACTCAACAACCTTCTTGTAGTCAACTTTGAAACCCCACTTGTCATCCCCAGTTATCTGTAAAATCTACTTGCTCTTTTGCAGTTAATGTTCATGACCGTTCAGTTTTACTTGATAATTTTTGACAAACACTGTTTTTTTTTGTACCTTTCTTCTGAGCAGTATTCTAAGTATTGTTCTGAGTTTCATACTAGGGTCTTACCTCTATATTAATAGCTTTAGTTACTGCTTTTGCTAAACTTATTTTTCTTTGTAGTCTCTTTATTGTCAATTATGAAAATTAGATATCCTTTCCTTTAGTCTAAATATCTCTAAAAAAATTAAATTCAACTGCCACAGCATCCAACTGCTGAATGATCTCCAGAACTCCAAGTTGACTTGGTCAAAATCAATGTCAGATTCTTCCTCAGTTAGCCAGATACAATCTGTAAATCACTTTACTAGTTTTATGAACATTGGAATGTTACTTAGCTCCTCTATGTCTCTGTAGCTTCATCTGTAAAATGGCAATAAAATAGGACCTACCTCAAAAGCTGTTGTAAGAGTTAAATTACTGCATGTTAATTTAATTGTTTAAATTTAAGCCCCTATTTGTTATTTTTGTTAAGCACATATTACCATAATGACAGCATATAACATGAAAATATAAAAAGAAAGGTTGTCAAATTTATTACAACCTATATTAAGCATTGCATGTCATGGATATTAATCATGGTTTTCTGCATATGCGATTTGACTTCAGGAATGACAACAATGCTATTTATTTAGTTATTATTTTTAATGTATTTTGATTGATTTCAGAGAGAAAGGGAGAGGGAGAGAAAGATAGAAACATCAATGATGAGAGAATCACAGTCGGCTGCTTCCTGCATGCTCCACATTGGGGATCGAGCCCACAACCCAGGCATGTGCCCTGACTGGGAAGTGAACCATGATTTCCTGGTTCATAGGTCAATGCTCAACCCTGAGCCACTCCGGCCAGGTGACAACAATGCTATTTAGAGAGAAATAGAGATAAAGTATAATTAAAGGGAAATAAAAATATGTTTCTGGATACTTTTTCTTGAGAAAAGTTCTAAAATATATAAGGCATTAAGAGAAATTGAATTTCTGTTGTTAGATTCTATGAAAAGACATCAATAACATATAAGGACATCTCAAGAGGCTGGATTTTAAATGAACAATAAATTATTGTGAAGTTTTTAAAATGTATTTTATGTATTGCTTTTTAAGATTTAAAAAATTACATTTTTATTGCAATACCTTTAGGCAGAAACTAAAGTAAAATATACCATATGCCAAATATGTACTTCCAGAAACTAGTAGAAAATAATAACTTAGGGCTAAGATTTTTACTACTTTGTAATGATTTTTTTCCTCTTGTAAATAAAATAAGTTTAGGGGGAAAATACATTGTTCTCTCAAGTTGTTAACATATGTTCAATTGACTGAGTGAGGTATTTTACCTACCAAAGACTTCTAGGAAATGAAAACAATCCATGAGCCTGAAACTCTGAAATAAAGATTTTCAGCTGAAGATCTTCAGTTGCTTTCTAGAAGTTACTGGAGAAATTCCATGCCCAAGGAAATATATAGAATTTTTGTTTAGTTTTACTTATCTCTGAAATTCTTGCTGATCCAATAGCAGTTAGTTTTCTGAGTCAGTCTACCTTAACTTAGTTTCTTCAGACTTTCCCTTCTAAACATTAGTTCATTCCAAGTTGTTTACATCCTTTGACAGTTGTTCTAATTGACCATAATGTAATTGTACTTGTCCCCATCCCGCTCCATCTTCCCTTCACCAGCATGTCTATGGTCTGCTTCTCCAAACCAGGTTCTCAGTAATAAATTTCTTATAATTCTAAATTCTATATATATTTTTTCTGACTTAGAATCAATTAGTAGGCGAATTTGCTTAATAGGGGCAGAAAGCCTTTTGAGGAAAATTTAACTTAATTAACATAAATTAATTGGTGCCTACCTCCCCACTCCCCACATTTCTGCCTAATCTAATGAAGTAGATGTCACATCTTCATTTTACACTTGAAGGAACCTGAATAGAATAATGTTAAGCAACTTGCCAAAGGCCACACAGTTAATAAATTGTCCAGGTGAGATTCAATCCATGCCTATATGAGATTTTCATAATATATACTTGCCTCTAGTGACAGATACTTGGAAATCAGTACTGGAGAGAATAAATACTTAGAAGAAGAATCTGGAGGTAGAACAGTAATGTACAAATTGTTCTTTGGTCTCCTCTGTCAGTGTTTTCATATGCTTTTGTTTTACTATTGCTATCACTGTGTTAAAACTATTAGATAGATGATAGATTATAGATAGATAAATAGATAGATAGATTAAATTTACTTATTATTTAATGGAAACTGTTATAATTGGAGAAGTAGGATAGCTAAGGATCACCCATGCAGTTTGGTGATTTAAATTGATTGACTAATTTGAGCCAACCTTGTTTTATCCTCAGTCTTCCTAAAATTTGAAGATAATTATATTGATCTTTAATCTATCCCTTTCCTTTTTATAAAGACAGGCATTCCAATGGCTACTTTCCATTTCCAGGAATTCTGGTTATTGAGAACAGTGGATGAATACACATATGATTCAATTCTAAAGTACCTTGGAATAAATTACCATGTGTTGCTAAATTGGGCTACATAGACAGATATACATTGAATTTATTGCATTTTTTTTTATCTTCCAAAGAGTTTCTGCTTCTATTGAGCAAATTCACCTAATAATTGTTTCTCAGTCACCAGAGATGTTTGCTCCCCTAGAAAATGTTTGGTAATGAATGGATATATTTTTTTTTTATTGTGACTACTTGTGGGGAACTGGTTATTATTGGGTAGAAGACATAATACCACTAAACATCCTATAAAGACACAAATAAGTACCCCCCAAAAAAAATATATATATATCCAGATCAAAAGAGTGCTTAGTGCCAAGACTGAAAAATTTTAAGTCCTACTCTAGCCCTGGGGCCTTTTACATTAGCATGACAAATAGGAACAGACTGCTCACTTCTCTTAGGCAAATAACAGTGGTTTGAATCTCTTTAGTTTCATTCTGCTCCAAAATAACACCCTCTTCCCTCTAAAAAGAGGCCTCTCACCATTCCTCCTGTTTATCATTATTTTAATTAGACTCAATTAGAGTCTTTTTTTCCTTTAAAATATAAATATGTCAATGATAACAGTGACTGACACAATTATGACATTTTCAAACTCAAATTGAGAGTTTAGCTCCAAATGTTTTCACTATGTTGTTGATGTTGCTTGCTAAAGTAAATATCCATATTTAATTCATTTACCAAAATGTTGGCATTCTATAATATAACCAAACATGTATCTAGTATCTTAATTTCAAATCTCTATACATGCACTTTTCTGGGATCAAGAATAAGCTTTTTGGTTGTTGTGAAATTGTGTTTGCCTTTTCAAATAGTTGGAGCATAATTGTCATTTAGTAAAAAAAAAACATGGCTCCACTATTTCTTAATGTCTTACTTAACAAATATAGGATTGGACCACATCTCACAAACTCCCACTAGGCAGCACTTAAGAAGTGAGTAATATTTCTGTCTGTCTAAGTCAAGTAATCCCAAATGTAAGTAATTTATAGGAAGGCATCAGGGACTGTTACAATAGACATTGCAATATGTCACTGAAAATCAGCATTTCCCCACATGTTTCCATGTTTGATCAACAGATGGAAGCTTTTATCACATTTATTTAATCTGAAATACACATGGTAATTACACTGGACCTTTGATTTAAGGCCTTATTAGTGTCTCAAGAGAAGTGAGGAAATGAGTTTGTTGCTTGCAAACTGCTATAGCCATGACCCTCTGGGTGAAGTTTACATCTATCACTGCCTAGACTAGACACTGCTACAAATAATATAGTATTTCAAGGAAATGAGGTAAATTAAAAGCTTTATTAATCTATGTAATAAAAGAAAAGAGTATTGCTAAATGATTGATCTATGAACCAGGAGGTCATAGCTCAGTTAGCAGTCAGGGCACATGTTTGGGCTGTGGACTCAATCTCCAGTGTGGGGAGTGCACGAGGCAGCCAATGGATGATTCACTCTCATCATTGATGTTCTATCTCTTTCTTCCTCTCTGAAATAAAAATATATTAAAAATAAATGAAACATATTGCTGAAGGATGGTGTACTAGAAGAATTCAACTTAATTTTACATATATTTTTTTTTAACATTTGGAAATTTATATTATGACTAGAGGCCTGATGCACAAAATTTGTGCATGAGAAGAGGTCCTCTCAACCCAGCCTTCACCTCTCAAAACTGGGACATCTCAGGGGATGTACTATTGCTGATTTAGACTGGATCTGGAGAATTGGGCCTAAACCATTAGTTGGACAACTCTCTCACAATCCAGGATTGCTGGCTTCTAACTGCTCATGTCCCTGCCTGCCTGATCACCCCAAACTACTCACACTCACTGACCTGGTTGCTCCCAACTCCCCATCCCGCCTTCAAACAGGTTGGTTGTCCCTTACTGCCCTCTTCTGCCAGCCTGATTGTCCCCAACTTTCCTCCAATCCATTGGTCTGGTTGCTTCTTACCGCCCCCCATTCTGGCTTGGTCACCCCATACAGCCTACAATTGGTCATACCTCACTAACCCTTCTGCTGGCCTAGTTGCTACACACAGCCTGCTATTAGGTCATCTGTCTGTTCATTTAGGTCATGAGAACCCCTTGCTTTTTATATATTAAGATTATATGATTTTATTTTCAAAGTCAGAGAAAGGAATTAAAAAAAAAAAGACACATGTATTCCTCGCTCCTCCCACACAAGCATACATGCAAAGTCTTCCTAAAGTATTCACAAAAGAAATGACTTCTTTAAAAATATATTTTATTGATTTTTGCGGAGAGAGGAAGGGAGAGAGATAGAGTGATAGAAACATTGATGAGAGAGAAACATCGATCAGCTGCCTCCTGTACACCTCCTACTGGGATGTGCCCACAACCAAGGTACGTGCCCCTGACCGGAATCGAACTTGAACGCTTCAGTTCATAGGCTGACGCTCCATCCACTGAGCCAAACCAGTTTCAGCAGAAATTACATTTTTAATATTTTGTTGATATTTTTAAGACTTTGTAATCCATGTAGCACAGTGGTCAGCAAACTGTAGCTGATGAGCCACATGTGGCTCACAAGCCACGGTTTGACGCTCTGTTGGCTAACAAGTTTGCCGACCATTGACCTAGACTCTCAATTCCAATAATTACAGGCTGTTGTTATCCCTTGTGATTAAGCCCCTATCTCAGTGGTCAGCAAACTCATTAGTCAACAAAGCTGCAGTTTGCTGACCACTGATGTAGCATATTATAACTAAAATATAGAGAAATAATATGTTTCTATTAATATAGGATAATATGACTAATGAGAAATGGTTAATTAAATCACATGCTTATTCTGAAACTAGAGGCCTGGTGCATGAAATTCATGCATCGTGGGTGGAGGTTGTCCCTCAGTCTATCCTGCACCCTCTCCAATCAGGGACCCCTAGGAAAATATTCAACTGCGGATCTAACTGGCAGTTGGACATCCCTCTCACAATCCAGGACTTCTGTCTTTTAACCACTCACCTGCCTGCCAGCCTGATTGCCCCCTAACCACTCTCCTGAGGCGTGATTGATGCCTAACTGCTCCCCTGCTAGCCTGATTGCCTCCAACTGCCCTCCCCTGCTGACCCAATAGCCCACAAATGCCCTCCTCTGTAGGCTTGATTGCCCCTAATTGCCCTTCCCTGCCTGCCCAATCACCCCCAACTGTCCTCCCTTACTAGCCCAATAGCCTCCAACTGTCCTCCCCTACAGGCCTGGTCACCCCCAATGGCCCTCACTTACTGGCCCATCACCCCCAACTTCCCTCCCCTGGTGCCTTATTCACGCCCAACTGCCCTCACCTGTAGGCCTGATCACTCACAACTGTTCTTCCCTGGTGGCCATCTTGTGACAATATGAGGCCGGCTATCTTGTGACAATGCCATATGAGGGTATCGTGGGGGGGGGGGGTGACACCACATAGGCTTTTATTATATAGGATGACTTAAAAATGTCGTTGCTTGATCAAAACTCTAATAATGGCTATTACTATAGCCCTAATACACTTGCAAATATTTTTATTCCAATTGAAATGTTAATTTAAAAGCATAATATTATCTTATCACTATTTTCTTTCTTTCTTCCTTTCTTTCTTTCTTTCTTTCTTTCTTTCTTTCTTTCTTTCTTTCTTTTTTTCACTTTAAGCCAATATGGTATACACACTACAAATATATTGTGGCTATCTCACATCTCAGTTGAGAATTTCTTTAAGTTTGGTGATTTCTTTATTTCTACTGACACTACTATGCTACTATCATTTCAAATTGAAAAGTGTCAATTGTATAAACAAACAACACATATTGACCATCTAGCTACTCTGTACTAAACAACATTCTCAGAACTTCCCAATTCAAATTCCTTTCCAACTTAACAATTTCTATAAGACAAATGATCAGTAAAGACTATGTTTTACTGAAAAAATTGAACTGAGTCTCAGTGAGACTAAGCTGTTCAGGGTCACTAAGTCATACTTGAGTTTGTATGACTATAAAAGAAAATTTAATTGAGACTATGATTCATTTAGTATCATGTTTTTATGATTCCCCCCCTCAAACAATGGTGTGTGTGTGTGTGTGTGTGTGTGTGTGTGTGTGTGTTTTAATTCTTCTCAGATAAAGAATTGGTTTAAGACTCCTTTTTTTTTTCATTTTACATTTACAAAAATAAACAATCTTACTGGTAATATAGCACTTAAAATTCATTTTATGTGTAAAGTTAAAAAAAAATAAACCTTGTACTGATGTTCTGTAGTTAGTGTTATTGGCATACACACCAAAGTGTTGTGGGTTCGATTCCGCATCAAAGGCAACACCTGGGTTGCAGGTTTGATTCCTGGCCCCAGTTAGGTTGGTTCCAGAGGCAACCAAATAAAGACAAGATTATTTTCCAGTGCTTCAATATGAGGTTTATTTAACTTGACCCAGGAATATGGATGGAGCTCTTCAACATTGCTTTAAATTAAGGAAAAATACTGAGGTTGTAAGAACTTGGAATCTGTAAATATTACTGTTACCATTTAGAAATATGTACACTACCTAAGATATTTTTTTAATATATTTTATTGAGTTTTTACAGAGAGGAAGGGAGAGGGACAGAGAGCTAGAAACATCGATGAGAGAGAGACATCGATCAGCCGCCTCCTGCACGCCCCCTACTGGGGATGTGCCCGCAACCAGGATACATGCCCTTGACCGGAATCCAACCTGGGACCTTTCAGTCTGCAGGCTGACGCTCTATCCACTGAGCCAAACCGGTTTCGGCCTAAGATATTTTTAATAAAATTTTACACCTTTTAAAAAAATGCCTAGACAAAGACAGTTTTGGTTTGACTAATCATTTTGTTTCTTTAAATGACAGAGTACATGCAAGGTGGACTTTTGATGAGCCAATATTGCATTATGGATACATATTTATGATTACCTGCTGTTAGAACAGAAAGCACTATATATAGAAATTTTGCTTTGAGGCAATAGTTTCAAAACATGAAAACTCTTGTTTCTGTATTTGGAAAAAATAAAACAGAATTGTTGCAAAAAAAAAATACAACAAAATAGTCAGGACCGTGTTGCTCAGTGGTTGAGCACCAACCCATGAATCAGGAGGTCACAGTTTGATTCCTGATCAGAGAATGTGCTTGATTTGATTCCCCATAGGGGGTGTGCAGGAGGTAGTCAATGGATGATCCTCTCTCATCATTAATGTTTCTATCTCTCTCTCCTTATCTCCCTTCCTCTCTCTGAATTCAATAAAAACATTAAAAAAAGACACAGTTATAAGTCAATGAACAAAGTGGAGGTACAGATATTAACACATTCATGGTGCTGTTGTATAGCCTTACAATATGACCTTGAGGAAATAACTTAGCTCTTTGTTATTTTCTTGATGTGTTGTCTTACAAGACAATTTGAGCCCTTGATGAGAGAGAGATTCTAGAAAAAGATTGCATAAAAAGTGATATTATATAGAGGCAGAAAAAAACAGGAAAGAAGAGAACTAAGCAACGCTACATTTACTATAGAAACAGAAGTATAAACAGTTAATATTGAACTTGGAAGACTGATTATGACTACATTAGGTTTCCAGTCACAATTAAAATATGATTTATTTATGGTTATATAATTAATGATATTAATGAAAGACATAGTTTCTTCCTCTAAATTGTATGCATATTGCTTAAATAGATAATAGTCATAAGGCTCTTTCATTAAAATTTTAGATACTATGGGCCACTTTAAAAAGGTTTTAGGCATCTATTTTTATGACCATAAGACATAGTTTAGAATATAGAATACAGGTATTTTAATGTTGCCATTTAAATTTTTCTTCAGTTTAGGTGAAATTACCTTAGAACTTCCAATTAGATATTTTCTTTCATATGCTTGGAATACAAAGTGCTATGTAATAATTATTAAAATGAATAATTATATTTTATGTATAACATGAATTTATGCCAAGTGCTTTTTAATTATGATGTAGGACAAAATTTCACAAATAATTGTACTTCATATTTACTTGCCTGGGTAGAAGTATTTTATAGGTATGTCTGCCACTTATTAATACAGTGGTATCTCGAGATACGAGTGCCCTAACATATGAGATTTTTGAGATACGAGCCATCAAGCGAGAGATTTTTGCTTTGAAATACGAGCAACATTTGAGATAGGAGTAATCAAGTGGATTGGCCGGCTGCACACGACCCACCAGTTTACCGCGACTTGAGTGTCTCATAGTTTCTCACGCCTCAAGGTTATGGAACGAATTAAACTGGAATCTCGAGGTACCACTGTACTTAGATCAATTTTCTCTGAAGGATTAGTTACAAGCTTAATTAGTTCATTTTGAATACTTATTTTTTAAACTTAAAAATATGATTCCTTAATTAATAAAATATTCAAATTTTATGTATGTTTAAATTGAATGCATTGCCATAATTTAAGCATGTTGTTTTGTGCAAACTTTATTTTTATTTTATTATTTTGGAAAAATGGGGTTTATTTATATTCACAAACATGCATACGACTTCTGTCATAGTGTCTAGATCTGCATACTATCTGACTATTAAATTATTAATGGTGGTCAGGATAAGGCAGTCCATGACAGATATTAAATATGCAAGTTATGTACAATAGACCCAAATCTCCAAGAGTTAACTACATTGTCCCTTCACACTAATATTTCCCTCAGAATTCATGTTATAAAAAAAACAAAACAAAAACTACTAAATTTGACATAGCCTTCTTTCAAAGTTTTTCTATAGTTGAGTAAGTAAATAGATTCAGGAATGATAAGTGACATTATGAATTGTTTTCTATAATATAAAATTCTAGATACTTAGTGATTTTTATGATAACTTATTAATTAAATTAAGAGACAGAATTTTCTCTAAGGAGATAATTTGAACTCTTAACAAATATTCTACACTACATTTGGATATAAATATATTTACTTGTGAATGTGCTAAATCTAGCCACCTATTATAGCTTTAGCCATTTTGGAAAATAAGTTTTGAATCATGAGGTGAGAAGGAAACTCATTAATGCTTGGATTTTGATGTTATTTTTCCACTCTCCTCATGCAATGATCTCAGAAGAGAATCAATGCTGAGAGAACTATCTCAGGAAAGGAATCACTCCTGAAACCTGGGAAAATTGTTCACATGAATATTTCTTTGTAGCCATCTATTCGAATTTTTATTCCCTTCAATGACAATATGCTCACATAAGTCTAATTTATTTTTCATTTATGTCTGTTTTCAATTTGGAGTTTGGTACCTAAGTTACAACAAAAACATTTATTAAATACTCATTCTAAAATCTACTAAAATTTGTATGGTAATAGTAACTATTTTGTGAGATTGACTTGTGTATAAAATGAGTTAACTTATTAAAATAATTAATAGTGACAAGAATAAAGTTTTAATAAATAATAACCATTATTGTCATTATATTTTATGGAAAGCATTTTTTAATAAGAACTTTATAAGCATTACTTCATTCATTCTATGGAAAAGTTATATGTGGCTCATATCACTATTTTCCTATGTTATAAATATTGAGTAGCCAGATTATTATGATCTCTGAACACATTATATTCTGCTTACTTAGTGTGCATCCTTTCCAGGTTTGTTCTATAGTTGGCTAATATGTAAATTATCACCTCAACAGGAGTTTGACCAACAAACAGGCCAGGCAACTACCCATGTCCCCTCCCCCAGCCAGGCTGTCTGGGCCCCACCTATGCACAAATTCCATGCACCAGGCCTCTAGTATATTATTAGCTAACTATAGAAAATACCTTGAAAGGATGTACACTGAGTGGGCAGATTATATATATACTAGAGGCCTGGTGCATGGAATTCATGCATAGGGGGATGTGTCTCTCAGCCCAGCCTGCAATTTCTCCAATCTGGGACCCCTTAACGAATCTCCAACTGCCCATTAGGGGCAATGAGGAAGGCAGGTAGAACTGGGCCTAAATGGGCAGTCAGACATCTCTCTCACAATCCAGGACTGCTGGCTCCCAACTGCTCACCTACTTGCCTTCCTGATTGCCCCTAACTGCTTCTGCCTGCTAGCCTGATTACCCCTATCTACTCCCCTGCCAGCCTGATTGATGCTTAACTGTTCCCCTGCCAGCCTGTTTGCCCCTAAATGCCCTCCCCAGCAGGCCTGGTTACCCCTAACTCTTCTCCCCAGCAGGCCTGGGTCACGCCCAACTGCCCTTCTCTGCAGGCCTATTCCTCCCCATCTGCCCTCCCCTGCTGGCCATCTTGTGGCAGCCATCTTCTGTCCACATCGGAGCTGTCATCTTTGACCATATGGGGACAGCCATCTTTTATGTTGGAGTTATGGACAATTTGCATATTATTCTTTTATTAGATAGGATTAAGAAGAATAGAGGCCTGGAGAATGGGTGGGGGATGGCTGGTTTTCCCTGAAGAGTGTTCTGGATCAGGGTGGGAGTTCCCTTGGGGCATAGGGGAGCCTGGGTGAGGCCTATGGTGGTTTGCACACCAGCCATGCCCCTGGGCAACCCAATCAGAGGCCCTGGTATCTGGGATTTATGTATCTTCTATAATTGAAACTTCTTTGCCTTGAGCAGAGCCAAGCTACTGCTCACTTTGTGGCTGCAGCCATTTTTGTTGGGATTTATTTATTTCCTATAATTGAAACTTTGTAGCCTTGAGCGGAGTCTTTAGATGGCTAGGGCTTGTGGAAAACTTGACTTTCTTCATTGCCTTGGAAACCCAAGCCTCTTGCTCTCTCTGTGGCCGAAGCCATCTTGGTTGCATTAATTTGCATACGGGCTCACAATTGGCTGCTGGGCGTGGCTTGTGGGTGTAGCAGAGGTGGCCAGTTTGCATATTACTCTTTTATTAGGACATCATAATAATCTGGTCACTCAGTGTATGTGGAAACCAAAGCAATAGAGGTTAGGTTACATAATGGTTGTATAGCTTTTTATTTTACTATAATTTAATATTTGAAAAGGAACAGAGTGAGATTTCAATAAGCTTAAGATTTTAATATTTAAAATACTTACAAGTCTTTCCTACTAGTATGTAATCATCTTTATTAAAGGGTGTATACAAATGACATATATATTAAATTTTTCTAAATATATTTATTATGAAAACTGGGAATCTGATTCAATGACCATTCGTAATGGATTTAAACACTTATATAAGCATGGTCAATACAAATATTATAATTAGCAACAAAATAATGAATTCAAAATAAAGTAATATATAATTTGTTCAGATGAATTGACTAGTAACATAGTGTTCATTTTAGATTTTTAAAAGGAAATTATTTTAAAGAAAGTAGTATTTTGTTTTTGGTGTATTATTTCATAATAAATATATTTCTACATGTGACTATTTTATCACAATCATTTCTGCATATGGTCAAATATTAAAATTGGTACAGACTAAACTTTTTAATGGTGAACATTATAAATATTCTCATTGTCAAGCATTTATTCTTTATATGTCCTTAGTATTTAAAAATAAATCTGTCCTATTACTGTTTCCTTCAAATGCATACATAATTATTTTTAGGTTATCTTTTTTTAAGTTTAATTTAAAAAGAAAAATGCTTAAGTCTAGATTTTAACCTTCTGCAGAAATCTTTGCATGTAATTTATATAACCTTTAGTCTGCTAAAAAATACTTTAATTCATCTTTTTAGATTTGCATAGAGCACATTGCCAAATAGACATATGGTAATGTCATATACAAGTCATTTGTCTTCTTTTTCAGTAATCGTTCCCATTTATTCATTCTATGTGTGTAGGCTAAGATCAGTGATATACCAAAATTTAAGTATTATTGACATTAAAACAGAACAATCCCTAGTTAGATTATATGAGGCAACTGAGGAAAAACAGTAGTTTTTAAATATAAAAGCTATAAATGTAAAAGAAATTGGTGTTATAGAATGAATTTGAGTATATTTTTCCTGAAAATAAACAATATAAAATACAGGTTTGTTTACAGTTTCTAGCATTATATATAAATCTCATTATTTGATTCATATTACATTTATTAAGCACCTATTGGATGTGACTTATATGCACAGATTCCATATAAACTGAGTTCAACAATAACTCACTGAGGATAGCAGAAAAGATGTGTGTATGTGTGTGTGTGTGTGTGTGTGTGTGTGTGTGTGTGTGTGTTACAGATGGAAACAAGTGAAACAGAGGACAAAGTGAAACTAGCACTTGGTCTTATAGTTCTGAGTGTCATATGATTTTCAATCTTTTCTGATCTTAGACTACTGCTCAATGCAAGAAAATTATACTCTGTGACACATACTTAATGGATAATTTAGCTGAATTTTTCAAGCGGTAAATAACATTTTTGAGTTATTTACCAAAAATGTACCCTGATCTTTCTTTGATTGTGTAGGTAACCTTAAAAACTTCATTTCTTTCCCTTTTCTCCTGCTATCACACAGGTAATATCCTGGCAAGCTCTTTCCCCTTTGGATGTCAGTGCTAAAGGAGGTGAAACATTTTGTGAAGGGTCCTTAATCCTAATAGCTACACTATTCTCTTGGTTTAGAGTACTCTCTGCATTGTTCAAATTCTTCAGAACTGAGAAATTTCCCCATTTGAAGTACTCAAGAAACTACAATTCTGAGTTCAACAGAGAAAGACCAGCGAAATGAAGAGAATTATGCTAGAATCTATTTTACTCCAAAATAATAATACCTTATCAGAGAAAATTTACACTTAGGTTTTTGTTCTCAAGGATCCAGTATCTTATTCAAGTTTATATTTTATTTGGGCCTAGCACATTATTAACTATTTATGATACAAGTTAATGATATCAATTTTATATAGTTAGAGAAAGTGAGTCATAAAAAATTAAAAACAGAGTTTAAGAGGGACAGTTCTCAGAAGAAAAAAGCTGGAAGGCAATGTTATGAAATTAGTGTAAGATTCACCAACACTTCACTTTTGTATCTCTGATAATCACATTTTACTTCCTAAATAATTTTATAAATTGATTATATCTCTAAGCTAAACAACCTAGAAACACTGAAGTCAAAACAAAACAAATAACATAACAGTGATTTTAGTATCAAAATCTTTCTAAATAGGAAATTGGTGTGCTATTATACTAAGTACATTGAGAGTTGTAGTGGCATTTGTTGTTTATCAGCTTGATATGGAAACAAATTTACGTTGCAGTCAATATATATATATATATATATATATATATATATATATATATATTTTTTTTTTTTGAGTGGAAAGGCTAAGTGTTGTGTTTGCTGGGATTTCTTTTTCTATTATTGTAAACCTGTAAGTCTGTATTACATAGACTTAATTTAGAGCTCATAGATTTAGAGTCCCTATTCACTTTTTTAAAAATGTCTAGACTGGATTTATTGGGTTGACAAGTAATAAAAGAGTAACATGCAAATTGACCATACCTCCCCTACACCACAAGTCATGCCCACCAGCCATGCCCACCAAACAATCAGGAGCAAGTATGCAAATTAACCCCAACCAAAATGGCTGGGCCATGGAGAGAGCAGGAGGGAGGCTTGGGTTTCCCCAGCAATGGAAGAAGTCAAGCTTTCTGCTCAACTTGGGTGCCCCAGGCCACCACTCAATGCTACAAAGTTTCAATTATAGAAGATAAATAAGTTGCAACAAAAACGGTAGCATCCATAGAGCTGGAGAGAGCAGGAGGCAAGGGTTGCCCCCAGTGATGGAGGAAGCCCTGGTTTGCCTTGGCCTCTGCTTAAGGTTACAAAGTTTGAATTGTAGAAGATAAATAAATCCCAGATACCAGGGCCTCTGCTTGGGGCACCAAGGGGCATGGCTGGCCTGCAAACCACCACAGGCCCCTTGCCCAGGCTGCCCCATGCTCCAAAGGAACCCCAATCCTGATCCAGGCCACCCTTCAGGGCAAACCATCTGGCCCCCACCTGTAGATATTATCCTATATAATAAAAGAGTAACATGCAGATTGACTATCACTCCAACACACAAGATGGCTGCCCCTATGTGATCTAAGATCTTGGCTCCATGTGTACACAAGATGGCCACCACAAGATGACCATCAGGGGAGGGCAGTTGGGGGCAATCAAGCCTGCAGGGGAGGGTAGTTTGGGGACCCAGACCTGCAGGAGGGAGCAGTTCGGGCTTGCCAGGCCTGCAGGGGGAGAGCAGTTAAGAGTGACCAAGCCTGCAGGGGAGGGCAAACAGGCTGTCAGGGGAATAGTTAGGCATCAATTAGGCTGGCAGGGGAGTGGTTAGTGGGTGATCAGGCTAACAGGCAGAAGCAGTTAGGGCCAATCAAGAAGGCAGGAAGGTGAGCAGTTGGAAACCAACAGTCCTGGATTGTGAGAGGGATGTCTGACTGCCCATTTAGTAGAAGATAAATAAATCTTGGTGTTTGCAGGCCAGCCACACTCCCTGGTAACCCAAGCAGAGGCCCTAATATCTGGGATTTATTTATATTCTACACTCAAGGGATCTCCAACTGTCTAAACGGGCAGTTGGACATCCCTCGAGGGGTCCCATATTGGAGAAGGTGCAGGATGGGCTCAGGTACACCCCCCACCCCCATGCACAAATTTCATGCACCGGGCCTCTGGTTGGTTAATAAAATTACATAGGTTTCAGGCATATAATTCTATGATACACTTGAAACCTATCTGCATAATATACTGTGTCTTTACCACCCCAAGTCAAGTCTCCTTCCATTACAGTTTACTCCCCTTTTACCTTTTCTTACCTCCCCTCAACTCCCTTCCCATCCTATACATATTATTTTATAGTTAAAATTACGTGGAAATCGACACAAAAAACAATGTACTTTCATGTCTTCTATACTTTAGAAATTATTCTTAAATATTTTTGTCAGACACAGTAATTGTACATAAAATTAGAGGATAACAGATGACCCCTGAGTAAATGTAATGATATAGTTCTCTCTAGGGACTTTGTTAATGGCATATACTGCTACAGGACAGTATACTTTTAATTATGTATAACTAAATTTAATGGTTTATGATAGTGACCTTCTTTCTGAGGTATTACTCTTGTTAAATGGGGGTAAAGTAGGCTCTTAAGTACATAGAAAAATAAAATTTAATGTTAGAATCAAATTATATGAAGCATTAACAATAAATCTGCATGAGTCATTTTACTTAGCAAAATTTGCTAAAATATTTACACAGTAGCAGTATTATTATATTTAAACAAATAATTTAGCAGCAATTCAGGACTCAGCACAGCAAATTGGAATCTAAAGATTCAAGTTCTGTCTGGAATTTAGTATTAGAATTTAATAATATCCATTCACTCACTCAATTTTCTTCAGCCTAAGAACTGTATGAAAATGTTGATGCAGCTATATTGCAAGTGTAAGATTCAACTTTATTTTCAAGAATAACTTATCTTTGGGTGAAAATAAACTAAAGCAAATCAATTAATTCAGGAGGAAAAATAAAGAAATTCAGAGCTAATTAACATGGAGAGACTGGTTACTGTTGTTTAAACTTTGCATAAATGGATGGAAAAAGAAATTATTACAGGATGAAGACACAACACTACACTGGTGATTTAGCAAGTATGGGTATTGAATCTCTCTCTCTGATGGAAGAAAAGATAATATATTTAAGTGAGAAGACAATAGAAATTACTTCTACAAACTTCTATTCTCCAAATAGGAGACATCTGATACAGCCTACAAACTGACTTTCATAATTATTTTTAAAACTGTTCAAAAATTATCCCAGTAACTTGCTTAGGCAAGCTGTCCCTCAGTTTATCAATCTTTATATTAATAATAGCTATAATTTTCTGAGTCAACACCTTTTACAGACATTGAATAAAATAATCTATTTATAATACAGAAAGTTGACACAAATTAAATATCAATAAATTATTCTCTTATTTAATCTTCATTCATCAGACTCCCATCACATTTATTTTATCCAATCTCATGCTATAGAAATCTTTCTCTATTGATATTGCCTTTCATCTCTCAAATATTCAGACACTTAGAATGATCCACATAATGATCCACACTCACCACATAAAGTCCTGACAAAAGAAAAAGCTTCTGTACAGCAAAATAAACTATCCACAAAACAACAAGAAAATCCACTTGTGGGAGAGCATATTTGCCAATGTTATAAGGGTTTAATCTCCAAAGTTGACAAGAAACTCATACAACTTAACAAAAGGAAGATAACCCAATCAAAAAATGGGCAAAGGATGTAAATACATACTTTTTGAAAAAAACATAAAGAAAGCCAAAGGCCATATGAAAACATGCTCAAAGTCACTAATCATCCAAGATATTCAAATCAAAACAAAAATAAGATACTATCTCACACCTGTCAGAATGGTTATCATGGACAAATCAACAAAGGACAAGAGCTGGCAAGGATGCTGAGAAAAAGGAACCTCATGTACTGCTGGTGGGAATGCAAACTGGTGCAGCTACTGTGGAAAACAGTATGGAGTTTCCTCATAAAATTAAAAATGGAATTGCCATTTGACCCAGTGATCCCACTTCTAGGAATGTATCTCAAGAAAACAGGTACACGAAGAAGAAAGGATCTATTCACCCTTATGTACATAGCAGCACAACTTACCGCAGCTAAAATTTGGAAATAGTCTAAGTGTCCATCAGCAGAGGAGTGGATTAAAACCTGTGGTACATCTACACAATGAAATACTAAGCTGCTGTAAAAAAGGAAGGAACTCTTACAATTTGTAACAGCATGGATGGACCTGGAGAGCATTATGCTAAGCAACATAAGCCAGTTGGAGAAAAATAAATATCACATGATCTCATTCATTTATGGAATATAATGAACAACATAAAATGATGAACAAAAACAGATCCAGAGACAGAGAAGCATCGATCAGACCATCAAACCTCAGAGGAAAGGCAGGGGAGAGTAGGGGTAAGGGGGAGAGATCAACCAAAGGACTTGTATGCATGCATATAAACATAACTAATGGTCACGGACACCACAGTGTGATGGCATGAACAGGAGCGGCATGGGGGAAAAAAGGGGATAAGGACATATATGTAATACCTTAATCAATAAAGAAAACAAAAGGAAACAATATTTTTTCTACACAGAAGTTTATACTTGCCACTTTTCTCATATCCCATATAACTAACATTTAGATAATGCTTACACTACATTGTATCAAACATTCTTCTAAGCCCTTTATATACAGTAATGCATGTGATCCTTGACTATCCTAGAAATTAAAGTTTTCACATTCTAGAAGGCTAAGAATCTTAGCCAAAATAAAACTAATAATAAGTGGCTTAATGTTTGGTATTAACAATTTGTAAACCCAGAAATTTTGTGAACAATTTCTTCCACTTGAAAAGCTTTTAGCGAATTTTCTGCTTCATGCTACTACTTTTATTTGTATAAATGACACACAACCTAGTTTCATTCCAAGATTGATATCATATGATGTTCTTGACATCAATTATAACATCTCAACTACTATGAAACACTGGTGTTTGAGTAGACAGAGGCCAGCAATATAAATGAGTACAATATTACTGGTGACTCACTAAAAATAAATCATCTGTTCTATTTGTGTGATGATTATTGGCTGGGATGAGTATAGATTATCCAGACTTCCCAAAATCTATATTCCATTGAATTTTTCCATAATCAAGTTAGTTACATGACAAAGACCATACTGTAGTTTCTATATTACTCAGTTCAGCCTGTAAAGTGTCATAGACTGAGAGACTTAAGAAAGAAATGTATTATTTCTTACAGTTCTGGAGGTTGGAAGACCAAAATCAGGGTGCCAGCATGGTCGAAATTCTGGTGGAAGCTCTCTTCCTGGCTTTCAGAGAGCCGCTTTTAAGCTGTGACTTCACATAGAGAGATAGAGATAGGTTAGATAGGTAGGTGATGATAGATGATAGATAGATAGATGATAAATCAATAGTTCTTATATGTATGATATATATATTCCTCATAAAGGTACTAATCTCATTATGAGAACCACACCATCATGACCTCATTCAAACTTATATTTTTTCAAAGATCTCATCTCTAACTGCCATCACATTGGGTGTAGGCCTTCAACATATGAATTTTGAGAGGAATACAATTTATTCATAGCCATATCTTAAAAAAAAGAAAATCCTATTTTCCATCTATGCTATATAAGTAAATTTCTAGCAAAGACATAAGGAATTAACTAGAAATGCTAAATATTACTTGATTGCGATACAGGATCACTTATATAGGGAAACTAAACTTGAAAAAATTCTATATTGTCTATTTCTAAAGGCAACAATCCCAGTTACACACTTACTTTTCTTAGTTAATTGCATATGTGTTAATCATTTTATTGTTAAATTAAATTTTCTCTGAGTTTTCAATCACAAACAAAAAATAAAAATATTAAAAAATGAGCACAAAATATCTTATATTGTGTCAAAATATCTATATAAGGACTTTATTATTAAAGTGGCTCTTATCAGACATCCCAGTATTATATTTGCTGGGATGTCTGATAAGGGCAACTTAATTAAAAAAGTCCTTATTATTTTATTCATTAATTTAATAATGAATTATTATTTTATTCATTTAATAATATGAATTCATTCATTTAATAATATTCATTCATAAAAATAATGAATAGTATTTTATTCATTCATTTAACTCTTATTTAACAGCTCTGATACTTGCTACCTGGGGACTTTTGCATAAGAGGCATTTGCTTCTCTTCACTAATTCTATTAATTTCAGCTTTTGCCTGCTTTTCTATTTTTCTACATTGACATTAAATTTTATTCCTAGTTTTATCAAAGATTTCTCTTTAACCTCAGACTTAATTATCAACTTTCTATTCTGCTATTTAATGTACTACTCGATTTTTCCTAGATTTATGCTGAACTGCTGATAATGAACCTATATTCTGAACCCTAACATTTATACAGTGTTATAGATAGGGTTTTATTAGACTTTATTAAGAAACAGTAAAAATTTTATAGCAATCTTACAAATAGGTGGGTTAATATGCTTATTATATATAGTACATGTCCTTAGAGTTTTGTAATTTTTAAAATTGTAATTATTAATCTAAATTTTCCAGTACAATGAATATATTTTAATATATAATGACAATTATTTATTTTAAAAAAGGTTTTGAAAACTAAACTTAAAATATTTGCATAAAATGATTTTAAATTTATTCTCATCTACCATTTTATTCAAACTGAAAAACATAAGGTACATAATAAAGGTATTTACTATAAAATATTCTGAAACAATATTGCATTTATAATCTCTGCATGCTGTTAACTTAGAAAATCAGATATTACTTCTTTAAAGTTGGTACTTCTTATTTTAATGGAGAAAACATGATAAATGTGATAATAGAAATTCCCTGCAATGATTTGAGAAATAGAATGATATAATTTAGGATTCCCCCATATTAAAATTTAAATAAAACTATCCTTTTTTATTATTGTGTTACATGTGTACATATCTCTCCATTGCCCCCCCCTCCCTCCCAGGCATACCCCAACTCCCTGGTGTCTATGTTCATTGGTTATGCTTATATGCATAGATACAAGTCCTTTGATTGATCTCTTATCTACCCCACCTCTTCTTAATCTTCCTACCATCCTTTAAGATTTTCTACTCATCTACATATTAAAAATTACTAAGCATAAATATTATTATTTGACATAATTTTCCTTTGTAATCTTTTAGAAAGAGTCCAGTGACCCTAACTAAAGGAAGTTGAGCTCAATAATATTTAATTCTACAGTATCTTTTGTTTATTTTGTGTATTGTTAAGTAAAAAAAGATTTCTAATATATTACTGAATCTATTAGAATTTACTTACTCTAGTGATAACAGCTTTCTCCAGCAAGTCATGTAATAGTCTTTAAAGATACAGGATGTATTTATCAGAATAATAAAATGAAGATTCAGCTAATTGTAATAAACTTCAGAAGCCTATCCTTATTATTATTATTGCTATGACAGTAGGAGAGAGAGGAGAAAAAATTATGAGAGATCCCCACTAGGACTTAGATTATTTAAATTATGATTTATCTTGGCATTTTTCAGATGATACTTACTTGATTCTGACACTCAATCTCAATCATTTGTGTTAATTGTTAAGAATAGAAATTAAGATACTTCACATAAACAAATTGGGAGATAAAAATCACATAATCATATCAATACCCTTTCTTGATAAAAACTCTCAGGAAAATGGTAATAGAGGAATAATCCCTCAACATAATAAAAGCCTTATATAACAAACATACAACCAACATCATATTCAATGGGCAAAACTAAAACCATTTCCCCTAAGGACAGGAACAAGACAGAGGTGCCACTTTCACCACTCCTGTTTGACATACTACTGGAAAGTGCTAGCTATAGCAATAAGACAACAAGAAGAAATCAAAGGCATACAAATTGGAAAGAGAGAAGTAAAAATTGTCATTATTCACAGATGACATGATACTGTACATAGAAAACCCTAAATACTCCATCAAAAAACTACTAGACTTAATAAATGAATTTGGCAATGTAGAAGTACACAAAATTGACACCCAGAAATTCATGGCTTTCTTATCTGTATATATAAAAGCCTAAATGACTGGCCAATTGGCTGACCAACCAACCGGCCAGTAGCTATGACAACCACTGAGACTCAATGCAGGAGCTGCCTAGTGAAAGCAACTTTGTAAAGTGCCCTCTCACACTCCAGGGAATATCTCCCCTCTCAGGGAATGTCAGACTTCCTACCTTTGGCCTGATGCCGGTAAGCCAGGCTGAGGGACGCCAGCGGTGCACAAATCCATGCACCAGGTCTCTAGTACATCAATGATAAACTCACAGAAAGAGAAACAAAAAGTAAATAAATAAATAAATTCAATTATGATTGCAACAAAAACATTAAAATATTAAAATACCTGGGAATAAACTTAACTAAGGAAGTAAAAGACCTGTACTTAGAAAACAATAAGATATTGAAAAAAGAGATAGAGGAAAACATAAACAAATGGAAGAATAGACCGTGTTCATGGATTGGTAGAATCAACATCATTAAAATGTCCATACTACCCAAAACAATCTATAGATTCAATGAAATATCCATTAAAATACCAATGGCATATTTTATAAAACAAAACAAACTCTCCAAACATTCATATGGAATAAAACAAGACCCCAAATAGCCCCTATAATCCTGAGAAAGAACAAGGTTGGAAAGATCACAATACCAGATATCAAGCTATTTACAAAGCCACTGTTTTCAGAACTGCCAGGTACTGGCACAAGAACAGACATATAGACTAATGGAACAGAACAGAGAGCCCAGAATTCAACCCAAGCCATTATACTCAATTAACATTTAAAAAAGGAGGCGAGATCATACAATTCAGTCAAGACATACTCTTCAATAAATGATGTTGGGAAAATAGGACAGATGCATGCAAAAAAAAAATGAAAGTAGGCCACCAACTTACACCATACACAAAAATAAATTCAAAATAGATAAAGGACTTAAATGTAAGACAGGAAACCATAAAAGTCTTAGAGAATCCATAGACAGAAACACATTAGATATATGCTGTAGCAATATCTTTACTGATATAGCTCCTAAGGCAATGGAAACTAAGGAGAAAATAAATAAATGGTATTACATCAAAATAAAAAAACTTCTGCACAGCAAAAGAAACCATTAACAAAACAAGAAAGAACATGGGAAAACATATTTGACAATGTTATATTCTATAAGGGTTTAATCTCCAAAATGTATAGGGAACTCATACAATTTAACAAAAAGGAAGATAAACAATCCAATCAAAAAAAGAACCTACATATACACTTTTTGACTGTACATAAAGAAGTCCAAGAGACATATGAAAACATTCTCAAACTCACTAATCATCTGATAGATGCAAGAATGAGGTATCATCTCACACTTGTCAGAATGGCTGTCAACAAATCAACAAACAAGTGCTGGCAAGGACGGGGACAAAAAGGAAAAAGGAACCTTATGTACTGCTAGGGGGAATGCAGACTGGATCAGCCACTGTGGAAAACAATGTGGAGTTTCTTCAAAAAGTTAAAAATGGAATGCCCATTTGACCCAGTAATCCCACTTCTAAGAATGTATCCCAAGAAAACAGGAGCACCAATCAGAAAGAATATATGTACCCCTCTGTGTTTATAGCAGCTAAGATTTACAATAGCTAAGATTTGGAAACAGCCTAAGTGCCCATCAACAGATTAGTGGATTAGAAAACAATGGTATATCTATACAATACAGTACTATGATGTGGTAAAAGAGAAAAAAATAACTTATAATTTGCAACAGCATGGATGGACCTGGAGAGCATTATGCTAAAAGAAATAAGCCAGAGAAGGATAGGTATCACATTATCTCACTCATTTGTGGAATATAATGCACAACATAAACTGATGAACAAAAATAGATCCAGAGATATAGAAACACCAAAGAGATCCTCAAAACTCAGAGGGGAAGGCAGGGGACTGTTGGGGAGGGGGTGGAAGATAAGAGATCAACCAAAGGACTTGTATATATACATATAAGAATAATCAGTGGACATGGACAGTAGGGGAGTGAGGGCATGTGCTGGGGGTTGGGGATGGCTGGGGAGAGTTCAGGGAGGGAAAAAGGAGACATATATAACACTTTAAAAAATAAAAATTAAAGAAAATAAAAAGGAATAGGAATTAAGGATGGGCTTAGTAGTAACAGTTATGGGAGAGGGTGATAAAAAGCATAACCAACAAGGTCAGATTTTTTTTTTAGAAATACATTTGTAAGTAGACATACAAAGTATCATTCTTTTATTTTATCTTTGAAATCTTAAAAATCCTAGAACTAAATGTAGACTTATTTTGTTAATCAAATGAAGGCTAAAGTTTCAAGTGTTTTCTTCTTTTATTATAATAGTATGGGTAGAAAATTATGAATAAGGTAAAATAATGTGTATTCATATATTATTTTCTCTAAAGATCATAATAAATGTACTAGTAAAATTAATGTCTATAAATATATCTATTAAAATCAAGTTAATTGATCTAAAACTCATTCTGCCAGATCAAAATGTCTTAATGCACAAAAAAAGGAGGCAATGACCTAAGTTATCTGCAACTACCATGCAAGTGAAGATCATAGGCAAAAGTGTATGAAATGAATCAATGAAATCTCTCACCAATAATGATTTACATCCAAAGGCTCTTTCTCCAGTGGAATCATTATGTATAGATGTCAAATGATCCAAAGATAGTTTCTGCAAGTTTATAGCTGATAGGAACAAACACCAGCATAAAATCAGAGAATCCTTCTTCAAAATATCTCAACAATATAAATGAATATAAGGAAATAAAAGGATTTATTTTAAAAATTTTGCACTCAATGGAAAAATTTTTAATAAAAGAAGAAAAATAATGTATGCATACAAAGTAAAAACATTTTCAAGATGTCTAAAAAATTATTATACTTAAATGAAGAAAATAAGAACTTCTTGCCAAGACCGGTTTGGCTCAGTGGATAGAGTGTCGGCTTGCGAACTGAAAGGTCCCAGGTTCGATTCCGGTTGGGGGCACGTACCTTGCTTGTGGGCACATCTCCACTGTGGGGTATGCTGGAGGCGGCTGATCGATGTCTCTCTCTCATCGATGTTTCTCACTTTCTATCTCTCTCCTTTCCTCTCTGTGAAAAATCAATAAAATATATTTAAAAAAATAAGAACTTCTTATTATCAATATTATAAAAAAAATTAAAACATCTACTAAATACAGAATGTGTTCAATAGAGTGGAGTTAAACCAAAGTCACAATTCATAAAGACTTTTTTAAAGGAATGAGAAATGTCAGAAAATGAAATCAACATGAAAAATATAATTAAATCAAAATGTAAATTGGTAAGATTATATTTTAAAATAGGATGGAGGAAATGACATGCACACAACAAAAAATATAGAGTTTCTACCAGTGCTCAAATTGATTTCCAAGGAAGAAATTAGAAAGAATAATTAGTCATCAAATTTAGAGTAGAAAATTTTTCATAAATCCAAAGCAAATAAACTAATCTGATATCTCAGCTTCTCAAAAGAATTCTCAGTTCTGAGATATATTCAGGAAATAAAACACATATAAATTTTGACTATCTGTATTTGGGAACCTGTGCAAGAGGTGGATTTTGAAAATGATTCTAAAGTATCTAAGCAAGGAATACAAATAAGTAATTTATAGGCAAGGCAGGTTTACATTTTGCTCCCCTCATCTGTTTTGTTTGTTTTTAGATTTACAGCTAATGCCAGAAATTAAGGAAAAGTCAATAAATATGTAATAGAAAGTTAAATTAACAATATCTCCTATAACAGATTAACTATTAAGTAACACCCCTCGTTTTTTTAAGCATTTCAACTCATATATTCGTAGTTGGGTAATTACTTCCAGGTGGAGATTTATTGACCTATTACCTTATTTTTGTGTCTCTCTCATTTATTTACTTTTTCCTTTTCTTTCTTGTTGAAAGCATTACAGAGATCCCGTTTGTTTTGTTTTTTCCCATTGACCTGCTCCACCGGGAACCCTCCTTCATCTCTCTATTGTTTGTGTCTATATATTCATGTTCCCCAGTTAATCACTCCCCCATCTCCCAACCCCAATTTCCCTCTGAAATTTATCATTCCGTTCTATGCTTCTATACCTCCAGATCTATTTTGTGCATCTGTTTATTTTGCTCATTAGATTACACATATAAGTGAGACCATGTGATACTTGTCTTTCTCAGCTTCTATCTCTGGAGATTGCTTAGCAGGATTACTTGTCTGTGCCTTCATTCAATTGCCTAGAACTCAATTCACATGGTTGCATTCAATTGCAAGTGAGATTGGAAATGTTTAGCTCTGTGAACGGAAAGAATAGGAAACAAGTTTGTTATGAGCTAGAAATCTCTGTTCCGATATATCTGTCTGATCATCAAATATTTGTTCATGTTGTTTCCCTCACACAAATCACTGCCATACCCTATCCAAAGAGACAAGCTAAAGATCTGTCATGCCAGTATATCCAACTCAGAGATAAAGATCATTGATATGATGAATTCTCTTCATCATATCTGACTGCATTATTTAAAGAACAAGTGATCCAAAAGACTAATGCTGATCTCCACCCATATATAAAATACAGTAATAGAACTGAGGCAGGAGAAGTGGGAGTCCTTTTTAAAAATCTTTGTGGTTGAGAGTATTACAGATGTCCCTTCTTTCCCCTCATTGCCCTCCAGCACACCCCAGGCTTTCACCAGCCATGGGCAATGCATATACTGTATGCATAAAGAACTTCTTCAAAGAACTTAATATAAATGTTCCCACTTGGAAATAAAAAGAAAAAAAAAAGAATGGTAAACACTGAGTAGTTACTGATCCATAGCAATTATGAAAACATGCCAGACTGACATGAAAAGATCCCTTTGCCTTGGCAAAAATTATAGTTCTTTGGAGAAACTGGATTCTCTTCTGTTTATTCATTTTTACTTCCCTCAATTCTATCCTATGGAAAATTCAACCTGAACAGTCATCCTTCTTAACCACATCTGAAGTGATTGTTTCAGAATATGCCCTCTATGGAGTCTAAATAGCTTTTACAGTCTACCTCTTATTTTTTTAATATTTTATGATTTTTTTTACAGAGAGGAAGGGAGAGGGATAGAGAGTTAGAAATATCGACGAGAGAGAGACATCGTCCAGCTGCCTCCTGCACACCTTCGACTGGGGATGTGCCCGCAAGGTACATGCCCTTGACCGGAATCGATCCTGGGACCTTTCAGTCCACAGGCCGAAGCTCTGTCCACGTAGCCAAAGCAGTTTCGGCTACAATCTACCTCTTGCTTTCTTTAAATTTTGGGAGTCCAAGGATTGAAGTTTCAAATAGTCAGACATTTTTTCTATCTAGACATATGTTTTTGGGCACAGTAGTTCTATTAAAAGCACAGTAGACCTCTAATCAATGTACCATATGTATGTGCCTTAAACCACACTCCAAGAAAATTTTTTAAAATCTATGATTATATGTCAATGCTAGAAAAAACAACAACACAGAACAATGTTTGCCCATGAGTAATACCTTTAAAAAATTATCTTAATTGTAGAAAGTATTACAGATGTCCCCTTCTGTTTCCCCATTGACCCCCTCCATTCAGCTCCTGCCTCCCCATAGACCTTCACTACACTATGGGTTATCATATATGCATGTAAGTTACATAGTTAATTTCTTCCCCCTCAAACTCTCATCCTCACCTTCCCTCTGATATTTAAAGGTATAGTTGTCAAACCTAGTTTATTTATTTATATCTTCCTCTTCTAAACCCCTCTTTAGATTATAAGCAGCTACCATAATGCTATCTGCAACATTGGGCTTGGAAGGATAGGCCATACTTTCAAACTGGTCCTTACTATAGGTGTTGAGCCTTGGAAGATTTTGTCACTCAAAGCTTCATTTAGTTTTATTCCTTACTATGTGACTTCTATAAACAGATTTCTCAGTCTTTCAATATCCCAATGATTGGGCTTTCTTTTGACCTTTTAGATCTCTGTTTGAAAACTGAACACAGTTTCCTGTGCTCATTTCTTTCCTGTAATATCTTATTAAAGGCAGAATATAAAAGCATATCATTAATCTCTGTCTTTCCAATCACCTCCTCTACAACTATAAGTCCAACAGGCACTCCATCCTCCATGCTGAGTATTCATTCATCTCCTTCCATCAATAATACTTAACACAATCTGTACCACCCTCCTCTACAGCATACTCTCCAGGATCCTTTCTATTACCTTGCTCTCTCCTCTCAGTCTGCTCTGTGGGAAGCACTTCCTCTTTCTAGCTTTTAAATAAGGGAGTTTTTTAAGGCTCAGTTTTTAGACCTTTTCTTTTATCTAGACTCACTCTTCTAAGAAGTTTATCAACTTCCATAGCTTTAAATAACATTTATATAATGATAAATCCCTAGCTATCATCTCCAGTTCAATCCTTTCCCATGACATAATTTAATTTTAAAAATATTATAATTGTGTTCATATCACCAAAAAATATGCACATATATATTTTTAGGTGGACAAAGAGGAGGATCAAAAGACATAAAACTATGCAAAATCACATGAGTATTTGTTTATCCAGTTTCTCTTTAAAATGGAAACTCAAAAGCAACAGTGATTGATGGAAAAAATGTTGTATCCCCAAGTATGTTGCATATCATAGGTATACAATAAATATTATAGATACACTCTACATGTTTGTTGACTAGATGATTGGTGTACTACAAATTAATGAAGCTTTATTTTAATAGAAATTTGGTAATTTTTAATAACTCATCTAATGCAGATATGTACTCTATGACTAATAACACCACCTTATAAAATATTTTCTTCTCTTTACTAGATCCCAATGCTCTGGCTGGCCAGACAGGTCCTGATCATGCTCTTATAGGAGGAATAGTGGCTGTAGTTGTATTTGTCACGCTGTGTTCTATATTTCTGCTTGGTCGATATCTGGCAAGACATAAAGGTGGGTTGTATTTAATAGTGTTCTTAACTTTGACATAAA
>JAAGEH010000286.1:32910970-33023451 GCA_011751065.1 Lasiurus cinereus | reverse complement strand
ATATAGATATAGATATAGATATAGATATAGATATAGATATAGATATAGATGTAGATGTAGATATAGATGTAGATGTAGATAGATATAGATAGGTATATAGATAGAGATAGAGATAGAGATAGAGATAGAGATAGAGATAGAGATAGAGATAGATATTAGAGACTTGGTGCATGAATTCATGCACCAGTGAGGTCCCTTGGTCTACCCTGTGGCATCAGGCCGAAACTGGCTCTCTGACATTCACTGAGGGGCCCCAGATTACCAGAGGGTGCAGGCCAGGCCAAGATACCCCACCAGTGCATAATTGGGGACAGGGAAGGACATGGGAGGTTGGCCAGCTAGGGAGGGCTCCAGGGCATGTCTGGCCTATCTTGCTCAGTCCTGATCAACCAGACCTCAGCAGCAAGCTAACCTACTGGTAGAAGTGACTTCCCCCTGGTGGTCAGTACACATACTAGTGACTGGTCGATTGTCTGTTCTCTGGTGGTCAATGCATTTTATAGTGAGCAGTTGAGTAGCCTTAGCACATCATCAGCATATTACACTTTGGTTGAACAGCCAACTGGACAATGGGACACTTAGTATATTAGGCTTTTATTATAGAGGATATATACACACACAAACACACACATACACACACATGCATATATTTCCATGCAGGTGATAAAAACATTAAAAAATAAATAAATGGACTGTTTGGAAAATAAATAAACAAGTAAATATTAAAAATGAAAAAAATTCTAACTATACTTTGTTTTGAGAAATGTAAGGGTATTCCCCTCCCTTCTAATGATTTAAAATCTAGCAAATAAAACAAAATATATACAGAAAAATTTTAATTGGTAAAGCAGTGTTCTGTATGCATTTTAAATGCCACTTATTGCTGCTACATTGCACGTTACTTAATCATAACATAACTATTTAACACCTACTATAGTTACATCAAGTCAGCCCCCTCATGAACCTGAATACAGTGTTCTATGCCCAGATCTTCAAAACTCTTTAATAAATTATCCTTTCAAAAAAATAATCATTTTCTGTATTTTTTACATTCCTCTGTTGGAGGGAGGAGTGAGGATATCCTACTAATAAAAATAAAGTAAATTGAACAAAATAAACTGAAGAACTAAATAGAAGTGGAGGCATGTACACATGAAACAGATTGAAAGATGTCAGCGTGCAAGTGGTTGGGGCAGATGGGATGAAAGAAGTAAAAAGATTAGCCAGAGAACATAAATGAATAGCCCATGAACACAGAAAAAGAATGTGGTGAGGTCCAGAGGGAGGAAGAAGGTTGCATGGAGATGAGCAAATGGGGGATGAAGACGGCGGACATTTGTAATAATGTCACAATAAAAATAAAATGTAAAAAATACATAGCGAAATAAATAATAAAGTATAATTATGAAAGGCATGTTTAGATTTAATCAATCTGAAAAAACAAACATTTAACCTATCTTTCTAACACTGTCCTTGGTCTCAAATGTGTTCAATATTTCTCTCTGAAGATTCTCTGTGTTGAGTTTTAAAAATAGATCTGAATAATAAACTAATATTTCATTGTGCCAGAAAATTTAGGGAATTATTTTATCTTCTGAAGAGTGCTATAACAATATCCAGAATCAGTACATTATTAAACATGTTAAAAGCATGTGCCTTGCACATACTATCAAAACTGTAATGTGTTTTGTCTTTCTAAACTAAATCCTTACACAAATGGAGGGTGTATATGATATGTTCACATGACAAATTTAAGGAATATGTTTTCCCATAGATTTGAGTTGCTATACAATAGTAATATGTATATACAGTCCTTGTAAACTAATAAAATATTGCTCAGAAAACAGCATAAGATTTGAAAACATCTACACTAATAAAAGAGAAACATGCAATTGATCATCACTCTGCTACATCCATCAGCCAATCAGAGTCAGTATACAAATTAACCCAACAAAGATGATGGTTAATTTGCATATGCAGGTACAGAGTGAAGACTGAAGAAAGCATAGAAGGAAGAGGGAGGGACAATGGAAAGTGGGGAGGTAGCTTGGGGTGGGAGGGAAAACGCAGGTTGGCAGGAGGTGGCTTCACTCCTTTCTCTGCTTTTCTCAGGCTACAGGAAGCCCTATTCTTGCAGGAATCTTCCTGCAACAGGCCTCTAGTTAAATTAATAAAATTGATATGTCAAAAAGATATTAAGAGATTAACGGGATGAAGAAATTTGTTTCAATGTGTTTTATAAAAAATGATTAAGAGGGAGTAGCCCCTGGGGCATAACCAGATGTGGTGGGTGCCAGGACAGATGCCACAAATTTATTAATTATCATGTTAATTGTTCCTGCACCCACCTAAGTATGTGTTCATTATTTCACTTTTAATCCTATCCCAGAGTTTTTTTGCTTTCTTTATTCCACCTCCTTAATCTAAATCATCAATGAATTTCATGTAACCCATCTATGTCCCTCCTTTGATTGCAATTTATAAATACAAATGTAACCCGCCATTCTCTGGAGCATTATCTTAATTCTTTGAGGTTTTACTTCCCAGCATATGTCAACAGTTTGGCTCAAATAAACTCACAAAAATAAAAGAGAGAGAGAGAGAGAGAGAGAGAGAGAGAGAATGAATGGGAATTTTCTGAGGATACGTTGTATCTATTTGGCAAATTTATCTAATGGGAACATGTCCTGATACCCTTTTGTCAGAAATCAGAGAAACTTTGTGAAATGGAATCTCAAAGGGTCAGCTATTCCACAAAATGTGAAGTCTCCATGGCTGGTGGAAGGACTGGATTTGGGCCTCTAAGGAATCTCATTTAATCCTCATATTTTACCAATTACATCTTCATTTGCTTTATTAAAATTGGATCTGTTTTTATAAAAATATAAACATAACTAATTTGCATCTTTTGTTCTAAATTGAATCCTGTGCTTCAGACTATTCCCTGCTCCTTACCAGTGAAAAACATACAATGCATCATGTGACACAAATGTCCTTTCTTTGGCCCATATGTGTCATAGAAGTCATTCATATATTTTTTTAATATATTTTTATTGATTTCAGTGAGAAAGGAGAGGGAGAGAGAGAGAAACATCAATGATGAGAGATAATCATTGATTGGCTTCCTCCTGAACACCCCCTACTGGGGATCAAACCCACAATCCAGACATGTGCCCTAGACTGGAATAGAACCTGGGACCCTTCAGTCCCCAGGCCTATGCTTATCCACTGAACCAAACCAGCCAAGGCAAAGTCATTCATATTTTAAATAAAACCTTGTTTCCAGATTTTCCTGCTAACCTGATGGAGCTATTTAAACTAGGACATGCAAACAGTACTTTGATTAGAAATCAGGGTACATTTTAAGCCTAACCATGATCTCTAGGCTAAGAATCTGCCTATAGCTTTCACTGAAAACATCATATTCCCAGCTGTACAAACATTTCTAGTTCATTTTGGCTTTCTTGTAAACAGCCATTAACTTCAATATTGATACTAAGGTATCAGAATATCACTCTCCTTCCCCTTTCTTAAAATATAGCTCCTAAATCCTTTGAAATTTCCAGAAATTACAAATGTGTTTTTATGTGCTAAGAGACAACTGGTGCCTGGAGGTTTATGGATATTTTCAGGATGGAAGCTAGTTGTCTGAGGAACCAAGCTGGAGATTAAAGGGTTGGAACTTTAAGCCCAACCTCTGACCTCTGTGGGGGAAGAGGAAGGCTGGACAGTGAGTTAATAACCAATAGCCAAAGATTTAATCAATCATGCCAATGTAATGACAAAAATGTTCCTGAAGTTTGGGGATATTAAAAATCCCTGAAGTATGAGGCTTCGAGAGCTTCCTGTTTGGTGAATACAAGGAGGTGCTGAGAGGGTGAAAACTGGGAAAGAGAAATATAGCAATGGCCTGCTTCTGCCCTCTGCATCTCTTCCATCTATTGTTCCTGAGTTATATCCTTTCTAATCTAGTTTTTCCAAGTTCGCAGTGCTGTTGTAGGGGATGATCAAAATTAAGAAGGATGTGTGAAAACCTCTGATCTGTAGCCAAGTCACAGAGAAGTTGTAGGTAACCTGGGATTGGCAGTCTCATGAGACGGAGCTCTTAACCTATGGGGTCTGCAATCATTTCAGGAAGTCAGGATCAGAATTGAATTAAACTACAGGTCATGCATCTGATGTCAGAAAATTGGTTCATGTGGGAAAGTTCTCTGGCACCTCCTCCCCAACACACACACACACACACACACACACGGATTCAAAGAGTAGTGTGCTGCTTTTCCCACTTTCAGATTCCCTAACTTCAAATACTTTTTGCTTCTCCAAAGACAAAAAGAAATATAATTTCCTGAATAGAAGATAATTTTGAAAAATTCTTAGAAACTAGAACCATATTTTACAAAAGAGAAAGCTGGTGTTTAAGAGGTCACATATATGCCTCTATAATGGAAGAGCCAGATTGGAACACCTATCTAACTACTGAACTCCACTGCCTCTCACTGGGAAATTTTCTGTCACTAGGAACACATAGGTCAGATTGCCTTTTTCAGACATTGTGGAGCATTATTAACTGTGTTCCTCCATCACAGGCATAATATGCACTGCAGTAACCTTGGAGTTACTATTGCTAGATTTTATGAGTCTGAGCTTCTCTTAGTATCCTCACAAATAAATGATTAAAATACAGTAGTGACATAAATTGTGCTTAAGGAGGTTGCTGACAGGAAGTAGGAACCTAACCAGAGATTTATTTATTTTTAATGGAGGATTATAAAGGAGAAAGGGACAGTTTGGGAACACGATAATTCATGGAGGTTAGAACTTGAACAAAAGAGTTTTGGCCACTACAGGGGAGCATCAAGATGTTGGGAAGGACATCATGAAAATAAATGTATTTTTCCAATTTGTTTTTCCAATTGATTGGATGCTAGAGGCAAAGCCCCTGAAATATCTGTGTGACCATTAGCATAAATGGTCAATCCCCAACATTACAACCAAACCAAAGCTACAATCTCCATTTACCAAAAAAAAAGTCACATTTTGTCAAATGTATAATGTAATATATTTAAATCCAACTATTATATAAGTAGGGATCTGTATATTTAAAATCTCAAGCAATACTAGCTTTTAATGTGGGGTGACTTGTTAGTTGAAACTATAACCCCATGCTTTCTATCAGGGCTGGCTTCATGGGTGGGAGAATAGTGGAACTGCACAGGATATCACACAGCAAGGGGGCCCCCTCTTTGGGGGTGAGTGCCCTTCAGTGGGCATTTTGAAGTTTTCATAATTTACCTTAGAAATTGTTTTGTAAGTGAAGTCCTATGGGGTGATGGAGCATGTACTGGGCTTGGAGCTTCAGCCCACCTGTGATTTTAACCCTCACCACCTCTTTGCTTCCAAGGAAGGTTTGTACATAGGCACTTCCAAGCTATTGCTAGGTGATCACTGCAGCCCCTGGCCCCAGCAGGTGCACAGGCACAAGCATAGGGGTTTTGGTCAGGATGTCCTTATCCCAAGTATGGAGTTTCAGGGCAGACCAGGTGTCTGTGAGAGTCTGTACTCACCAGATGCCCTCATGAGCATTCCATTAAATGTAAAATAAAAACCAGGCTGAGACCGGTTTGGCTCAGTGGATAGAGCATCGACCTGCGGACTGAAAGGTCCCAGGTTGGATTCCGGTCAGGGGCATGTACCTTGCTTGCGGGCACATCTCCAGTGTGGTGTGTGCAGGAGGCAGCTGATCGATGTCTCTCTCTCATCGATGTTTCTGACTTTCTATCCCTCTCCTTCCTCTCTGTGAAAAATCAATAAAATATATTTAAAAAAACAAAACAAACAACAACAACAACAAAAAACAGGATTACAGTTTGACTGATGTATGGAAGAAAAATTATTTTGTTGTTCTGTTTTTTTCTTGTTACAAAGTGTCACATCTTCATTTTGCAGGGACTCTTGCAAATTAAGTAGAAGTCCCCCCCCACTTACCATTTTAATAATATAGCAAATATATATTGTATCAAAGTGTCTTCAGAATGACCTTGGATTATCTTCAGATGCCTTGGTTTAATGGTATGTGGTAGGGTATGGAAATATTATGTCTTTTCTTTTTTAGATAATTTTCTGAAGACAATTTAACATGACAATTGGAGTGTCCAAGAATATTTAAAAACAAACAAACAAATGAACAATAGATATAAAAGATTCAATAATAGTTATTTTTATAATTAAATTAGATATGGTATTTATTTTCACTTCAGATTATAATCCCTGTGTCCTAAGAAGAGTCCCAACAATGAGGAATTCAAAATATTATCATTGACCTTGTTAAAATGCAAATCAGGTTTCTCTTATTCCCTGATTAGAATACTTCAATAATATCCACTATTTTCAGATAAAATCATATACACATATCTTTCTAATTTAATCCTGCCTCTCCATGCAATTTAGATTCTGATTATTTCTTATACTTATATCCCATTATTCAATTTTCTTAAAAATCTTGCATGTAATGAATTCTTCATGTTTCCTCATTTATTAAAAAGGAATTTTTAATCACTGAAAGATATGAGCAGGAGGTATAACACTGAGTATATCAGACATTGCCTCTTCCTTTATATAGCATATATTATAAAGAAGAGAATGAGCATTAGCTAAATATTCACAAAAAATTAATATACTTGCTAATTCTGATAAATGTGGTATATATGTATGAAATGCTATAAAAATAGAAAGTCTCACCTATTGAGGTGTCCTGGTCTGAGGAAGAAGTGTTTGACATGGTATATGAGTGAGTTGCTCAGTGTTAACCAGGTGAACATAAGAGGAAAAATATTAATGAGGCAGAGAAAGCAGCAAATGTTAAGAGCTAAGGTAGGCTCATTGTTTTGACCAAATTGAAAAGATGCTTGAGAAGAATTACATGGCATTTTATTTATAGTTGTACCTATCACAAGGCATAGTTTCTTACACAATCATTATTAAATGTTTATTCACTACCAATATATAAACTAATATAACAGAGTTCATCCACTGAAACAGAAATCACTACACATTTTCAAAAAGCATTAGTTACACAGATGAGAAGGCAAACAGGAGTGGTGAGCAATCCAGGGATTGGCAACAGTAGGAGGCTGTTATTATGCCCTGGCTGAAGATAAATTGGAAAACCTAGAAGCCAGAATACTCCACCTGGAGCTAGAATAATTGTGGGTCTTCAAGACAGGATCTGGTGCTATAAGTATAAGAGGGGTGTCCAGAGGGTTTTGAGTCAAGGAAGAGATAAATTTGCCCCTCAAACGGAGCAGGAATATCATGTTTTCTTCCCTTCTTTGCCTTTCAGTCTATCCCAGATGACAAGGGGGCATGAAAATTAGATTTGTGTGTGTGAGTGTGTGTATGTGTGTGTGTGTATGTTAAACAACAAAGGATATCTAAGAGCAAAGGGGTATTTTACGAACACCAAACATTTTCTATATTTGTAAAAATTACAACCTAGCCAAGGAAGATCATTCCATGCTAGTGATAATTAGGTACCAATGACAAATATTATATTTTTCCTATAACTCCTGTGAGATATGCACAGATTTGAAACAGTATCAACATTATAAGGAAAACATCAAATCTAAATAAAGTATATGCTTCCAGGTTAAATGTTATATTCAATAACTTATAGTTTTTAACTTATTTCATTTAGAGTACTCAATTATTCATAGATGTTAAAATATGTTTGTGCATTTGAAGATATCCCAGATCTCTTTAGTTTATTCAAACAAAAAAATAAAAAGAGTACCTATTATGTGCTACAGATGATGCAATGTGCTACAAATATGAAGATGGCAAAGATCTACTGTGTGAATCACAAGCTGGCCAAAGGAGAGGGCATGGGTGGTGGGTGGCTGGCTTTGGTGTCCTTCAGCCCAGCCTGCTCCCTTTCCAATCTGGGGCCCCTTGAAGGATGTCTGACTGCCTGTTTAGGCCTGATCTTGGTAGGATCAGGCCTAAACGGATAGTCAGGCATCCCTCTCACAATCCAGGACTGCTGGCTCCCAAATTCTCACATGCCTGCCTTTCTGATTGCCCCTAATCGCTTCTGCCTGCCAGCCTGATCACCCACTAACCACTCCCCTGACAGCCTGATTGCCCCTAACTGCGCTCCCCTGTTGACCAGGTTGCCCCTAAATTTCCTCCCTTTCAGGCCTGGTTGCTTCCAACTACCCTTCCTTACAGGCCTGTTCACCCCCAACTACCCTTTGCTGCTGTCCTGGTCACCCCCAACTGCCTTACTCTGCAGACCTGGTCACCCCTAGCTGCTCCCATCATTGGCCTGGTCACCCCCAACTGCCCTACCTTGCAGGCCTGGTTGCCCCCAACTGCCTTCCCCTACTGGCCTGGACACCCCCAACTGCCCTGCCCTCTGGCCAGCTTGTGGTTGCCATCTTTTGTCCACGTGGAGGCAGCCATCTTGTGTGTTGAAGTGATGTTCAATTTGCATATTACTCTTTTATTAGATAGGATACTTCTATCTTTCTCTCCAGCTCCCTTTCTATCTGAAATAAATAAAAATATATTTTAAAAAATAATTATCAACATTGTTTTTCTTTTCAGAAAGCTTGATCTCAGTTTCATAATTTTTCTATTTTCTTTTTAATTTCTTTTTTATTTATTTGCACTGTGATCTTTGTTATTTCCTTTCTTCTACTAATTTTAGGCTTTGTTTTTACTTCTTCATGTGTAAAGTTAAGTTGTTTATTTGAGATGTTTCTTGACTTAGGTCTTTATTACCTTGAATTTTCTACTTAGTCCTGGATTTGCTGTATTCCATAATTTTTGGTATTTCCATTTTCATTGTCTCAGGTATTTTTGATTTATTATTATTATTTATTATTATTATTATTATTATTTCTTCTTTTACCAATTGGTTGTTTAGTTGTATGTTGTTTAATATCCACACACTTGTGAATTTTTCAGTTTTCTTCTTGTCATTGATTATAGCTTCTGCCATTAATGGTCTACCTTATGATTTATCCTAGAGATTATTTCAAGTGTGCTGGATAAGAATTGTTTCTATTGCTTTGCAATGGAATGCTCTGTATATGTCTAAGTCCATCTAGTTAATGTTAGTCTAAAGCTTATTTACCTTTATTAATTTTCTATCTCATTGATGTTTCTATTGTTGAAAATTGATTATTAAAAGTGACTACTATTATAACATTTCTGTCTATTTCTCTATTTAGGTGTTTTAATACTCGCTTTATGTATGTAGGTGGTCCTACATTGGGTGAATAAATTTTTATAAATGTTCTGTTTTCTTATTGGATTGATTCATTTAACATTACATAATGCCTTTATTTGTCTCTGACTGTAGTCTTCCTCTTAAAGTTTGTTTTATCCGTTAAAATTTATAGGTACATTTGGTTTATATTTTCATGTAATAACTTGTTTTACCCCCTGCACTTTCAGTTTGTGTATGTCTTTCTACAAGATGTTTTTGAGTTTGAATGCATCTTCATCTAATAATGCTTATATTTATTGGTCTTCAAACTTTTTCGGTTGTGTATGTATGTATACCTGAAGTAATTCTATTATAGACAGCATTTAAAGGTGGTTCTTTGTTGATTTTTAATACACTCATCCACTTTTTATCTTCTCAGGATAATTCAGTCCACTTGTGTTTAAAATAATTAATTATATTTATATATTTATTGCCATTTTTAAGTATTTTCTAGCTGCATTACAGTTACTATGCTCCTTTTTTCTTCTCTTGCATTTAAAAAATAATAATTTGGTGATTTTCTGTAGTGGAATGCTTAGATTTATTTTTCTCTTCTGTGTCTATACTATAATTTTTGCTTGTAATTACCATAAGGCTTACATAGAACAACTTATATTTATAGAAGTCTACATTAAGTTGATAACAACTCAGGTTTGAAGACACTCTAAAAGTCTGTATTTTTATTCTTCCCCATAGCTTGTGATCTTGGTGTCACAATTACATTTTTATTGTGTGTATTTATTAACAAATTATTGTTAGACTTGTTTTTACTACTTTTGTCTTTTAAAATTCATGCTAGCTTTTAAGTTATTACCCACCACCTTTACAACATTAGCTTATTCTGAATTTTGCTATATTTATATTTATCAGTGAGGTTTATCCTTTTATGTATTTCCATGTTACTAATTAGTTCCCCTGTACATTGACTCTGTCCTCTTTAATCCACCTATAATTCATTTTGAATATGCTGAGAGGTAGGAAAATTGTCTTTCCTGTTAACATCTACCTACCTTTCCAGGTTCATGCTATCTTTAATTCCTAGTTGTTCTGTCATTTTTGTTTGGATCTGTAACTTCAGGGTCACTACAATCAAAAGTTAAGTTGGAACTTGGAATGGCTAAATTGATTCTTTTTTTCCCTTTATAGAAATGCAAGTTGTTTAATACAACTGTTTTAAAATTTTAATTTTAAAAATGTAGTTTAACAAGTAATTGTTGAAGACCTGCTAGAGTTGGAACTACCATGAAAACATTAATGAAAAACAGGATAGTGCTGCATTTAATGATATAAATATCTAGTATGGAGGGTAAGACATTTCAAGATAAAAATGCACATATTTAAATAAATAAAATATAGAACACACTATGCTAAATGTCACAATAACATAGAGATTCAAAATGACAATATTTAATTGTAGAGACAACCAAGAAGGCTTTTGCGAAGGATCAGCCTGTAAGAATCAATATGTTACCAATTAATCTGAAAACATTTTAGATAGGTAAATCTTTTGCACAGAACATTTTAAATATAGCCTGTGAAGACTCCTAAACTTGAAGAAGCAAAGAGCATTACTGCAGACACTATGCAGTTAATTCTGTTTTGATAAGTACATGCATTCGAAGATAAGAATATTGGATTGTTTTTTAATATATTTCATTGATTTTTTTACAGAGAGGAAGGGAGAGGATAGAGAGTTAGAAACATCAGTGAGAGAGAGACATCGATCAGCCACCTCCTGCACTCCCCCAACTGGGAACGTGCCTGCAACCAAGGTACATGCCCTTGACCGGAATCTAAGCCGGGACCCTTCAGTCCACAGGCCAATGCTCTATCCACTGAGCCAAACCGGTTTTGGCAATATTGGATTTAATATATTATTGCTTTTGGTGGTCTCAGAGGATAGAATTATTGTAATAAAAACTATTTTAGAAACATACTTTTTGGTGCGATGGTAAATGGGATTGCTTTTTTAGCCTCTCTTTCTGTAACTTCAATATTAGTGTATAGAAATGCCTCAGATTTCTTGGCATTAATTTTGTATCCTGCTACATTGCCGAATTCATTTATTAAGTCAATTAGTTTTGAGATGGAGTCCTTTGGGTTTTTTATGTACAGTATCATGTAATCTGCAAATAAGGACAGGAATAAACCTAACTAAGGAGGTAAAAGACTTATATGTAGAAAACTACAGGACACAGAAAAAAGATATAGAGGAAGATGTAAACAGATGGAAGAGCATACTATGCTCATGGATTGGGAGAATCAACATCATTAAAATGTCCATACTACCCAAAGCAATCTATAGATTCAATGTACTACCTATTAAAATACCAACTATGTATTATTTCACAGACCTAGAAAGAATTCTTCAAAGAATCATCTGGAACAAAAAAAGACCATGAATAGCCACAGCGATTCTGAGAAAGAAGAAGAAGGTAAGTGGGATCTCAATACCAGATTTCAAGCTATTTTACAAAGCAACTGTTCTCAAAACAGCCTGGTACTGGCACAAGAACAGACATATAGACCAATGGAATGGAATAGAGAATCCAGATATCCACCCAAACCACTATGCTCAACTAATATTTGACAAAGAGGTATGAACACACAATGGAGCCAAGATAGCCTCTTCAATAAATGGTGCTGGGAAAATTGGAAAGATACATGCAAAAAATATGAAACTGGACCACCAACTTATACCAAATACAAAAATAAACTCAAAATGGATACAGGACTTAAACATTAGAAGGGAAACCATAAAAATACTAGAGGAATCCACAGGCAGCACAATCTCAGACATATGCCGAAACAACTTCTTCACTGATACTGCTCCAAGGACAATGGAAGCTAAAGAGAAAATAAACAAATGGGACTACATCAAAATAAAAAGCTTTTGCACAGCAAAAGGAACCATCAACAAAACAACAAGAAAGCCCACTGTATGGTAGAACATATTTGCAAATGTTAGCACTGATAAAGGTTTAATCTCCAACATCTACAGCCAACTTATACAACTTAATAAAAGGAAGATAAATGATCCAATAAAAAAAATGGGCAATGGACGTAAATAGAACCTTTTTAAAAGACGACAGAAGGAAGGCCAAGTGACACATGAAAACATGTTCAAAATCACTAATTATCTGAGAGATGCAAATCAAAATGACAATGCGATACCTTCTCACACCTGTCAGAATGGCAATCATCAACAAATCAACAAATGACAAGTGTTGGCGAAGATGAGGAGAAAAAGGAACCCTTGTGCACTGTTGGTGGGAATGCAGACTGGTGCAGCCACTATCGAGAACAGTATGGAGTTTCCTCAAAAAACTAAAAATAGAACTCCCATTTGACCCAGCAATCCCACTCTTAGGAATATATCCTAAGAAAGTAGAAACACTAATCAGAAAGGATTTATGCACCCCTATGTTCATAGCAGCACAATTTACAATAGCTAAAATTTGGAAACAGCCTAGGTGCCCATCAGCAGATGAGTGGATCAGAAAACTATGGTACTTCTACACAATGGAATTCTATGCTGCCATTAAAAGGAAGGAATTCTTACCATTTGCAGCAACCTGGATGGAACTGGAGAGCCTTATGCTAAGTGAAATAAGCCAGTCAATGAAGGAGAAACAGCACATGATCTCACTTATTTGTGGATAAGAAGGAACATTATAAACTGATGAACAAAAGGATAGACACAGAAGCAGTAAAGCGTCAAACATACTGTCAAATTACAGCAGGAAATTTAAGGAGAGGTTGGATAGATAAGAGATCAACCAAAGGACTCGTATGCATGCATATAAGCATAACCAATGAACACAGATACTGGGGTGTTGGGGTATGCCTGGGAGGTGGGGGGGGGCAATGGGGCAATATGTATACATGTAACACAATAAAAATTATATATATGTATATATATACATGCTTTTATATTAAATATAAATTAATCTGAAGTTTGAAGTTTATAATATTAATACAGTATAAAGTGGTGTACTTTTGGTTTAAGATGAGAGTAAAGTTTTGTCATCTCCTAACTGTAACCAATAAGGACAATAAACAAAAACAGCAATAATAAAAACAAACAAATGTAAGTGAACTCAAAATTATTGACTCAGACTATTTGACTCATTATTTTGAAAGTATTATTCATAAAAGTTACAACTTATGTTCCCATTAGTACTGAGAATTTCTATTTATATCTCAACCAACAACAAATATTGACATTAGTTTTATCTTGAAAGTGATATCTTATTGCTTATCTTTGTTACTGGTGAGGCCATGTAGAGTAAAAGTATTTAGAGTTAGAATGTTTAAAATTCAAATCATGTATTTACATATTTTTGGCAACATGTTCTTATACAATTAATCTCACAGAAACTCTTTTTTTTCATCTGTGATATAGAAAAATTATCCTTATTTCTCAAAGTATTTGTGATAGGATTTTATTGATTCACTTCTTTTTGGGCCACTTGTACATGTTATATATAATTGGTACCTAATGTAAATATATATTTCATGTATTAGGGATAAATATTTTAATGAAGAGCATCTTTATATTCTTTGCACATTTTCGATGAGGTGTTTGTCATAACCATCTTCTCTGTATTCTTTTCTTATTTGTGTGTTTGATTTAGTGGAAGGACTGTTACATGCTAACTGAACTCCAGGAAATTGTCCTGCCATTGACCAGTTTTCAGTTTGCTCTGACCATTCTTACCTGTGGCTCCCAGAAAAGCTACTGAGTTTCACTGCCAAGTATTAGTCAGCATTTCCACATCTCAACCTGGCCTGCCCTTTTCTCACAAGGCTGTATTCTCTGCTTCCTACCTCAAAGCTGCTTTCTCTGGGAGGGCACTATGAGTGTGGCCTTGCTGTATTCCATCTAGCAGGTCTCATCTGTACTGTATCTAATGGAAATTAATGCACATTCCTAGCAGGTGTATGTTATTATTTCCTAGATTGTAGTTCTGATGCAGGTGTCTCTCTTTTAGGCTGGGTTTATGAAGAATTTGTATCCATGTTGATATCTTACCCTAAATTAATCCAGGACCCATATTCAGACAATCAATGTTTATAAATATTGGTTTTGTCAATGTATTTATGTACCCCTGCCATAGAAACAATTAATTTGGCATGATTCTTCAAATGTCCTTGGCTAGCTTCCAGTTTTTTTTTTTAGAGTATTAAATTTTTTTATTAATTTTTTATACATATCTTCCCATTGCCCCCCCTCCCTCCCAGGCATACCCCAACCCCCCAGTGTCTATGTTCATTGGTTATGATTATATGCATAGATACAAGTCCTTTGATTGATCTCTTATCTATCTCACCTAACTTTAATCTTCCTGTTGTAATTTAACAGTCTGTTTGAAGCTTTACTGTCTCTGTATCTATCCTTTTGTTCATCAGTTTATAATGTTCTTTATTATCCCCCAATGAGTGCGATCATGTGATGCTTCTCCTTCATTGACTGGCTTATTTCGCTAAGCATAAGGCTCTCCAGTTCCAACCAGGTTGCTGCAAATGGTCAGAATTCCTTCTTTTTAATGGCAGCATAGAATTCCATTGTGTAGATGTACCACAGTTTTCTGATCCACTCATCTGCTGACGGGCACCTAGGCTGTTTCCAAATTGTGGCTATTGTAAATTGTGCTGCTATTAACATAGGGGTGCATAAATCCTTTCTGATTGGTGTTTGTGATTTCTTAGGATAAATTCCTAAGAGTGGTATTACAAGGTCAAATGGGAGATCCATTTTTAGTTTTTTGAGGAAACTCCATACTGTTCTCCACAGTGGCTGTACCAGTCTGCATTCCCACCAACAGTGCACAAGGGTTGCCTTTTCTCCGCATCCTCGCCAACACTTGTCGTTTGTTGATTTGTTGATGATTGCCATTCTGAAAGGTGTAAGATGGTATCGCATTGTCGTTTTGATTTGCATCTCTCGTATGATTAATGACTTTGAACATGTTTTCATGTGTCTCTTGGCTTTCCTTCTGTCGTCTTTTGAAAAGGTTCTATTTAGGCCCGTTGCCCATTTTTTTATTGGATCCTTCATCTTCCTTTTATTAAGTTGTATAAGTTGGTTGTAGATTTTGGAGATTAAAACTTTATCAGTGATAGCATTTGCAATATGTTCTCCCATGCATTGATCTTTCTTGTTGTTTTGTTGATGGTTTCTTTTGCTGTGCAAAAGCTTTTTATTTTGATGTAGTCCCATTTGTTTATTTTTTCTTTAGCTTCCATTGCCTTTGGAGCAGTATCAGTGAAGAAGTTCTTTCGGCATATGTCTGAGATTGTGCTGCCTGTGGATTCCTCCAGTATTTTTATGGTTTCCCTTCTAATGTTTAAGTCTTGTATCCATTTTGAGTTTATTTTTGTATTTGGTGTAAGCTGGTGGTCCAGTTTCAATTTTTTGCATGTATCTGTCCAATTTTCCCAACACCATTTATTGAAGAGGCTATCTTGGTTCCATTGAATGTTCATGCCTCCTATGTCAAATATTAGTTGAGCATAGTGGTTTGGGTGGATATCTGGGTTCTCTATTCTATTCCATTGATCTATATGTCTGTTCTTGTGCCAGTACCAGGCTGTTTTAAGAACAGTTGCTTTGTAGTATAGCTTGAAGTCTGGTATTGAGATCCCACCTACTTTATTCTTTTTTCACAGAATTGCTGTAGCTATCCTTGGTCTTTTTTTGTTCCAGATGAATCTATGAAGAATTCTTTGTAGGTCTGTGAAATATGTCGTTGGTATTTTAATGGGTAGTGCGTTGAATCTGTAGATTGCTTTGGGTAGTATGGACATTTTAATGATGTTGATTCTCCCAATCCATGAGCATGGTATGCTCTTCCATCTGTTAACATCTTCCTCTGTCTCTTTTTTCAGTGTCCTGTAGTTTTCTGCATAAAGGTCTTTTACCTCTTTAGTTAGGTTTATTCCTAGGTATCTTAATTTTTTTTGGTGCGATGGTAAATGGGATTGCTTTTTTAGTTTCTCTTTCTATAATTTCACTGTTAGTGTATAGAAATGCCACAGACTTCTTAGCATTAATTTTGTATCCTGCTACATTGCCGAATTCATTAATTAAGTCAATTAGTTTTGGAATGGAATCCTTTGGGTTTTTTATGTACAATATCATGTCATCTGCAAATAAGGACAGCTTTACTTCTTCTTTTCCAATTTGGATGCCTTTTATTTCTTCTTCTTGTCTAATTGCAATGGCTAATACTTCCAGTACTATGTCGAACAGGAGAGGTGAGAGTGAGCATCCCTGTCTTGTTCCTGTTCTTAAGGGAAATGGTTTTAGTTTTTGCCCATTGAGTATGATGTTAGCTGTGGGTTTATCATATATGGCTTTTATGATGTTGAGGTATGATCCTTCTATTCCCACTTTGCTGAGAGTTTTTATCATGAAAGGATGTTGGATTTTGTCAAATGATTTTTCTGCATCAATTGATATGACTATGTGATTTTATCTCTCAATTTGTTTATGTGATGTATCACATTTATTGATTTGCGGATATTGAACCATCCCTGCATTCCTGGGATGAATCCTGCTTGGTCATGGTGTATGATCTTTCTGATGTACTGCTGGATCCGGTTTGCTAGAATTTTGTTGAGGATTTTGGCATCCATGTTCATGAGAGATATTGGCCTATAATTCTCTTTCATTGTGTTGTCTTTATCTGGTTTTGGTATTAGGGTGATGCTGGCTTCATAGAAGGTGTTTGGTAGTATTCCTTCTTCTTGAATGTTTTTGAATAGTCTGAGGAGGATAGGTTTTAATTCTTCCTTGAATGTTTGGTAAAACTCTCTTGTGTAGCCATCTGGACCCGGGCTTTTATTTGCTGGAAGTTTTTGATTACTGCTTCAATTTCTTCCATAGTTATTGGACTATTGAGATGTTTGGCTTCCTCCTCATTGAGTTTTGGGAGGTTATATTTTTCTAGGAAAATGTCCATTTCTTGCAGGTTGTCCAATTTGTTGGAATAGAGTTGTTCATAGTATTTTTTAACAATCCTTTGTATTTCCACAGGTTCTGTTGTTATTTCTCCTCTTTCATTTCTGATTTTGTTTATTTGAGTCCTCTCTTTGCTTCTTGTTGAGCCTGGCTAGGGGTCTATCAATCTTGTTTATCCTTTCAAAGAACCAGCTCTTTGTTTTGTTGATCTTTTGAATTGTTTCTTTGGTCTCCAAGTTGTTTATCTCCGCTCTGATTTCGCTATTTCCTTCCTTCTCAGTACACTGGGCTTTTCGTGTTGCTTTCTTTCTAGCTCTTTGAGTTGTAGGGTTAGGTAATTTATTACCATTGTTTCCTGATTTTTTGCAGTAGGCTTGTATGGCTATGAACTTCCCTCTCAAGACTGCTTTCACTGTGTCCCATAAATTTTGTATTGTTATGTTGTCATTGTCATTTGTTGCCATGATGTTTTTTATTTCTTCCTTGATCTCTCTGGTTACCCAGTCATTGTTTAAAAGCATGCTGTTTAGTCTCCATGTGTTTGATTTCTTTCTATTGTTTTTATTATAGTTGATTTCCAGTTTTATGCCACTGTGGTCTGAGAAAATACTTGATATGATTTCTATCTTCTTGAATTTGAAGAGACTTTTCTTATGACCCAACATACGATCTATCTTTGAAAATGACCCATGTGCACTGGAGAAGAATGTATATTCTGTGGCTTTGGGGTGAAATGTTCTGAAGATGTCAATTAATTCCATCTGGTCTAGTGAGTCATTTAGGATTGATGTTTCTTTGTTGATTTTTTGTTTAGAGGATTTGTCCAATGGTGACAGTGGGGTATTAAAGTCTCCTACTATGATTGTATTGCTGTCAATCTCTCCCTTAATATCCTCCAAGAGTTTTTTTATGTATTTAGGTGCTCCTATATTGGGTGCATATATGTTTACCAGAGTTATTTTTTCTTGTTGGATTGTTCCCTTTAGCATTATGAAGTGGCCTTCTTTATTTCTTGTTATGTCCTTCACTTTGAGATCTAATTTGTCAGATATAAGTATTGCAATCCCAGCTTTTTTTTCATTTCCATTTGCCTGAAGTACCATGTTCCATCCCTTCACCCTCAGTCTGTGTGCGTCTCTTTTCCTAAGGTGGGTTTCTTGCAGACAGCAGATATATGGATCATGTTTTCTTATCCAATCGGTTACCCTATGTCTTTTGATTGGAGCATTTAATCCGTTTACATTTAAAGTTATTATTGATAAGTACTTATCTGTTGCCATTTTTAGTCCTTACCCCCGAGTTCCTTATTCGCTTCCTCTTTCTTTTTATTACAGCAGACCTTTTAACATTTCTTGCATTGCTGGTTGGGTGGTAATATATTCCCTTAGTCCTTTTTTGTCTGTGAAGCTTTTGATTTCACCTTCAATTTTGATTGAGAGTCTTGCAGGGTACAGTATTCTTGGATTCAGACCCTTCCTTTGCATGACTTTGTATATTTCATTCCATTCTCTTCTGGCCTGACGAGTTTCTGTTGAGAAGTCAGTAGCTAGTCTTATGGGGGTTCCTTTGTAGGTAACTTTCTGTTTCTCTCTGGCTGCTTTTAAGATTCTTACTTTGTCGTCTGTGTTTGCCAATTTAATTATAATGTGCCTCGGTGTCGGTTTGTTGGGGTTCATTTTGTTTGGGACTCTGTGAGCTTCTTGGATTTGTGTGGGTTTTTTCTTTCCTATATTGGGGAAATTTTTTGTCATTATTTCTTCAAACAGGTTCTCTAATCCTTGTTCAGTTTCCACTCTTTCTGGAACCCCAATTATGCGGATGTTGTTTTGTTTCATGTTATCCCAAAGTTCCCTTAGACTCTCCTCTTGCTTTTTAACATTTTTTTCTAGAAGCTGCTGTACTTGGGTATTTTTTCCTACCGTGTCTTCCAGCTCACTGATGCGGTCCTCTGCTTTTTCTAGTCTACTTTTGATGCTTTCTATTGAGTTCTTTATAGCAGTGATGTCATTATTCATTTCTTCTTGTTTATTCTGCACCTCCTCTAGTTTCTTCTGCCTTTCTTCTTCATGCTTCTTCACCTCCTCTAGGTTCTTATTTGTTACCTCTTGGCTCTTACTCATATTGTCAAATTTGTCTTCCATTCTTTTCAACCACATTATGATAATTTCTCTGAACTCTTTCTCTGGTAGGCTTATTTGTGGTTCTATTTCGTTTACTTCCTTTTCTGGTGAAACCTGCCTTTCTGTCTTATGTGGGCTGTTTCTTTTTCTGCCCATGGTCTTTCTTCTCTGGGTGTCTGGTTATGTAGTGCTCTCTCCTACGTTGACTGAAAGGCACAAACTACAACACGACCAGGTACAGCACACAAGGCACTGAGTAGAAATGTATTCAAGATGTTAATAATCACAAATAAGGTGACCACCAGTGAAGGGCAAATTAGGGGTAGATAGAGAAAGAAGAAGAGGAAAATGAGGAAGAAAGAAAAGAAAGAAGTGCCAAAATCAAATTGGGAGAGTGAGAGAAAAAAAATAAATAAATAAATGAACAATAAAATAAAATAAAATAAGAAAATAAAAAGGTGAAAAAGGAGAAGAAAAGAGGAAGAGAAAAAAGTCAGAGAGAAAAGAAAGTGTATAAGAGAGAAAAGAGGAACAAAATATAGATGTCAGGAGAGAAGTTCAATAGAACAGTCACTAATCCCAATAAAGGCCAGCAACCAGTACCTAGATATTGATTCAAATTGCAAATAGCAACTGGTATCGAGGGAGATGAGGGAAAAGAGAGGTAGAAAACAAAGCAAGCAAAAAGCAAAATAAAACAAGTAGAATAAACTAAAACAATCTCTCAAAAAAAAATTTCAAAAGATCGATATAATCACTTTTCAGGCAAATAGCAATAAAAGGACATCGAGAAAAAACAACTTTTTGGCTAGTGAAGACAAGAGGGGAGAGGTTTGTGTGGACTTGTAGTAGGGGATTTGAAATTAGATATATAAATGGGGTGAAATTTTAACCAGGTAAAGAGAAAAATAGGGAGAATCTAAAGTTGGAAAAGGGAAAGAGAAACAAGACAGCAAAATGGGGAAAGTTAGGAGGAAAGTGTTGGCATAAAGGTGGAGTTGAGTTGGAGTAAAATTATGCTAAAGGGAAGATGAAAATAGAATGTAGAACTCTAATCCCGAAATAAAATAAAGAGAAAACAAAATGACACTTTTTTTTCCAAAAATGGCAAAGTACTAGTAATAATTAATAATACTAGTTTAAAACAAAAATGTAGTAATTATAAACGTAAAATCAATTGAGGCAGAAAGAAAAAAAATTCTTTTAATTAAAATATGTGAAAATGAAAAATAAAGAATTAAAAATTAAGAAAAAGAAAAAAGAAAAAAGGGGGAAAAAAAAAGAAGAAGAAAAATAGAATGGTCCTTCACTTCCACTATTATTCTGCTTGGCACTCCTGTTTCCCAGTAGGGGAGGTATTGCAGTTCCCTGTGTTCCCCTCTTGGTGTTTTAATCTCTTTATTCTCTTGTGGTTATGCGAGAGTCAATTTGTGTGTCATCCATTGGGTGGCAGTGTTTCGGAATTGATCTCTGAGACAAAGCACAGGACCTCTCCAGGCTGTGCTCAGATCCTGCTACTCTGTGGTTCCCAAAACCAGCCTGTGGGGGTTTTGCAGCCTGGACACTGCAATAACTCCCAGGTTGTCCCTCTGCCCCAGAGAAAAAGAAAAAAAAAAAAAGAGTCGTTTTCTGGAGCTCTCCTCTTTCAACAGCTCAGAGGGTTTGCCTTCACACTCAGGGATCACGCCCCGACCACCTCCTCGGACCTCTCCAGAGGCAGCTTTCCCACAGCCCGGCTCCCACAGTGTGCGCGTCTCTGCCCTGCGGGGGTAGGAGACCTCACCCTGGCCCAGGCTAAGTCTGACCGTTCCGAGCACCCTGTGGATCTCTGAATTCTCTGCCTGCACGTCTGTGCCGCCTGGGAAGCTGTGCTCTGGGTCCTGGCTGCTCTGTGGGTGCCTCCATCAGCCGCAGCTTTCAGACCTCGGCAGACATCCACCTCCCCCTTAAGTCAGGCACAATCTGACCTTTCCGTGTGCTCTGTGGATCTCTGATTCCGCCGCGTGTCTGCGCCAATTGGAGAGCGGAGTTCTGGGTCCCCAGGTTCCTGGCTGCTCGATGGGTGCCCAGCCGAAGGCTTCAGAGCGCCGCAGACATCCACCTCCCACTGCAAGATGGCTCGGGCTCCGCGTTCGCGCTGGTGGCTCCGGCCGACAAAAACCCCGTGGCAGTGGGGCTGCCTGGCCGGGAGAGCCCCTTCCAGCAGTTCTCCGCCTTCCCCTGTTGGACAACTGACTCCTAGCTTGCCAACAAACACTCCCAATGCAACTCTCAGCCGCTCTCTCTCCCTCTGCCCAGCGACAAAGCTCCAGACGCGTCTGTCTACTCCGCCGCCATTTTCTCCTCCTCCAGCTTCCAGTTTTTTTTTTAAATAAATGCACAAAAATACAAAAAAATTCATGCTTAATCTCCTATCATCTTTTAACCTACATATAGCTTTAACTGAACATTCTATTGAATATGAATATTTTACTATGTTTGTTTTTATTTATCAGTAATAGAAAAGAATGTTCTCTTGTTATAGATTTATTTCTTCACCCCAAAGTACTTCCAAAAGGTGCAAACAGTGCACTGTGAAACATGATATAGTTTCAAGGAAAATGCCAATTTAGATTTATTGCTCTTGTATTTATGTGAGAATCAGGAGACAAAAGGACTGATACTTGACTCAAAAATAACTATTATTACTTAGGTAATATAAATTACTTCTACTTAGTGTGGTCTCTCTCTCCTTGATGCACGAAATACAAGCACTAGGCGTGGGGGGGGGGGTCCTTCAGCCCAACCTGTCCCCTCTCACCTACTGAGAACCCTCAGGGGATGTCCTAATGATAGCTGTCTGGCCTCCCTTTGTGAGAGGTGATGGGCTGATCAGGGGAAGGCACCATCCCTATCACCCCACTGCTGCACCCACTGTCAGTCACCACAGCCACCAAGATGTTTTTATCAACACTGACTTCAGTCCCTTCACCATGAAAAAATGATAATTTTCTTTAGGCTTTTTGAAGATGTTTTTTTCATAGGAAATGACATTTCTTTCCTTTTTTTTTAAATCTTCACATGAGGATATGTTTCCATTGACTTTTAGAGAATGTAGAATAGAAAGGGAAAGACAAAAAAACATCAAAATGAGAGGAACACTTTGGTTGCCTCCTGCATGAGCCCTGACCTGGGCCCTGGCCAGGGAAGAGCCTACAACCTAGGTACATGCCTTTGACCAGAATTGAAACTGGACCCTGTGGTCAGCAGGCTGAGGCATTTTCCACTGAGCCAAACCTACTAGGGCAGGGTATGACATTTCTTAGCCTCCCAGAAATGGACCTTCATTTTTTTCTCTAGAAGTGTGTTGGAAAAATCCTAGAACACCTTTTGGGATTCTTATTACCCAAGTTACTAAGAATATTACCAGTGGCATACAGGAAGCTTAGCCAATGAGCAGTCAAATGTTTCCCCTATAGTTCACACAGATTGCCAATAGCCTCCGATCGCTGGCTCCACCCCTGCCCAGGCTTGCCCAGGCTGAAAGCCTCTGACCAATGTTTTAGTCCTGGGCAAGGGACCCCCTAGCTCCCTCCGATAACCGGCTCCACCCCTGCTCCCTTGGCTCTTATCTCAGGCTTGGATCTGCTCATGAGACCCCTGGCTCAGGCCATTCCCAGGCTGCTCAGGGCCAATGCAGGGCCTACCTCAGTGACCTGAGTGCCAGGATGTTCCCAGGACTCAGGCGCTGGGTGCTTATGTCTGCAAATTAACTGCCATTTTTATTGGGTTAATTTGCATACTCACTCTGATTGGCTATGGGCATAGCAGAGGTAAGGTCAATTTACATGTTTATCTATTTTTAGGTATTAGGTAAGTTTTATATATATATACTTTTAGAAACTACATATGCATTATATAAAAGGGGAAAAGAACATCTTCATCTCAATTTTTGGAGAAATATACATATATAAGCACTTTGATTGGTTGACCAGATGACCAGACATTAGGCTTTTATCATATAGGTTATATAATCTCACAATTTCTTTATCCATTCATCTATTGATGGGCACTTAGATTATTTCCAATCTTGGCTATTATAATTAACTAGAGGACCCTTGCAGCCACAGCAGCTTGCCTCAGACCTCCAGAAGGCTTGTCAGCAAGGAAGTCTGGAAGGTTGTTCAGCTGTCCAGTCTAATTAGCATATTACACTTTTATTATTATAGATCCTGTAATGTATGTGTTGGTGTAGATATCTATTTGAGATAATATTTTGAACTTCTTCAGATAAATACCTACATATGGAGTTGTTGAATCAGATAGTAGTTTATTTTTAATTTTTTGAGGAACCTCCATACTCATTCCCATAGTGGCTACACTAATTTATACTCTCACACACTACACAGGATATTCTTTTCTCCACATCCATTCCAACCCTTATTTCTTGTGTTTTATTTATTTTTTTATAATAGGCATTTTAACAGGTATGAGTTGATGCCTCATTTATGGGTTTGATTTGCATTTCTTTGATGATTAGTGATGTAGAGCATCTTTTCATGTACTTTTTGGGGCATCTAAGTTTTCTGGAAAAAAAGTCTATTCAGGTTGTCTGCCCAATTTTTAATTACATTGATTGTTTGTTTGCTATTGGGTTGTATGAATTCTTTTTATATTTTTTTATGTTAACCATTTATATACATGATTTGCAAGCATTTTCTAAAATTAAGTAAATTGCTTTTTTGTTGTTGTTGATGGTGTCCTTGCTGTGCAGGAGATTTTTAATGTGTTATACACTCATTGTTCATTCTTGCTTTTGTGCCCTTGCTTTTGCTGTCAAATTCAGAAAATCATTGCCAGAACATCTATTAAGGAGTTTACCACCTATGTTTTCTGCCAGAAGTATTACAGTTTCAGAATTTTACATTTAAGTCTTTAATTTATTTTGAGTTAATTTTTGTATATATTGTAAGATAATGGTGAAGTTTTATTCTTTGGCATGTAGCTGTTCAGTTTCTCCAATACCATTTATTGAAGCAACTATCCTTTCCCCATTGTATATTCTTGGCTCATTTTCATATATTATATAATTATAATAGGTGGGCTTATTTCTGAGCTCTCTATTCTGTTCCAATGACCTATAAGTCTGTTTTTATGCCAATACCATACTGTTTTGATTATTATAACACTGTAATATAGTTTGAAATCAGGAAGTGTGAGGCTTCTAGCTTTGTTCTTTTGCTAGAGGCTAAGTCCAACATGTAAATGTAAGAAGTCCTCAAAAGGTTGAATGGACATATTCAGCAGGGCTGAAAATCTGCATGTTATTACCTGCTTCTGGAGCAGCCAAGCAATTCCCCTAATCTGACTGTTCACCAAACCTTACCTTTGATATGTATGTCTTCTTTGCTAAAGGGAAAAATGTGTGACTAAAAAGCCCTGAATCCAGAGTTTTGGAGAGCCCACTTCCCTCGAAAGTGGAGCCTACCCTGGCTCCACCATGCTTCCCAAATTTATATTTATTGTTTAATTTATTTATTTATACACAGCCCCTTCTCCAGATTCCTGAACTCTCGCTGCAGAGAATCTATGGCATTCTTTTACTCAAGATTCCTTGATTCTCAGAGTTTTGTGGTTTCATACAAATTTTAGAATTATAATTATGTGCTACACAATGACATTTTGGTCAACAATTGATTGTATATACAAATACAATAAAATTATAATGGGGCTGACTTTCCTGTAAGAAATGAAAAATTATATGGTTCATATGGATTTTTTTTCTCTGATAGACGAAATATTGTGGGGATTGAAAATACATTTCCTCTCACAGCACTTCAATTTTGAGTGCACAGATTACATTCCAATCAGTCAACTACTGATGTGTCTCAGCATAGATAAGCTTTTCTCCAAAGCACTACATATTCAGAAGACTCTATATCCCCTAGCCCCCAGATCTAGCTAGATGTTTTTCAGAGAACCTTGCTGTAATTGCTTTGCTGAGGACCTAAGATCCTTTATAAGAACACTAAGAACACGGGTCCACAGGAACTACTTTAAGAAGTATTAAATGCAACTGCCACTTTAATAAACACTTTTTTTTTTTAACAAACACTTGTTATTGTATGGAACCAGCCTCTCCCGGTGCTTTCAAATTATTTTCTAATTGTAATGATGTGAATCTTAGATAAGTTTTATTTTTTATATCAATTCAAGGCTAGAGAGAGCCCTTTGTGCCAGATAGGGTCAAGGGAACCAAAACCAAATTTCCAAAGTAAAAATATTAAATTCTGAATTCTACACTCTCCATGTGAGACACCCTCTTTTTCTATGAGCACAAAGATCCTTAATCTGACCACAGCTCCAAGATGCAATAGTGAAAACCATATCAAACTGACTGGGCCACAGGGTGCCCTGACATTTGTCCAAACATTATTCTATGTGTGTTTATGAGTAAGTTTCTGGATGAAATAAGCACTTTGAAACATGGGGTTCAAGGTGAAGACTTCTCTTTGGTCTTTGTCTTACCAAGTTGAAAAATAAATTTGTGGACTAATAGATTTATTTAATTAAAATGTAGAAGATTATTGGAAGCATATATAAACTCCATCTTGGGGACCCCAAATGGGAAAAGTCTACTCTCTCTCTAAATGACTTAATATATGTTTAAAGGCCAACATTTTATTAATAAATTCAGTTTTATATTAACCAACATTGTTATTTGCAAATGCTACAATATTTTCTTTTCTGATTATAAGGCATTACTACCTTTAAAAATTCAAGGAATGTTTTAAAGATGTATAGCATTAAATTACATAAATCTATCTCCCATAGTTTTATATTAAATTGGGATTAGAATAGTTAGTATATGTTGTTAGCTAATGTGGAAGAAAGAATGAGAGATAAGTAAGCAGGATCTTTTTCATTCCTCAATTTTAATATAAGCTAAATATTCATAAAGAAGAATATATGTAATTCTAAAACTGGATGTTAATCTATAACTGATAAACATGGATAAGCATTTGCATTATGGTAAGTGTGATAGATTAGAGATGAAAAAGGAAAGGCATTTAATATTCCAAAAATATAAATTTTGTTGTTTTTACTTCATTCCAAAATTACAATGATGCTGATGCATAAAATGAGAAATGTGAGTCCTCCAATTTTATTCTTTTTTTAAGAATTTTTGAGTATTTAAGTTTTCTTGTGCTATTTAGGGTAAAATTTTTAATTAATGCAAAAAGAATGATACATAGGATTTTGAAAGGGAATACCTTGAAATGGTAGATCAATTTTGGTAGTACTGTAATATACTAGTATTATACTATTATTGTTATAGTAATAATATTTAGTCTTTTCATCCATATATGGGAGTTATCTTGCCTTTTATTTAGACCTTCTTTAATAATTTTCAATGAATGTGATTTTTTAGTATATAAATGTTGTGCTTCTTTAATTAATTTTTTCCTAAACATGAAATGCTTTTACATGATTCCATTGTAAAGTAAAATATTTTCTTAACTTTATTTTTGAAACACTTCCTATTTTATATAGAAATACAAATGATTTTTGTGTATTGATCTTGTATAATATAATCTTGTTGAACTTCTTTGTTCTAATGATATTTTTTGAATACTTAGAATTTTTAAAATCTGAAAATAGAGATGGTTTTGCCTGCAAGTGGTGTTTATTTTTCCTTATGTTAGGGGGAAAGCTTCCTTTATTAAATATGAGGAAAAATAGATTTTTAATTTTGTTATTGATTAAAGTATTAAATATGTGTCCTTACCCCCTATTACCCCCCAACTTCCTCCACTCATGCCCTCATCTCCCTGATGTCTGTGTCCATTGGTTAGGCTTTTATACATGCATACAAGTCCTTTGGTTGAGCTCACTGATGCCTTTATCAGTGTGAAAATTCTTTTTTTTAATTCTTAAGTTTTTGAGTATTTTTATTATGGAAGGCTATTGAATATTTTAAATTACTTTTTCTGTGTCTGTTGAGATAATCATATGACCCTTGCCATTTGTTGTCTTAATATGGTGTATTACAAATATTAATTTTCATATACTAAATCAAATTTGCATTCTTGGAATAAATTGGATTTGGCTATGATGTTCTTTAAAAAAAATAATCTTTATTGTTTAGATTATTACAGATGTCCCTTTTCTCCCCACCCCCAAACCTCTCCACATGGTTTCCATTCCACCCCAGGCCCTCACCACCCTATTGTCTGTGTCCATAGGTAATGCATACATGTATATAAGATCTTTGTTTAATCTCTTCTCACACCACCCACACCTCTTTCCCTCTGAGAATCATCAGTCTGTTCCATCTCCATGCCCTGATTCTATTCCAATCACCAGTTTATTCTGTTCATCAGATTTTTTTATTCACTTTATTTTTAGATTCAATTATTGATAGGTATGTAATTGTTGTTCATATTTTTCATCTTTATATTTTCTTCCTCCTCCTCTTCTTAAAGAATTCTTCTTCAGCATTTCATATATTATTGGCTTGGTAATGATGAACTCCTTTAGCTTTTTCTTGTCTGTGAAGCTCTTTATCTGACCTTCCATTCTAAAAGATAGCTTTGCTAGGTAGAGTAATCTTGGTTTTAGGTTATTGCTATTTGTCACTTTGAATATTTATTGCCACACCTGTCTGGCCTGCATAGTTTCTATTGAGAAATCAGCTGACAATCGTATGAGTGCTCTCTTGTAGGTAATTAGCTGTTTTTTTCTTGCTGCTTTTAAGATTCTCTTTGCCTTTTGCCCTTGGCATTTTAAGTATGATGTGTCTTGATGTGGTCCTCTTTGAATTCCTCTTGTTTGAGGTTCTCTGTGCTTCCAGGATTTGTAAGTCTATTTCTTTCACCAGGTAGGAAATGTTTTCTGTCATTATTTCTTTAAATAGCTTTTCAGTATGTTGCTCTGTCTCTTTTTCTGGCACCCCCATAATTCAGATGTTAGTATGCTTGAAGTTGTCCCAAAGGCTCCTTATACAGTGGTACCTCGAGATATGAGTTTAATTCATTCTGTAACCTTTAGGCATGGGAAACTATGAGTCGCTCAAGTTGTGGTAAACTGGTGGGTCGTGTGCAGCCGGCTGATCCACGCAATTACTCCTATCTCAAACGTTGCTCGTATTTCAAAGCAAAAATCACTCGCATCTCAAAAATCTCGTATGTTAGGGCATTCATATCTCGAGGTACCACTGTACTATCTCATATTTTTGAATTCTTTTTTCTTTTACGTCTTCTGGTTGGATGTTTTTTGCTTCCTCATATTTCATATCATTAATTTGATTCTCAGGAACTTCTAATTTATTGTTGAATCCCTGTATACAGTATTATTCTTTATTTCTGACTAGTCCTTTTTTTTTGGCATTCTCACTAAGATCCTTGAAATTCTCACTTAGTTCCTCAGAAGTTTCTAAAAGATTCTTGAGTAACCTTATAACTGTGGCTTTGAACTCTATATCCAGTAGTTTGCTTTCTTCCATTTCTTTTATTTGTGACATGTTTCTTTATCTCCACATTTTGGCTGCTTCCCTGTGTTTATTTCTATGTATTGGGTAGCTGCTAAGTCTCCTTGAGTTGATGAAGTTGCGTTGTGTAGTATATGTCTTATAGGACCCAGTAGCTCAGCCTCCACAATCACCTGAGGTGGACAGTTTGGTGCACCCTTTGTGGGCTGTGTGCACAGTTGTGCTATAGTTCACCCTTGATTGCAGTTGGCTTCACCTCTAGGTCAATTGGCTGTGGGGACTAGTTGTGACTATAGTGGGAGAACTGTTGTGCAGGAGACACTCCTATAGAGCAGTACTTGCTTTAGTGGGACTTTGAGGATCACTGAGTATGTCTCTTGAGTGTGTCACTTATGGATGTTTAGTGTTATAATCTGAATGGTCTAACACTGACCACTGGGTACACTGGCTCTTGGGTCTCCAGGGAGTTGCAAAGTCAGCCACTACCTAGGGCCACCCAGCAGGCGCTACAGAGATATCTGCAGATCCTCCTCTTTGTATAAGATTTGGAAGTACCCAAAGGAGGCTTAGCCCTGAAGCAAGACAGACTGGTACTGGTGCCAGGCCTTGGGACTTTTGTTGACAGCTTTGGGGATCCCTGACTCACCTGCAAATTGTGTGACAAAGTTTTAGCCTGAGAAAGGACAGGCCATTCATATGCAAAAGCTGCTGTGCATAGCTTGGGTGGGGTTGTAAATTGGGTGGTGCAGGGTCTCAGGGAATCACCAGAGCAGAGCAAACAGAAATGGCTGCCAGTCAGCCTTGCACTGGGGAGGTCCTAGCACAGGAACAAGGGAACAATGACCATTGCAAGCACCTCCATCTGGAAGAAAGCCACCCCCAAGTTCCTGCCCCAATATCGGACTGTCCAGTTTCTCCCTGTATCTGCCTGAGTCCTGCAGAGCCTCACCCAGCACTGGAGCTCAGAGGAAGTGGGAGCTTGTAAATACAGTTTGTGGTGCCAGTATTTAAGAGGAGCCTGTGTGTCACTCAACCCAATCCTCACTGGTTTTTACAGTCCATTGTTCTTACTGCTTGTAGGGACTTCTGTCCCCAACTCTGGAACCCTGGGCTGGAGTCTGGGGTGGGTCTGGGACCCTTACTCCTCCATGCAGTCTCTGCAGAGGGAATCTCCCTCCCAATTAAAAAATTGGCACACCCAGGTGCCAGACCAGTAAATTCTGCACCTCCGCACCTCCTAGCAGTCTCAATGTGCTTTCTTCTTTACCTCTCTAGTTGTAGTACTCCCATTCAGCCAGCTTTCCTGCAGTTCTGGATAATAGTTGTTCTGTATTTTTGTTATAATTTTGATTGGTTGTGGTAGGCAACAAGTACAGGCATTTACCTGTCACCATCTTGGTTATCTGTGTGATGTTCTTTTAAAGCACTACTGGATTTGGTTTGCAAGTTTTATTTTGAGGATTTTTTAAATCTATATTCATAAAAGATAATTGACCTTCAGTTTTATTCTTTGGGATCTTTTTAGTTTTTGTACCAAAGTACTACTGGTTTCATAGACTCAATTGAGAAGTACATAATTCTCTATGTTCTGCCTATTCATCTCTCCCCCAATCTACCCTTGATACCTCTTCTATTTTTTGTTAAGGTTTGTGAATGATTGTTTTAAATTCTTCTATATAATTAGGTATGATTAATCAGTGGAATAATATGGAGATGAATCTCTTTGTTAATGATCATTTTAACAACTTTAGTTATTATAAATTCACTTAGGTAATTTTTTATGAGTCAGGATTAATGCTTCATGTTTTTATTTTATTATTTTTTTAATATTTTTAAAATTTATTTCAGAGAGAAAGGAAGAGGGATAGAAGAGAGAAACATCAATGATGAGAGAGACTCATTGACTAGCTGCCTCCTGCATGCCCCCTACTGGACTGGACGGATTGAGATCACAACTCTAGCATGTGCCCTTGGCTAGATTCAAACCAGGGACCCTTCGGTCGGCACACCAATGCTCTATCCACTGAGCCAAACCAGCTAGGGCAACAATTTATGGTTTTAGAAAATTGCTCATGTCATCTAATTATTTAAAATGTTATTCATAGTATTTGCCCCTTATTATAATGTTAATTCCTGCAAGAATAGCAACTATGCCCATTCTTTCAATTGTTTATAATTCAAACAAACATATATATAATTTTTAGATAGAGAGAAGCATTGATGTGAGAGAGAAACACCTATTGCCTCCCATATGTACCCTTTGCAGGGATTGGACCTGCAATCTAAATATGTGCCCTGACTGATAATCAAAACTGCAACCATTTGGAGTATGGGGTGATGCTCCAACACACTTAGCCACTGGGCAAATCTAATTTTAATTTTAATTGTGTAATTTTTTTCCCTGGTCAGTAAAAATAAACCTTTGCAAATTTTGTTGCTCTGTTCAAAGAGATAACTTTTGGATTCATTGATTGTTTTTCTTATTTTTTTATCTCATCATTTACCAAAATTGTATTTTATTTTATTTTTTTTACCAAGGATGAAGCTACATTAAATTATCAGAATTACCCAAAGTCTATAGTTTACCTTACAGTTGACTATTAGTGTATCTATAACCATAATATTATTCAGAGTATTTCATTGCTCTTCAAGTTCTCTGTGTTCTACCTATTCCTCTTTCCCCCAATCTATCTTTGACACCCACTGTATGTTTGTTTTTTGTTTTGTCTCCCTAGTTTTGCCTTTTCCAGGATGACATGTACTTGGGATTATAAAATAGATAGCCTTTTATTTTATAAATTATTTTAAAAAATATTTATTGTTGCAAGTATTACATATGTACCCTTATCTCCCTACTAGAGACTCAGTGCATGAAATTCATGCATTGCTGCAGGAGGGGGGGTGGGTCCCCTCAGCCTAGCATGCACACTCTCCAATCTAGGACCCCTTGGAGGATGTCTTACTGCTGGTTAAGACCCGATCTCATGGATTAGGCATAAATCAGCAACTGGACATCCCTCTCACAATCCTGAACCGCTGGCTCCTAATCGCTCACCTGCTTGCCTGCCTGGTCACCCCTAACTGCCCCCCTGACAGTTTGGTTGCCCCAAGCAGCCTGCCATTCAGTCATTTGGTGATCCCTCATTAATTCCCCTGCCAGCCTGATCAGCCCACACAACCTGCTTGTTATTTTGTTTGGTCATCCCTCACTAACCCCCTGGCCAGCTTGGTTGAAGGCAGCCATTTTTGTGATGGTGAGATGGTCAATTTGCATATTACCTCTTTATTATGTAGGATTGTCCTCTCCCAGGCTGCCTCCACCCTCCCCGGCCATGGCCTTCAACCTCCATGATCTGTCTCCACTGGTTATGCTTATACTAGAGGCCAGGTGCATGTATTCATGCATGGGTGGGATCTGGCTGACTTCATCCCAATTGGAGCCTATTGGGGTGGGGCTGGCAGAGGGAGAGTCTGTGGGAGTTTGGCCAGCCACCCTGACTCTAATCAGGGTCAGAGGGGGTCAATCTGGGCCCTGACCTGGGCCAGTTGGCCACCATTGTGCACATCTTAGTAATTGGTTGTTCCGGTCATTCTGGTCACTCTAATGTTCCAGTCACTTGCTTTTTAAATACATAGATGCATACAAGTTCTTTGGTTGATTTCTAACCCTCATATACTATCTTTCCTCCCACCTTCACAGCCTTCCCTCTTGCTTTTGACAGTCTGTTCAATAATGCTATGTTTCTGGATCTATTTTTGTTTATCAGTATATATATATATTTTTATCTCTCTCTTTTTTTTTATTATTGTGTTACAGGTATACATATCTTCCCATTGCCATCCCCTCCCAGGCATACCCTAACCTCCCAGTGTCTTGTGTTCATTGGTTATGCTTATATGCATGCATATAAGTCCTTTGGTTGATCTCTTATCTACCCCACCTCTTCTTAACCTTCCTGCTGTAATTCGACAGTCTGTTTGATGCTTTACTGCCTCTGTATCAAGCCTTTGTTCATCAGTTTTATAATGTTCTTTATTATCCACAAATGAGTGAGATCATGTGGTGTTTCTCTTTCATTGACTGGCTTATTTCACTTAGCATAAAGCTCTCCAGTTCCATCCAGGTTGCTGCAAATGGTAAAAATTCCTTCTTTTTTATGGCAGCATAGAATTCCATTGTATAGATGTACCATAGTTTTCTGATGTTGTTCATTATATCTCACAAGTGAGTGAGATCATGTGATGCTTATCTTTCTCTGACTGGCTTATTTCAGTTAGCATAATGCTCTCCAGGTGCCTCCAGGCTGTCTCAAAGGGAAAGAGACCCTTTTGTTTTACAACCATGTAGTATTCCATTGTGTATTAGTACCACAGATTTTAATCCAGTCATTTTCTGATGGGCACTTAGGCTGTTTCTAAGTCTTAGCTATGTGCTGCTAAACTTGTGCTGCTATGCACATAGGGGTGCATATATCCTTTCTGATTGATGTTTCTAGTGTCTTCGAATATATTCCTAGAAGTGGGATCACTGGATCAAATGGGAGTTTCATTTTTAACTTTTTGAGGAAACCCCATACTGTTTTCCACGGTGGCTGTACCAGTATGCATTCCCATCAGCAGTGTACCAGGGTTCCCTTTCTCCACAGACTCAGCAGCATTTGCTGTTTGTTGAATTGTTCATGATAACCATTCTGACTGGTTTGAAGTGGTACCTCATTTTTGTTTTGATTTGCATCTCTCAGTTGATTAGCGACTTAGATCCTTTTTTTCATATACCTTTTGGCCTTCTATCTGTCTGCTTTGGAGAAGTGTCTTTTTAGTTCCTTTGCCCATTGTTGAATTAGGTTATCTTTTTATTGTTAAGTTGTATGAGTCCTCTATAAATTTTGGAGATTAAACTCTTATCAGGTGTAACATTGGCAAATATGTTCTCCCATGCAGTGAGCTCTCTTGTTATTTAGCTGTTTCCTTTGTTGGGCAAAAGATTTTTATTTTTATGTAGTCCCATTTGTTTATTTTCTTCTTAGTATCCATTGTCCTAGGAGATGTGTCAGTAAAGATATGGCTACAACATATGTCTGATATTTTGCTGTCTATGAATTCTTCTAAGATTTTTATGGTTTCCTGTCTTACATTTAGGTATTTTATCCAATTTGAGTTTATTTTTTGTGTATGGAGTAAGTTGATGGTTAAGTTTCATTTTCTTTTTATATCTGACCAATTTTCCCAGCACCATTTATTGAAGAAACATTCATTTAGTATAATGATTTGGGTCGATTTCTACGTTATCTGTTCTGTTCCATTGGTCTATATATATGCTCTTATGCCAGTACCAGGCTATTTTAAGAACAGTGGCTTTGTAATATAACTTGATGTCTGGTATTGTATCCCTCCAACTTCGTTCTTTTTTTTTTCTCATAACTGTTGTGGTTTTTGGGGTCTTTTTTTAATCCCATTCTGTTTTTGGAGAATTTGTTCTATATCTGTGAAATATGCCATTGGTATTTTAATGTGGATTTCATTGAATCTATAGATTGCTTTGGGTAAAGTAGACATTTTGGTTATCCTGATTCTACCAATCCATGAGCATGGTATAGTCTTTCACTTGTTTATATCTTTGTCTATCCCTTTTTTCAATGTCCTGTAGTTTTCTGAGTCCAAATCCTTCATCTTCTTGGTTCATTTTATTTCTAGATATCTTTCTTAATACTTTTTGTTGCAATGGTAAATGGGATTTTCTTTTTTAGTTTTTCTTTCTGTAAGTTCATTATTAATGCATAAAAATGCCATATATTTCAGGGTGTTAATTTTGTATCCTGTTACATTGCTGAATTCATTTATTATTTCTAGTAGTTTTTTGATGGAGTTTTTACAATATCATCAGTGAATAATGAAAGTTTTTCTTCTTTTTTTCCAATCTGGATGCCTTTTATTTCTTGTCTGATAGCTACAATTAGCACTTCCAGTACTATATCGAACAAGAGTGGTGAAAGTGGACATTCTTGTCTCATTCCTGTTCTTAGGGGAAATGGTTTTAGTCTTTGTCCATGGAGCATGATGTTTGCTGCAAGTTTTTCATATAAGACTTTTTTTATGTTGAGGTATGATTCCTCTATTCTTACTTTTCTGAGAGTTTTTATCAAGAAAGGTCCTTGGATTTTGTCAAATGTTTTTTTCTACATCAAGTAATATGATTTTGTTATTTTTGCCTCTCAATGTGATTATGGATTGTATAATGTTTATTGATTTCCAGCTTTGTACCAGCCTTGCATCCCCAGAATAAATCCCACTTGGACATGGTTTATGATCTTTTTAATATATTATTGGATGCGATTTGCTAATTTTTGTTGAAGATTTTAGCATCTAAGTTCGTCAAGATTATTGGCCTCTAATTATCTTTTTTATAACATCTTTATCTGGTTTTCAGGATTAGGGTATCGCTGGCTTCATAAAAAGAGCTTGGAAAGTGTTCCTTCTTTGTTTTTTTGAATTATCTGAGTAGGATAGGTTGTAGTTCTTTGAATGTTTTGTAAAACTCCCATTTAAAGCTGTCCAGACCAGGGCTTATGTTTGCTGGAAGCTTTTTGATTACTGCTTCAATTTCCTCAGTAGTTATTAGCCTGTTCAGATTTTCTGATTCTTTCTGATTGAGTTTTGGAAAATTGTATTTTTCCAGGTATATGTCCATTTCGTCTAGGTTGTACAGTTTGTTGGAGTATATTTGTTTGTAGTATTTTTATTACAATTCTTTGTAATTTTGTGGGGTCAGTTGTTGCTTCAACTCTTTCATTTCTGATTTTGTTTATTTGAGTCCTTTCTATTTGTTTCTTGATGAGTCTGGATAGGGTTTCATCAAGCTTGTTTATCTTTTCAAAGAACCAGCTCTTGGTTCTATTGATCTTTTGTTTTTATTTATTTTTTATGTGTTTGTTTGTGGGTTTTTGTTTTGTTTTGCTTTGTCTCTATGTCATTTATTTCCACTCTGATCTTTATTATTTCCTTCCTTCTACTTCTTGTGGGCTTTTCTGTTGCTCTTTTTCTAATTTTTTATATTTAGTATTAGATAATTTATTACCAGTTTTTTTCTTGTTTTTGAAGTAGGCCTATAATGCTACGATCTTCCCTCTCAGAACTGCTTTCACTGTGTCCCACAGATTTTTTTCTTTTTTTTTAGTTATGTACATGTTTTATTTCCTTTATTAAATTATGAGTTCCTTTTTTATTGTTTAAAGTATTACAAATAGTAGTACATATGTTTCCTTTTCTTTTTCCCCTATTGATCTCCCCTGACCTTCCCTAGCAACCCAGTACATGCCCTCACCTGCCCCCCTCCCCAGTGTCTTATATCCATTGGTTATGCTTATATACATGAGTTTTCATTGCCATTTGTTTCCAGGAGGGTTTTTTTTTTTCTCTTTGATCTCTTTGTTAACCCACTCATTGTTTAATAGCATGCTATTTAGCCTCTAATTGTTTGGTTGTTTTTATTGTAGTTGATTTTCAATGTTATACCTTTTTGATCTGAGAAGATGCTTAATATTATTTCAATCTTCTTGAATTCAAGGGAGACTTAACCTGTGTCCTACTGTGTGGTCTAGCTTTGAAAATATCTAATGTGCACTTGAGAAAAATGTATATGATGCTAGCCTTTTTAGATTCAATTTCTTTTCACTTAGCAGCATGCTTTTAATTTATTTTCATAGCTTGATAGCTTCTTTCTTTTTAGCACTAAATAATATTTTATTATCTAGTTGTATCATAGTTTGTTTATGCACTTACCTAATAAAGACTGTCTTGGTTGTTTACAAGTTTTCATAATTATAAATAAGCCTAATATAAATATTGTGTGTGTGTGTGTTTGTGTGTGTGGGGGGGGGGGGCATGGTTTCAACTCATTTGGGTAAATACCAATGAAAGTGATTGCTGGATTATATAAAAGTATGTTTAATTTGTAAAAAATAAAAAGCCAAATTATCTACTAAAATGACTGTATAATTTTGCATTACCACCAGTAGTAAAGACAAGAGTTCCTATTCTTCCATATCTATACCAGCATTAGGTATTGTCAGTGTTTTTAATTTGGGTTTATGGTGGTATCTTGTTTTAATTTGCATTTCCCTGATGATATATGATTTGTAGCATCTTTTCATATGCTTATTTGCACTCTATATATCTTGTTTGTTGTGGTGTTTGTGAATGGTTTTTGACACATTTTTTTAAACTTTCAATACCATTTATTTGAGTTATGTTGGTACAGTACTTTACAGGTTTGGACAGATACGCAAAGAGTAATTTTGTTTATTTGTAAGCTACTTCCTAAAGGCAATATTTGGTAATATTAGAGTTCACATCTTTGGGGGCCCATTTTTAATTGGGTGTTTATGTGTTTGTTTTGAATAATAGTTCTTTATCAGATGAGGCTTGTGCAAATATTTTCTTCCAGTTTTTGGCATGCCTTTTAATTCTTTTTATATTGGCTTTCACAGAACAGAAGTTTTTACTTTTAATAAAACACAGCTTATTTCTTCATGAGTGTGTCTTTAATGTTGTATCTAAAGAGGCAAAACCATATGGAAAGTAATCTCCTTGTTACCTTTTTTGAATTAAATAATTTTGTGTTTTACATTTATGTCTGAGGTCTGTGTCTACAATCATTTTTTTTTTTTGGCATATGTTTGTCCAGTTGTTCCAACACTATTTGTTCAAGAGACTACTCTTGTTCCATTGAATTCATTGTCTTTGTTCTTTTGTAAAAAATCAGTTGTCTGGCCCTAGTTAGTTTGGCCTGGTGGACAGAGCATTGGCCCTCAGACTGAAGAATCTGGGTTTGTATTGAGTCAAGGGCATGTAGACTTCATTCCCTGCCTTACTGTTGAGGGTGAGGGGGAGAAGAAGGCAACCAATCTATGTGTCTCTTTCATGTCAATGTTACTGTCTCTTCTCTTCCCTTCTACTTTTTCTAAAACTCAATGGAAAAACATGTTTGGGTGAGGATTAACAACAACAACAACAACAAATCAGTTGACTGTATTTTATGAGTTAATTTCTGGGCCCACTATTTCAGTCCATTGATCTATTTATTCTTTCACCAAAATTATATTGTTTTGAGTAGAGTAGCTTTGTAATAAGTCTTTAACTCAGGTAGTGGTGGTCTTTCAACTTTGTTCTATTCTTTCAAAATTGTGTTGGCTATTCTGGGTCTTTTGTCTGTCTATATAGTCTAAAAGGAAGTTTTTTGCATCTATGAAATAACTCACTGGGATTTTTATTAGGATTGCATGGAATCTAAAAATCAAGTTAGGAAGATATGACATCTTGAAAATATTTAGTTTTTGTATTAATGAACATGTAGTATCTCTTCATTTGGTTAGTTCTTATTTAATTGTATTTATTGGAGTTTTATACTTTTCCTCATATAGATTTTGTACATATTTTGTTAGCTTTAAATCTAATATTTCATTTTGGGGGTTCTAATGTAAAGGGCATATTATTATTTTTAATTTTTTTGTTACTTCTTTTTTTATAATATATTTTATTGATTTTTTACAGAGAGGAAGGGAGAGGGATAGAGAGTTAGAAAGATCGATGAGAGAGAGAGACATCGATCAGCTGCCTCCTGCACTCCCCCTACTGGTGATGTGCCCACAACCAAAGTATATGCCATTGACCTGAATCAAACCTGGGACTCTTCAGTCTATAGGCCAACGCTCTATCTATTGAGTCAAACCGGTTAGAGTGTTTGTTGAATGTTTTAGAGTTATCTGTTAGATCTAGTTGGCTTATAATTCAAGTCTTCTATTTTCTTATTAATTTTCTTTGTCTTTCTCTTTCATACACTATTGAAAGTTGGGTATTAACTATAATTATATTTTTGAATTGCCAATTTATAAATTCATTCTATCACTTTTTGTTTTATGTATTTTGATGCTCCATTACTATGTACATATTCTGTATGTATGTATTTTTCATATAATCCTGATGGATTGACACTTTTTTACTTTAAATTTTACAAGTAAAAATTTTGTTTTAATGTCTACTTTGTGGGTATTGCTTGCATAGTATAACTTTTAACAGCTTTGTACTTTCAATTGTCTTTGAATTGAAGTCTCTTTTGTATGATTATTGGATTGATTTTTAAATTACTGTTTATTTTTTTAATTGAATTGGTGTTCATTTACATTTAGTGTAAATATTAAAAGTAGTATTTATGTCTGTTATTTTGGAAAATTTTTTGTTTATGTCTTATATATTTATTTTTTCCTTTTTTGTATTACATAAGTATTTTCTAGTATAACATTTTAAATCTATTATTGTTTTTAAATTATATAAGTTTTAGTTGTTTTCTTAATGCCTGCCCTATAGATTACATTTGACATCTTATTAAAAATGATTTTAAAAAATAATAACATATGGCAAATCTGGAAATTAAATAGCACCTCTTTCCAGGATATGTTGTTTTAGCTGTTGTGGTTGTTTCTGTTTAGTAACTTTGCTTGACTATTGCTGTGAAGTCTATATTCTATGTCATGTGAGGCCACTAGAGTCTCTGATTAGTTATTCCAGTTGTCAGTTAATAATTAAACAGAAATTTCCTTACATTTTTTTGAATCAATTATTCTTCCAGCCTTTGCTGAGTGGTTGCATGTAGTATATGTTGGGGTATGTGTTCACTTACTCCACTGGTAATTCAAAATTTTGCCTTAGCCTTTATTGCTTGACCAGATCCTCAGGTCAGTCAAAGTGAAAGAGCAGTGCTTTCTCTTGTCTTTCCTGGACATGCACACAGCCCTTTATATATTTATGACCTTCTAGATTTCCAGGAAGATGTCAGAGGAATATGACATTTCATTTATCAGGGTTTTCTTTTTTAAGACTTTTGCCAGTCTCTTGTTAGCCCAAAGTCAGGCAGCTTTAATGCTGAGCAATTAGCCATGATCATTTACCACACATGCCTTGGAGATGGGGCTATTCCTGCAGAATGCGATCCTTAAGTCAGGTCAAATGAAGACAAACCCTGACAAAGGAGCTTTAATCAAGCTTATGGACAAGTCAAATGGTGATATTCCTGTGGGTAAATTTTTTTTTGTGGTGCTTGAAGTCAGTTCTTACTCTTCTGGTAGCTTCTAGGATGCTGGTTTTCATAACTACCCTAGTTGTAAGGCTATTCATTTTCAAAGTATTGAAGAGCTGCAGAGAAAGGAGTGGGATCAAGACCAATTAAAGTGACTCAAAGACTGAAATTCAGCTTAAAAAAACTGTCTTTCTTATACTTACAAGCCTTTAGCAATTTCCAGAGTTCTGAAAAGGTTAGTTTTGACACTTTTTGTGCTCTTTTTGCTTTTTTTGGAGAAGCAGATTTTCAGAAGTCTTTATTCTGCCATTATGGGCTATTCTGCTGTTTTTTGTAATTTCTTTTTCAAAGATCAGTAAATCTCTTAGCTCAAGAATATAGATAAGTAGTTACTATAACAGAAAGTGAGAAAAGTAAGAGTTGAAATTGACCTTAATTAAGGAATAGTGACTGGGAAGAAGGATGAGAGAGATGTCTTGTGGTGAAGTTTATATAGAGAGAGATTTTGGCCACATAGCTGTAGACTTTACAAAAAAAATAGTGAAAGGGCACACACAACATATGTACAATTCATTACAACATGTATATATTTTTTTATATTTATATGGATATTTTTGAGAGAGGGTAAGAGAGAGGGAGAGAGAAACATTGATTGACTGCCTCCTGCATGCCCACCATCAGGGATCAAGCCCACAACCCAGGTAGGTTCCATGACTGGGAATTGAAACTGCAACCTTTCTGTGCTCAAGCAGATGCCCAACCAACTGAGCCATACTGGCCAGGGCTTTAGTACATACATTTTATATCAAAAGAAACAAACTATTTTGCCCAACCATTGTGCCTCAGTCGTTGAGTGTCAATCTCTGGGCCAGAAGATCACAGTTCAATTCCCAGTCAGGGCATATGCCAGGGTTATGGGCTTAATCCTCCATGTGGGGCAAACTATATGATTGATGAGTCTCTCTCATTATTGATGTTTCTTTTTTATGTTTATTTATTTATATTATTTATTATTGGAAATGTTACATGGCCCCCCCCCCTGCCTCTTTCTGCCCTCTCCTGCCCCTGACTAGGCCCTCACCACCCCATTTTCTGTCTTCATTTGTTATGCACAAATGTATACAAGTTTCTATCACTCTCACCCTCTCCATTCTTCTCCGAAATCAACAAAAATATATTTTAATTTTTTAAATAAGAAAAAAGTATAAATATTGAGCTCTGGTAGTGCTGCATATTATTGAATGTATCTAGAGAAAAATTGACTGATGTCTTCAATTAATTTTTTGAAACATTTCAAAAAAGGATGAATTCGTGGATGACTAGAAGAATCTACAACTATGTAAAAAAAGTAAGTTCAGTGAAAGTTAATGTTTATATAGTTACTTACTATGAAATCTCTCAAATTTGCCTTATTTAAAAATATAATAAAATGTTATGGTAAAATCTTCAAGGTCTTACATTTGAAATATATTTTAAATAGTGCCCTAAAATAAATGATTCTTTTTTTTCCCTAGAATTAAGAAACTTTGGCAATATTGATAGAAAACGGAAGAGATAACTCAATTATTGTCAAAGGGATACAACTAAAATCCTCCAAAAAATTGAGAAAATGTTATAAAAGAGAGCTATATCTTTACTAAACTATGAGAAGAGAAATTAGTATCAGTTACAGCTCCGTATAGGTATCATTTTGGAAGCTATATTCTAATAGAATGAAACATGAAACACTGCTTTCCATTTTTCAGTACGATTTCTGTAATGTATATGAATTAGATATCAAACTTTTATGAGACCAATGAACACAATGGTTTAGTTCAAAGCTCTGTAAAAATAAAATCGGTTCATAGGAATCTTGTGAGGTAAAAATTGTACATGCTAACATAAAAATGCAATCCAGTCTGTGTATACCATCTTCTTTTCCCCAGGAACTACATTAGCCTGCAGTTTAGAATTTAACATAAAGCATAATGTATTATCATCTGGACCAGATTATTAGCCTGTCTTTTGCAGAATAGCTAGGTTTTAACTTAATGTGATTGCATAATAAAAAGGTTGGCCGCACACAGTAAAAATGTATCAGTAGTCACCACCACAGCAGAATCTATTACATAATTGGAAGCACAAAGTAGTGCCTTTGGAATTGAGAGGAAGAAATTGAATAGCTGGCTTATCATGCTGTTTAACAAAGCAGGGATCAGGAATGTAGGCAGTAACATACAGACATCACAGGTCATCCAGGCTGTGCAGATCTCTATACCTGAAAGAAGAAATGGAGCCCAGATAGACAGGGCTGTTTGAGTCTATTTAATCACCTTAGGAGATGTCTGTACTCTGTTTATCTTGCTCTCTTTTATGGACAAATAGGAGCTCTCAGAAAAATAAATGTACTGAATCTCTGCTCCAGAGAGAATGAAAAAGAACTTTGTAATAATCTAAAACAACATTTTAATATCTACTTAGTACCTAATATAGAGCCAAGAACATAGTAGTGACCCAGGAAATGTTTGCTGATTAAATAAAGGCATGATTGAATTAATGCATTCTTTTTTTTATCACTCGTATGGAATAGATAATATATACAAGGATTTGTGCATGATTGCAGGCAGAATATAAAGCTTTATGGTGCTAGGTCTCAAGAAACCTATAATTTACCAGGGAATTGTTACAAATATTTATTCCATAGACATGAAGTGATAAGACCTATGTGTAAGAGAAAATTTGGGAGCTACTGGAGCATAAAAGCAGTTAGGATCATCTTGGAAGTCTGAGAATTCAGTTGCATTTGGAAGGATGCTAATATATCAATAGTAGGAAAAGAGGATGAGGAATTTAGGCTATTATAGGTAAATTTAGGTAAAAGAATGGGAATGGAATGAACAAAATAAAATTTTTCTTTTGTAATCAGCTTTATATAATTCACATAGAACATAATTTTAAAAGTCTATATAGTTTAGTGAGGTTTGATACATTTATATAGTTTTATTAGTGGCCCAGTGCATGAAATTCATGCATGGGGGCAAGGTGGGGGTTGTTCCTCATCCTGGCCTGCACCCTCTACAATCTGGGATTCTTCAGGGGATGTCTGACTAAACCAGCATTAGGACAACCCTCTCTCAATCTAGTATCATTGGCTCCTAACTGCTCACCTGCCTGCTTGCTTGATTGCCCCTAACTACTTCACCTGCTGGCCTGCTCTCCCTCAACTACTTCTCCTTCCTCCACACCCACCCCCCTGGCCTGTTCTCTCCCAATTGCCTCACACTGCTGGACTGCTTGCCCCAAACTGCTCCCCGCTGCCAACCTGTTCACCCCAAACTGGCCCCCTATGTTGGCCTGCTCACCCTCAATTTGCCCCTCCCTCCAGCCTGATCACCCCCAACTGCCCTCCCTCCTGGCCTGATCTCCCCTGTCTCTGCCTTGGCCCTGCCATCATGGCTTTGACTGTAAGATCTCCCAGAAGGTCTCCTGGTCTAATTAGCATATTACCCTTTTATTAGTATAAATAACCATAACAATCATGATATAGACCATTTCTATCACTTATAAAAGTTCCCTCTTATTGATTATTACCACAGAATGAACACAGCTGTATTTTTAAGTCTTAGATATCAGAACTCCAGATTGAGTCTTATGGGAATAAAATCAAAGTATTGTCAGAGCTGGCTTCTTCTGTAGACTTCAGAGGGAAATCCATTGCTTGCCTCCTACAGCTTCTAGAGCAGTGGTTCTCAACCTGTGGGTCGAGACCCATTTGGGGGTCGGATAACCCTTTGACAGGGGTCGCCGAAGACCATCAGAAAACACAGATATTTACATTATGATTCATTAACAGTAGCAAAATTACAGTTATGAAGTAGCAATGAAAATAATTTTGTGGTTGGGGGTCACCACGACATGAGGAACGGTATGAAAGGGCTGCGGCATTAGGGAGGTTGAGAACCACTGTTCTAGAAGCTCTCACTATCTCTCACCTTGTGGCCATGCTAATCCGATCTTTTAGTGTCAAGTTGGTTCTCCTCTTCCTGTCACTCTTCCTTATGCTTTTCCTTCTGACTCCTGCACCTGCTCATTGTGAATATAAAAGGCCACCTGGGTAATCCAGGATAACATTTCTATCTCAAGGTTCTTTTTTTATTCAATATATATATATATATATATATATATTGATTTAAGAAAGAAAATGAGAGGGGGAGAGAGAGAAATATCAATTATAAGAGAGCATGACTGATTGGCTACCTCCTGCACATCCCACACTGGGGATCAAGCCCACAACCTGGGTCTGTGCCCTGACCTTGAATTGAATCAGGTTCATAGGTCAATGTTCAACCCCTAAGTCATTCTTGCTGCGTTCCACATCAAGTTTCTTAATCACATATGCACAATCTCTTTTATTATATTAAGTAACATTTACAGATACAGAGGATTGATACCTAAGGATATTTGGCAGGGCTGGGGGCGTTATTGACCTTGTCACATGTACTTTTCATATCAGTCTTCGGCCCCAAACCCTTGACCCTGGAAATCATTAATCTCTTTTTTTTTTTATAACTATAATTTTGCCTTTTCTAGGAAGTCATAAAAATGAACCATACAGCATAAAGTAGTCTTTTGGGTCTGATGTCTTTTTCTTAGCATGCTGCTTTTGAGATTTGTCCATGTTGTTGATGGTAACAGTGTTTGTTTTTCCTTTGTATTGTGGAATATGGGTTTGTTACAATTTGTTTATCCACTCACCAAGTGACCATCTTTTGAGTTTTTCCAGGATTCAACTATTATAAATAAAGTTGTTATGAATATTTAGGTGTAAGTATTGTTTTCAAATGAGTTCTTATTTCTCTTGGTTAAAATGGAACATTTGGAAAATGCCTTTATAAGAAGTACTTAAACTACTTCCATGTGCTTGCACTGTTTTGCATATTCAGCAATGAATGAGAGCTTCAGTTAATCTGGATTTTTACTTAAACTTATTGTTAGTTTCTGGCCATTTTAAATGGTATCTGTAATTAGCATTTTCATTTTATTAACAATGCCTTTTGAAAAGAGGATGTTTTTAATTTTGATAAAATTTAGGTTATAATTTTTTTTTATTTTCTGTTTGATGCTTATAGTTGTTTAGAATTACTTGCCTAGTCCAAGGTAACATTGATTTTTTTTTATAGGCTGTCTTTTAGAAGTTAATAAATTTAGGTACATTTAGGACTGTGATCGACGTAGAACTAATTATTAAATATGGTGTGAGGTACACTTTTGATTCACTTTTGTCTACATGACCAATTTCAAAGAAAGGCTAATAAATAAATCTGAAAGTATACAGACAAATAATATAAATACTATTGTAAATATACTATGTATTTTGAATAATTTTAAATTTGCAAAATAGTTGTAAAGATAGTACATAATTCCCCTAACTCACTTATCAGTTTACCATATATGGAAGTACGTAGGTTTTTTAAATGTGTTTCTTTAAATGTAAGTGCTGCTGTCTTTCTGTTCTCAAGTATTATCTTCTGAAATTACCCCTTTCTGCTTTTTTCTTCTGGGAGTTTCTCCTTGTCAGATAAGAGAGTCCCTTATTTCATTCTTGGTATTTTCATTTTGTCCATTTGTCTCACTTTTATTCATTCATTCATTCAGTCAGTCATTCATGGTCTAAAGTTTTACATGTCTCCTTTTTCCCCAATTGACTCCCTTTCCCCCCAGCCATTCCCACCCCTAGCAAGCCCTCAACACCCCAGTGTCTCTGTCTATTGGTTATTTTAACATGCATGCATTTAAGTCCTTTGGTTGTTCACTAACACCCTCTTCCCTACCATTTGTCTTTGAGTCTATTCTTGTTCATCTAATTGTGTTGATCATTATTATGTTGATCATTATATCCCACACATAAGTGATATTATGCGATATTTATATTTCTCCAAATGGCTTATTTCGCTTAGCATAAAGCTCTCCTGTTCCATCCAGACTATTGCAAATGGTGAAAGTTCCTTCTTTTTTATGGCAGCATAGTATTCCATTGTGTAGAAGTACCACAGTTTTTTAATCCACTCATTTGCTGAGGCCATTTCCAAATTTTAGCTATGGTGAATTGTGCTGCTATGAACAGAGGGGTGCATATATCCTTTCTGATTGGTGTTTCAGGTTCTTGGGATATAGTTCTAGAAGTGGGATAACTGGGTCAAATGGGAGTTCCATTTTTAACTTTTTGAGGAAACTCCATACTGTTCTCCACAGTGGCTGCACCAGTCTGCACTTCCACCAGCAGTGCATGAGGATTCCTTTTTCTCTACATCCTCCCAGCACTTGTCCTATGTTGATTTGTTGATGATTGCCATTATGAGAGATCTGAAATGATATCTCACATTGTTGTTTTGATTTGCATCTCTCGGATGATTAGAGACTTTGAGCATGTTTTCATATATCTTTGGACCTTCTATATATCTGCTTTTCAGAAGCATCTATTTAGATCTTTTGCCCATTTTTTGTTTGATTCATTTATCTTTCTTTTGTTAAATTGTATGAGTTCTCTGTAATTTTTGGCGATTAAACCTTTATTGGAAATATCATTGACAAATATGTTCTCCAATGTAGTGTGCTTTCTTTTTGTTTCATTGATGGTTTATTTTGCTGTGCAAAAGCTTTTCATTTTGATGTAGTCCCATTTGTTTATTTTCCTCTTAGTCACCATTAACCTTGGAACAATATCTATAAAGATATTGCTAAGACATATGTTTGCTATTTTGCTGCTTATGGAGTCTTGTAGAATGTTTATGTTTTCCCATCTTACATTCAAGTATTTTACCCATTTTCTGTTGTTTTTTTTGTGTGTGTATGGTATAAGTTGATGATGTAGTTTCATTTTTTTTTCATCTATCTGTCCAAATTTCCCAGCACCATTTATTTAATAGACAGTTTCGACCCCATTGTATGCTCTTGCCTCCTTTGTCAAATATTAACTGAGTATATTGACTTGGGCCAATTTCTGGGTTCTCTATTCAGTTCCATTGGTCTATATATCTATTCTCCTGCCAAGACCAGGCAATTTTGAGAACCTTGGCTTGGAAATATAGCTTAATATTTGATAATGTGATCTCTCCAAGTTTGTTCTTCTCAGGACTGATGTGGCTATTGAGGGTCTTTTTTTATTCCCAATGAATTTTTGGAGAGTTTATTCTAGGTCTTTGAAATATGTCCTTGGTATTTTAATGGGGATTGCATTGAATCTGTAGATTGCTTTGGGTAGTATAAATATTTTAATGATGTTGTTCCTACCAATCCTTGAACATGGTATAGTCTTCCATTTGCTTATGTCTTCTTCTATCTCATTTTTCAATGCCCTTTAGTTTTCTAAGGACAGATATTTTATATCCTTTATTAAGTTTATTTCTAGGTATCTTAATTTTTTTTGCTGTAATGATAAATAGTATTTTTTTTTTGGTTTGTTTCTCTTTCTGTGGGTTCATTACTGGTGTATGAAAAGGCCAAAGATTTCTGGGTCTTAATTTTGTATCCTACTACATTGTCAAATTAATTTATTAGGTCTAGTAGTTTTTTTGATGGAGTGTTTGGAGTTATCTATTTATAGTATCACTAGAGGCCTGGTGTGAGAAATTTGTGCCTGTGGGTGGTGTCCCTCAGCCCAACCTGCAACCTGTCCAATCTGGGACCCCTCGAGGGATGTTGGACTGCCCATTTAGGCCCAATCCCAGTGGCATTGGGCCTAAACTGGCAGTCACACATCCCTCTCACAAACGAGGACTGCTGGCTCCCAACTGCTCACCTAGGTACCTTCCTTATTGCCCCTAACCACTTCTGCCTGCCAGCCTGGTCATCCCCTAACCACTCCCTGCCAGCCTGTTTGATCCTAACTGCCCTCCCCTGCAGGCTTGAATGCCCCCAACTGTCCTCCCTTTCAGGTGTGGTCACTCCCAACTGCCTTCCCCTGTTGGCCATCTGGTGGTGGTCATCTTGTGTCCACATTGGGGCAGGATCTTTGACCACATGCGGGCAGCCATCTTATGTGTTGGAGTGATGGTCAATCTGAATATTACTCTCTTATTAAATAGGTTAGGAGCCTGGTGAACCAGAAGGGGCTAGCTGGATTGCCCTGAAGGGCATCCCAGATTAGGGTGGGGTTCCCTTGGGGCATGAGGCGGTGTGGGTGAGGGGCCTATGGTGGTTTGCAGGCCAGCCATGCTCCCCTGTGACCCAAGTGGAGGCCCTGGTATCTGTAATTTATTTATCTTGCACAGTTGAAACTTTGTAGCCTGGAGTGCAGCCGAGTCTTCTGCTTCCTCCATGGTGGCAGCCATTACTGTTGAAATTTATATCTTCTATGATTGAAACTTTATAGCTTGGAGTGGAGGCCTGGGCCAGCCAGGGCAAGCAGAAAGTTTGGTGTCCTCTATCACCAGTTCAACCCTAGCCTCCTGCTCTCTCCAGCTCTGTGGCTGCCACCGTTTTTTGTTGAGATTGACTTATTTTCTATAACTGAAACTTTGTAGCCTGGAAGTCTGGGGTAGGCAGGGTGTGCAGAAAACTTGGCTTCTTCCATTGCCAGGGAAACCCAAGCCTCCCTTCTGCTCTCTCCATAGTGGCAGCCATCTTGGTTGGGTTAATTTGCATACTCACTCCTGATTGGCTGGTGGGTTTGGTTTGTGGGTGCAATGGAGTGATGGTTAACTTACATATTACTTTTTTATTAGATAGGATGTCATCTACAAATAAGATAGTGTTACTTCCATTTGTCTCATTTTTAGAAAAAAATTCATTTTCATCTATTTTCTTTTACTATGGTTTTAAAATAAACTCTTCCATCACAATTTTAATTCCAAAATATCTTTCATTAATGCTAACTCTGTTCTACACATATATTTGTGTTTTAGAGATATAATGGATTATGTTTTATTACTCTTCATTTTCCTTTCTGCATCATTTCTTACACACACACACACACACACACACACACACACACACATACACACAAACACACACACATGCTGGAGGTTTCTTAAAAACTTCATCATCCTTGATTGACCATATTTTACAAAGGAACATACAGGTCGATTGGCTACTTGGCATAGGTGGGAGAATAGAGTTAACTTGTGGGTTTTATTTTAGAGAAAATGTGCAGAGAACTGAGATGTATTTTGGCCAAATATAGATATTTCTGTATTACCATTAGGTTACTTCACTTTAGAACTTTCTGATCCTTTGTCTGGTCAAAAGATGTAATAATGCATGTGGTGTGGAAAATCATCCTTAAAAAACTTTTAAATAATCTCTTGCAAACCTCAATCATGATCTGTTCTTCTTAGCATTGCTAAGTCCTAACTGGAGGCAAAATAACTCCTTCTTTTCAGTACTCACATCTTGAATTGCATGAGGTTGCAGTTTGTTCTGTACAACCTTTATCTTCTACTCTTGCCCAGTCATCCTTTTGTTGAAATTTGACATTATTTAGTAATTTTGATAACTTCTTTCTTATTCTTATCATTATTATGGTTTAATTTAGTTTTTAACATTTTATTTTGATCTCAGGATAGAGAAGACATAAATGGATCTATTTTTGTTTTCTGTAAATCTCTAAATAATCAATTAATGAGAACAAAATTATTTTGATGCATAAACAATATGAAATTACAGGTTATAACTGACAAGCTAAACTCATATATTAGTATGCATATCTAATTTATATATTTATTTTACATTTTATGAAAATTCAGACTCACATTTAAGTTTTTGGAAGTGGTAAATATTTTAATATGCATATTATTCTTTTCAGTACTTTAGAAGAAAAACGTTTCCATTATTAAAAGTAAAGCATCTGTTAGGAAGTTGAATGACAGTAGTGACAACATTGTTATAAAGTGATTCACAAATGATATGTAACAATTTCTTAAATTCTTTTCCAAAAAATAGAAAAACCCAATAAAGCAAAACTTGCATAAGAACTAGATATGAGATTACACCATTATCCTATTACATATTCAGTTATGTATACTCGTCGATCATATGATAAACATATAATTATTGAGCTCTGAGTGCCATTACACTTTTAATTGCATGTGAAGAATATATTTTATGACTGTGGCTGCTATAAAATTTTATAAACTCATAGGCAGATACATTAATGCAAGAAAAGAAATGTCACACTTATAAAATTCAATTCCAGAGATAGTAAGAAAAAGTTTGTTTCTGAAAAAAAAAACTTCCAAAGAATGCATTGGAAGGATGAGAAGGGTATTAATGGTGCACAATTTGCTAAAATGTAGGATTATTTACATTGGAATGTTTCTAAAACAATTTTTAGAAAGTTAAATCCTACCAAAAATACAGAATATTTTAAACAACTCTATAATCTTAGATCTTCTAAATTACTGATCTAAAATGAACTCGAAAGCCTCTTGAAATAGAAAGCATATGGTCCTCCAAAAATATATATAATTAAGGTAACAAATTTGTAATCCTTATTGAGTATCCAAATTCTCAATTCTCACCAAATTACCTGAGGTATTGGTGCATACTAGTATTCAAAATATTGTATATAAAGTTTCTTTTCAAAATATCCTAATATCTTAAAGAGGATCAATCACAATATGTTAGAATGTTAAATTTGGAAAAAGAAGGCTGTAAATCTCCTATATAATAAAGAAGTAATATGCAAATTGACCATCACTTCAACACATAAGATGGCTGCCCCATGAGGTCAAATATGGCCACCACAAGATGGCCAGCAGGGGAGGGCAATTGGGGGTGACCAAGCCTTCAGGGGAGGTCAGTTGGAGAGACCAGGCCTGCAAGGGGGGGGCAGTTAGGGGTAACCAGGCCAGCAAAAGAGGGCAGTTAGGATTGACCAGGCCAGAAGGGGAGGGCAGTTGGAGGTGAACATTTTAATATGCATATTAAAATGGCAGGAGAACAGTTAGGCAGGAGAACAGTTAGGATCAATAAGGCTGGCAGGAGAACAGTTAGGATCAATAAGGCTGGCAGGAGAGTGGTTAGGGGGTGATTAAAATGTCAGGCAGAAGCGGTTAGGGGAAATCAGGCAGACAGGCAGGTGAGCAGTTGAGAGCCAGTATTATTGGATTGTGAGAGGGATATCTGACTGCCTGTTTAGACCCGATCCCAGGGGCTACCACAAGATTCCATCAAGGGAGGGCAGTTGTAGGTGATCAGGCCAACAGGGCAGGGATATTGGGAGGTACCAAGCCTGCAGGGGAAGTCAGTTAAGGGTGACCAGTCTGGCAGAGGAAGGCAGTCAGACATCCCTCAAGGGTTCCCAGATTGGAGAGGGTGCAAGCTGAGCTAAGGGACACATCTCCCCATTCATGAATTTCATGAACTGGGCATCTAATATATAATAAATTGTGAAATGCTAGATATAATTTTGTGGGGTATAATTCATGAGTACCTTACTCAAGAGTCATAGTTTCACTACTAGAAGTGAATTACAAAGTATGTAAATAAGTCAACCTCACTTAGAAATGCCACTTTCATAGGCCCCCAAGGCAGTGAGAGATGTTCTGGCTTTATAAGGGTCTGACAGAGCCAAGCACTACCTGATGGAATCAGGGAGTGTTGCAGTCTCTCTTGAATTTGCACTCTGGAGTCAGGATTTCTTTCCTCTACAAGTCTGCAGCCCATCTTTCCCTGTTTCTCCATGAATATGGCAGAATGTTTATTCCCCTCTCTGACCCTGCCACCACCCTTACTCCACACCCTCATTCCTGGTCACATATGGTATTAAGTTCATTCATGTGCAGGTAATATGAACAGCCCCTTTGTGTTAGATTTCCTTTTCTGGATCCTTCCACTATGCAGAGTCATGGAAGTTGAAAAGGCCAATGAGGCACCATACAGTGGAATGGCCAGTTGTGGCAGAGAAGTGAGCAGTGAGAAGTAGTAGCTCTCAGGGAAAGGGAAACACACTTGTTATAGAACTAGAGGCTGATGCACAGAATTTATACACAGGAGGGGCGTCTCTCAGCCTGGCCTGCACCCTCTCCAATCTGGGATCCCTTAAGATTGCTAGCTCCTAACCACTCACATGCCTACTGGCCTGATCCCCCTAATTGCTCTCCCCTACTGGCCTAATTCCCCTAATTGCACTCCCCTGCTGGACTGATCCCCTAACTGCTCTCCCCTGATGATCTTATCCCCCTAACTGTTCTCCCCTGCCTTCATAATCGCCTCTAACTGCCTCTGCCTCAGCCTCAGCCCCAGCACCATGGCTTTGTCTGGAAGGATGTCTGGGAGACCATCAGAAAGATGTTCAGTCTAATTAGCATATCACCCTTTTATTAGTATAGGTGTTTTTGTCTAATGAAAATCAGTAGTACTGGGAAGACAGATTATCTAATTATTAACAAGTAAATAAACAACTTCTCTCTTATAGGAATTGGGTAAGCATTACTTGGTTGGCACGTCCTCCAACATCTTTCCAAAATACAAACAAGTTATTTTAGGCTTAAGTGCTATGGAAAATTTTCTCTAATCTTGCATTTCTGTTATTTTAAAAAGATCTTCAGAATTACAGTCTTTGGTTATTTTGAGTTTTTGAGTTTATATATTAAATGAGGTTGAATTCAGGTTAAAAGAATAATGAATCAAGAACAAACCCCATGCTTACCTTCCAGCTGATAGAAATACTTATCCAAATTGTTTTAGGGAGAATTTTGATGATGTTAGTAACCCTCTTGTAATATAGTTAATACTGTAGAAAAAGAAGAGCACAGAAATCAAATTAACATAATAAATCCTCATCAACATGAGGCTTGAGGGTTTTACGTGGGGCTCAAACAAAATCAACCTGTTGGTAGTTATGAGATTGGAGAATATACTGCATCATATTGGTGAAGCAAAAGGCATTTGAACATCAGGGATGATGAACTTTAAGAATGCCAGATGAATAAATAAAAAGTATACGTCGGGAGTTTTCTTTTTTGATTTAGATATTTGACTGCTAGCCTGTCCTATATAATAAAAATACAATATGCAAATAGGCTGAACTGCTGAACAGCAGAACGACTATCCAGATGACCATCCAGGACCATGCTATGACACCCACTGGTGTCAGGCCAGCCAAAGCAGATGTGATGTGATTGGTTGGGAGCCCAGACATTGCCCCATAATTGTTCTGCAGAGGGCAGGAGGCCCAGGCCTCCAGCCGGTGGGGCAGTCAATCCAGGGGTTTCACGATCACCCCAAAGTGGGAGGCCCAGGTCACTGATTGGTGAATTGGGGTGGTTGTGAGGGAAGCCTGGATCCTATGTGCCGAGGGAAGCCATGCTGGCAGCCAGGAGAAGGATGGCTTACTCTTGCATGAATTTCTTGCATTGGGCCTCAAGTAACTTAAATAATATCCAAGATTTCAATAAATTATTCATATACCTAGAGAATATGAAAAAAAACACCTTAATAGAATATCTAAAATTATTTTTCAAATAAGTTAATCATACATTGATCAATTTTCAGTTGAGGTTTAGTATCTAGAGACACATTCATATGTTGTAGGTATAAAGTTGGCATTTCAACAGATACTACTTTAATAATCTTTCTATACTTACAGGACAACAAATTATGAATTTCAATATTAAAGCTTCCATTATAGAGCTCATATCAGAGTTTTCACCAAGAGGCAATTCACTATTTTTTATATAAAATATTAGGTTATCTTTTTTTTTTAAGTAGATATATCTGTATGCCAAAAAGCCTTTATCAGAGTAAAGGTTAACATTGGAGACATTAATCTTAAAGACCACAGTGAGGTCTTTGATTCTTTTGGGGGGATATGTTCTCCACATTTGTGCCACTAACATTTCTATGTGCCTTTTTTAGATGCTGCAACAGGAAACACTTCCATGCTGTACAATGGTGGTTTGATAATATATTTTCTCCTCTAAGCGCTGACTTGTATCTTTGACACAAAATACCTACTATGTGGTGCCAGGGAGTAAAGTGAATCAGGCTGTGTGCAGCAAAGTTTTCATGTTGGGCAAATGAATTAATGACTGGGCACCCTTTACACCACCAAAAAGAGCAGTTCCAATAGCAAAATATCACTACACATAACTAAAATACAACAAGAAGCAATAGAAACACTAGAAACATGTGCATTGTGAAATGAGTATTGACAGTTTTTTCTTTCTTACATGATTCCGCTGAATAAAATGCAATACCACGAAGCCCCTACAGGCTTCTGCCCTAAGAGCTCATCCCTGTTATGGTGGCAGCAGCAGCAGCACAGAGCAACAGACAGCACTGTCTGCCTCATTTCTCCTTTCCTGAATTTTTTCTTTTTTTTTCTTTCAAGTTTTTAATGTTTAATATTCAGAGTGATGAAAGAATAAGACACATCAAAATTGCTTCTGTTACACCTACCTAAGTCATTGCTCAAGTTGACTTCATTCAATGTTTGCATCTCTTTTTAAAAAGCACCAAACAATCATTGTTTTAGCATGGTTAAGCAAATGATACAAGATTATACAGGTAGTCAGAAAGTAGAGCTGGATTAGAACTCATGCCTGGCTCTTATAATCTGTGATCTCAGTGCTCTGTAATGCAGATATCAACTGTAGTACCTACCCTGAATGGAAGTGACTTTAAAGGGATAGAGATCATATGCAGGGGAGAAGGAAAGAATATTCCATCTGCTTTCACTGAAACACATAACGTCTCCTTCACTTAATCAGTAGAAGTTTGTTGTCTAGCTCCTGTGGATTGAATGGAGGCAGATGAGCAACTCTTAAGCAGCATGGCCCATGGATTTTGGAAGTCGGGACTCATAGGTAATTATAGGGCAAGTGCTAGGCGACTGGCTGCTTCAAATGGAAATAGGTAATAGTTTCATAGGTAGCTAGCAAGGAAACATTGAAGTTTTAAGGATTGCAGTTAAATCAGACACTGGCATCCTGAAATTATGGGTTTTTCAGCTTTTACATTTGTATGAGTCAGGTGAGGAGGAGTAACAGGAATTCTCCATGTAAACACTCTTAATGTTTTTGTTTTAATTAAACTTCTCAATAAAACAGTGAGCATAGTTAATATTTCAGACAGTTCTAGGGTTTCATAGAGGAATGTAACATGGATATGACTCTACTCAACTAATTAGTGGGGATGCCCATGAAAGTTTAGTGATGATTGTGCCAAATAATCAAAACAACTATTATGTATTCATTATCAATTTAGTGAAAAGATCTTGTGCTGAGAGCTATGAAGACACAAAAAATATGTCCTTATAGGAATTTAAATTTACTAGGGAGACTGAGATATGTGTACAAAGCAACTGTGTTGAAAAGCATTTAAATCGGTAAATTAGTTACCATTACAACCAAAATAGATATGTTTAGTAATAAGGAATAAAATTTAATATAATGAAAATCCAGTTGTTCAAGATTAGGGAAGAAAAACTGATTATTAAGGCATTTCAGCAACATCATGGCTCCTAGGATGATTCAGTTTTGCACCAAGATCAATTTGACCTGACAGAAATGAAAATCTCAGTTTCTCAACAAAACAAAAAATATCTAGTGTGAAATGAACAATTACCAGTGAATGCCCAGTCTCTAACAACTCTAATGTTTCTATAAAAAGTACAAACTTTACTGCAGTGCAGGAGCAGTTTGTCAGGCAATAATGCTTGGAGGCATTGAAAAGCAATCTGCTACTTAAAAAAGTTGTGTCTTGGCAGATAGCCATCAAAGGGAAGATTAAGTATATCTATTTCCCTTGTTTGCAAACCTGTTCCTTAGTATAAAGTAAAACAAATGCTATTTGTGATAGATTGTCTTTTCTGTATAATCAAGAAGTCTCTAATAGCTGTTTATTAAGTTTAGTATCATTTAGTATGTGCTCCTGAGTGTGTATGCAAGTGTGGGTGTTTACAGTGTTAAAAATTATTGAAGACTAGAGGCCTAATGCACGAAATTCATGCATGGTGGGGGGAAGTGGTGTCCCTCAGCCCAGCCTGCACCCTCTCCACCAGGATTAGGCTAAAATGAGTAGTCAGACATACCTCTCACAATCCAGGACTGCTGGCTTCCAACTGCTCACCTGCCTGCCTTCCTGATTGACCCTAACCACTTCTGCTGACAGCCTGATCACCCCCTAACCACTCTCCTTCCAGCCTGATTAATGACTTACTGCTCCACTGCCAGCCTGTTTGCCCCTAACTGCCCTCTGCTATGGGCCTGGTCACTCCTAACTACCCTTCTCTGCAGGCTTGGTCATCCCAAAATGCCCTCCCCTGCTGGCCTGATAACCCACAACTGCCCTCCCTTGTAGGCCTTGTCCCTCCCAACTGCCCTTCCTTGCTGCCATCTTATGTTGGCCATCTTGTTTCCACATGGGGGCAGAATCTTTGACCACCTGGGGCCAGCCATCTTGTGTGTTGGAGTGATGGTCAATCTGCATATTACTCTTTTATTAGATAGACTAGAGGACTGGTGCATGGGTGGGGGCCAACTGGTTTGCCCTGAAGAATGTCCCAGATCAGGGTGGGAGTTCCCTTGGGGTGTGGGAGAGCCTGGGCAAGGTGCCTGTGGTGGTTTGCTGGCCAGCCATACCCCCTGGTGATCTAAATAAAGGCCCTGGTATCTGTGATTTATTTATCTTCTACAATTAAACTTTGTATCCTGGAGTGGAGCCAAGCCACCTGTTTGCTCCAAGCCTCAGCCATTTCTGTTGGGGTTTATTTATCTTCTATAATTAAAACTTTATAGCCTCAAGCAGAGGCCTAGGCCAGCCAAGGTGTGTGGAAAGCTTGGCTTTCTCCATCATTGGGGGCAACCCTGGTTTTCTGCTCTCTCCAGCTCTGTGGCTGCCACCATTTTTGTTGGGATTTATCTTCTATAATTGAAACTGTGTAGCCTTGAGTGGAGGCCTGGTCCCACCAGGGTATGTGGAAAGCTTGTCTTCCTCCATCTCCAGGGAAACCCAAGCCTCCCTCCTGCTCACTTCATGGCTGCAGGCATCTTAGTTGGGGTTAATTTGCATACTCACTCCTGAATGGCTGATGGATGTACCAGAGTGATGGCTAATTTGCAAATTACTATTTTATTAGATAGGATAAGAATTCAGGTGATGCAAACACACTTTATGAAGCAGACAGTTTTCCTTTGCAGAACTGTAATATGAGATGAAAGACTGAAAGTGTTAGTTGGAAAAAGAATAAAGAACAAGAAAAACAAAACAGAAAATATCTGATTAGCTGGGGCCACATGGGTAGTCAATCTTGTTGAGATGAGAATGGATAAAGAATTAGGTATAGAACCAAGAGCTGGCTTCCATTTGGGGATTGTATTTCTGGTCAAGCAGAGCATTTAGAAGGACACAAACGTTACCTTAAATTTCAATTTGCTGATGTGACATTATGGGAAGGAGCAACTCCATCTTGACTTGGGAAATTTAATTTCAATGGTGTCTATGTAATTAGCAACTTATTGAGTACTTTCTAAAGAAAATTTAAATCTAGGTTTCATCCTGTGCATGTTTATTTCTGGAATTTGCTTCCAAGCAGAATTAAACTCCATGCAATTTTAAGACTGTCAGCTCATTGGCTGTCAGCTAGGATTATCTTTTAGAGAGTACCACCTTCCTTGGCTTCCTTCCTCCACCTTCAATCCAGTAATGGTGCATTGAGTCCTCCTCCACTCTGACTTGCCTCTCTTCTACCACATTTCTCTGCTTCCGGATGATAATTTTTTTTTCTTTTTTTAAGATTCAAGTGATAAAATAATCACCTGAATTGTATTAATCCAGGATGTGCTCCTGATTTTAAAGCTAGTTTATTGATAACTCCATTCACCAGCAAAGTCCTTTCCCAGTACAACCTAGAGTGGTATTTGAATAACCAGGGCATGGAAATCTTGCAGGAATCCTTTTGTAATTTTGCTTGCCCCAGTCATTGTCATGGATCTAGTGATTCTGAAAACTAAATTTAAGATATAATTTAAATGCTACCACTTAATCCATTGTGCTGATACACTTAAAAAAATAAACTACTTCAACATAAGCTGATTATGAATAATCTCTTTCCTATGAAGAACTAATCATTCTAAAACTTATCTTGTCAATATTTAAATATTGTTACCTTTGTAAACAGTGAAATCCCATTTGGGCCCATGTGCTTGTAAAAAAATAATATATTTTCCTAATTCTACCCATGAAAATAGTTCTTAAGCAAGCAGGTGTAAAGTTCTTTTTTACTCACTCTACTGTCTTGATTAACACAGATATCAACTTTAAGCTTTGTCTAGTTTGTGGAAGTTACAGAACTTTAATATATAACATTTATTGCACTTATCTTTTGTTAGTTTTGTTTCTTTTTTTATTTTTTATATATACTAGAGGCCCAGTGCATGAAATTCATGTATAGGGAGGTATCCCCTCAGCCTAGCCTGCACCCTCTCCAATTTGGGATCCCTAGGGGGATGTCCAACTGCCCATTTTAGGCCCAATTCCATGGACAGAGCTTAAACCAGCAGTTGGATATCCCTCTCACAATCCAGGACAACTGGCTCCTAACTGCTTACCTGCCTGCCTGTCTGATCACCCCTAATGGTGCCCCCTGCCAGACTGATCACACCTAACTGCCTCTGCCTGCCAACCTGATTGCCCCTAACTTCCCGCTGCTCCCTGCTGGCCTGGTCACCCCTTACTGCCCTCCCTGCTGGTTTGGTCACCCTACACAGCCTGCTGTTTAGTCATTTGGTCATCCCTCACTAACCCCCCAGCTGGCCTTATCACATCACGCAGCTGTTCGGTTGTTACTGTTACAGAGATGGCATCCTGGACAATTTGCATATTCTTCTATTATTAGTATAACTACTATTGTTTGAAGTATTACATGTCTCCCTTTTCCCTAATTGACCCCCCTGGCCACTCCCACACCCCTGGATAAGCCCTTATGGCCAGCCAAGTGTTTGTGTCCATTGGCTATGCTAATATGCATATATGCAAGTTCTTTGGTTGATCTCTTATCCCACACACAGACCTTCTTTCTGAAGTTGGATGGTCTGTTCAGTGTTTATTTGTCTCTTGATCTCTTTTGTTCATCAGCTTATGTTGTTCATTATATCCCACATATGAGTTAGGTCATATGATATTTATTTTTCTCTGACTGGCTTATTTCTATTATGTTACTACACTTATTATTCCACCTAAATTCTTTATGTTAAACCTGAAAATGTTAAGTAATTTGACCAAGGTGAAATGACTGATACTTAAAATCCAATTTTTATATTTACATATATACCAAAATATTTCTTGATGTAGATCCCTTGTTACTAAGCATAGAAAATGCATTTTTCCTTTATTATTCACCTGCTCACAGCATTATTTGTTTAATCTTAAGAATTTTTAGAAGTTACTTTGAAGACTTCTAATATTACTATCCCATTTTCCTGGCTTAGATAATGTTCAAACTTGTATATCTCTTTAAATTCAGTTTTCAAGGTTTCTAAAACTGAACCAGACTAGATCTGGCAATGATCAATCAATAATTCTGTGAGTGACCTTGTGACTAGTTAAATAACCTGATAAAGTATTAGATACACTATGTTTTACTTCAGTTTCTCGGGAATTTAGCAAGACCTACAAAGTTAGTCTTGGTAATGCAATTTTATCAAATTGTTTTCCCTTGAAATACAAACTTTTTAAAAATATTTTAGCTAGAAAGTATTGTTTCAGTATTTTCTATGTGACCATGTTTGTTATTATTTTATGTCTTTTAAAAAGATAATGACATGATTATGATCTTTATAGTGTTCTTTAAACCCATTTAGCTCTTATGCAACACTAACTTATTTTAGATTTCAAAAACTTATGTATTCAAATATTTTTAAAAATAAGGTGACATTATTTTTACATCCTTTTCTAGTTCATTCATTCATTTATCCAGTATTTACTAGGTAATGATTTTATATTCTTAAGTGTTGGAGACACACAGTGAAAAAGATGAAATTCTTGCCTTTGTGGTGTTTACATTCTAATGAAGAGACAAAATAAGTAACAGATATACTTTCCATTTCAGAGAGTTGAAGTGCTATGAACAAAATACAAGGGAGTAAGCAGAGAGAACAAAAAGGAGAGATGTGCTGCTTTATGAAAGATGGCTGGGGAGGAGATGGCAGGAGGACCAAATAGTGTAGAACAGAGTCAGGTGAAGAGGTGGGGGAAGAGCTTTGCAGACACAGGTCAGGAGCTGGTTGTCTCTGAAGTGCAAATGAGCTTGGAGGCATGAAGAAACAAGCAGCTGGGAAAGAGACATGATGCTAAGGGACGAGTGGGCCCAGTAATAACATTTTAGGTCTAGATCTGGAATCCAAACGGAGATTAAAAATCAACCCAGCTGGCGTTGCTCATGGTTAGACATCAACCTGTGAACCAGGAGGTCAAAGTTCGATTCCCAGTCAGTCATGTGCCCAGGTTTTGGGCTCTATCCCTACTATGGGGCATGCAAGAGGCAACAGATCAATGATTCTTCTCATTATTAATGTTTTTATCTCTCCCTCTCCCTTCCTCTCTGAAATCAATAAAAATATATTTTAAAAATTCATATATCTAGAAATTTAACAGTATAATAAATTAAGCTATACTCCGTGTCTGGTTAGTATTCCCACTTCATGCTCTGGAGGTTAAGGGACTTGTTCTTGCCTCTTTGACCAGACCTGCCACTCACAAGTCTGACTGAAAGCACTCGGCTGTTGAGGGTGAGTACTAAGAAGTGGGGCTCCTGGAGGGTGAATGGACCCATCTGAAGCCAAACTAGTGCCTGAGCTGGTCCAATTCCATAGAGAGGACAAGCACAAGTTTCCCTACCCATGCCCGATTTTCTTGCCTTGAGATTTGCAGGCTGCTTGAAAATCCTTCCAATAAAATACCCCCTCACCCTCAGAGAAGGTAGCACAGTTATCTGGAGCACCTTGTGGAAGACCTAGGAGACCCCAACCCTACACAAAGACAGGCATTCTTTTGCTCAGTGCAGCTTTCCACATGGCAATCCCCCTTCTCTAATTCTTGTTTGATAGTTAGTGGACTTCGAATTTTTTTTCTGAAGAGATTAAAAAGAGGAAAAAAAAATGTGTTTCAATGCTTGTGAAATACTACAGCCCTTGCTAACATGCAGAAGTGTCCAAAGGTGATAGTGAAGATGAAGGTTGAGAAGTCCTTGGGGCCATGCCTTGTAGTGGTTTTAGGGCTGCACAGAAAACTCAGATGTGAATCTCTATGTGATGGGAAGTGTTTGGAGAGTTAAATCTAGACTGATACTGCAAGCATATCATTGGGTTCTTCCAATCTAAATGTTTTCTCATTACTAAATGGCAAATTGCATATTTCTACTCTTAATCTCCACTTTGTTCAAATTAATTTATATTGTTGGTAATTATAGGTTGTGAACTCCTCTTACATTGCACTTTATCTATGGGAATATGGTGGTACCTCTTATGACATTGTATACATTTGTTGGTTTTAGTGTGTTTTTTTAAACAATCTTAAACTGAAATATCCTATCTAATAAAAGAATAACATACAAATTGACCATAACTCTACTACATCCACCAGCCACGCACATGAGCCAATCAGAACGAGTATGCACATTAACCCAACCAAAATGGCTACAGCCACAGAGAGAGCAGGAGGGAGAATTGGGTTGACCCTGGTGATGGAGTAAGCCAAGCTTTCCACAAACCCTGGCTGGCCCAGGCCTCCGCTTAAGGCAACAAAGTTTCAATGGCTGTGTGAGCAGAAGGCTTGGTTCTGCTTCAGGCTACAAAGTTTCAATTGTAGAACATAAATAAATCCCATATGCCAGGGCCTCTGCTTGGGTCACCAGGGGGTGTGGCTGGCCTACAAACCACTACAGGTCCCTCGCCCAGGCCACCCCACACCCCAAGGAAACACCTACCCTGATCCAGGACACCCTTCAGGGCAAACCAGCTGACCCCCACCTGTGCACCAGGCCTCTATCCTGTCTAATAAAAGAGTAATATGCAGATAGACCATCACTATAACACACAAGATGACTGCCCCCATGTGGTCAAAAGATCCTGCACCCATGTGAATACAAGATGGACACCACAAAATGGCCATCAGGAGAGGGCAGTTAGGAGGGACCAGGCCTTCAAGGGAGGACAGTTGGGGGTGATCAAGCCTGCAGGCAAGGGCAGTTATGGGTGACCAGGCCCACAGGGAAGGGCAGTTATGATAAACAGGCTGTCAGGGGAGCAGTTAGGCTTCAATTATATATATATATAATCTCCTTTAACTCTAGACTGCCAATGAAGTCCTGTATTTCTATCTCAAATGTATATTGAGTTGGCTTTTCCCCAACTCTCATCTGTCATCACTCTACTCTAACCAAACTGGTCATGTGCATCTTTATTGCTCCTCCTGACTCAGACTCCAATTTTAACAACTGCAATTTATTCTGCAATTTTTTATCCACCTTAATAAAAAATATTTCAAATTATGCCATCCAGTGGTTCTCAACCTTTCTAATGCCACAAACCTTTAAAAGAATTCCTCATGTTGTGGTGACCCCCAACCATACAATTATTTTCGTTGCTACTTCATAACTGTAATTTTGCTACTGTTGTGAATCATAATGTAAATATCCGAGTTTTCCGATGGTCTTAGGTGACCCTATTAGTGGTTCTCCATCTGTGTGTTGCCACCTACAGGTGGAGAACCACTGCTGCAGAGCCTAAGACCATCAGAAAACTCAGATATTTACATTATGATTCACAACAATAGCAAAATTACAGTTATGAAGTAGCAATGAAAATAATTGTATGGTTGGGGGTCACCACAACACGAGAAACTCTTTTAAAGGATCATGGCATTAGAAAGTTGAGAACTAGTTTAGGCTTAAGCCCTTCAGCTGATTCCCACTCTTCTCAGAATAAATTTAAAACTCCACTATGTCTGCCCACTCTTTAATGTAATTTATCCATAGTCCCCAACATTTCAGCCGCATGGGCTTCTTGTCAGATTTTAATGTATTCCAACTTTCCATAGTAAATATATTGTCACATATTTTACTTCTTTCTCTGCCCTTCCTCTATTCAACACATATACATACCTCTTCTCACCATTTTCATGGCTAATTTCTTTACATATTGCTGAATCCTTTTCTATATATGATAATCTTTGAGCGGTCTTTATCCTTACTGTTCTTTCCCTTGGTTATTCAATCATTCTACATCTCTTCATTCAGTGTGTTCTCCTCATAACACAGGTCACATACAAAAACACACACTGTTATGTGATTGATTTATTGTCTACTTGTCATAGAGTACTACTTGGCAAAAGATACAATCCATGTGTATTTAAATTAACAATTACCTGGTGCGCATAAGTGGTACTTAATAAATGGTTGCTTAGGGAGTGAAAGATAGTTTTGAAAGCGAGACTATTAAGTATAGTGGGAGCTAAGAGAAAATTATACAGAGCTACTTTGTGGAGTTAGTTGCAACAATAAATGGTGAATAAATAGAAATATATATTTATTACTTATTTAATAAGTTTGCAATAATCATTTATTAAACCCTATCTGTCAATATGAAGTATGTTAATGAATAAGTTTTTAGCCTCTGTCTGTTAGCATCTCACAAATAGTTAGGTTCTGAGACAAAAGAAGAAATTAAATACTTATCAGAAACAAAGAAGTTAAAATATCTAGCTCTGGATTTATTTTTTTTTATTTTTGAGATTTAAATCTGAAATCTGGAAATGAATAGAAATCACTAATGTTAATCTCAATAAAGAAAAATAAGGATAAAATCTTGTGGAGACTAATATTAGTCAGGAGGATCCATCAAGCAAAATGAGTTATAACATTACATACATACATTTTTGCATGCATTCCTGATAAAATGATACATCAATCATAATTATTGATTAAAGTATAAAAATGGCTCTTGTTAACTTCAAAAGAAAGGTATTGAACAGCTAGTCTAAGTGTTAGAAATCTGGATTGGAAAATTGAGAAGAATTGAATGATCCTGAGTGCAAGCCTGGATGATGTAGTAAGGATATGAGGCTGCTGCTACTGGTGAGCTTGCCCCTGGTCACTCACCTTGCTGCCTGAATGTAGCCTCCACAGCCAATCCCCTAGGGACATTTTTGTGGTTTTGTTCACCTTTGCAATATTTAGCCTCTCAAGCTGGCACTTCATTGATAGGCATGCTTGCTTCCCGTCTAACTGCTTACATAAAGTTAGGAGGTACTTGATTTTCATCAAAGCAACAACACAATCAATACTTTCCCCCCAAATAGAAAGGTTGAACAAACACTGGTAATTTTCAAATGACAATTGTTCACTATACATATTCCAGTGTTATTTCTACATATTTGAACAGTAAAATTTAATGTCTAAATCATTTATATGCATTGGCTCTGATTAGTTTCATATGTTTGATGATAATTTGCAACCAGTATTTATTAAGTATGGACCCTCACCATTAAGTTTCCAAGATTACAGCTGCCAGGACACCAAATCTTTAGGCTTATATTGACTTCTCCTTCCCATAGGAACCCAGAATAAAATATTTGCTAATATTATACTTTACTTTCTTCAATAAATATTCAGAATAGCTACCACATGCTTAATTCTAAAAATTCTCTAATTGGTGAAGGTCACTGGTCGATGATTAGTCTTCTAAGGTACGAATTGTTCATAAAATAAGAGCGCAAAGGCCCTATGGAAATAATAGCCTAAGCTGGACACATGGGTCTAGGTTTCATGACAGCCAAATGGATAGAAAAGATTATAATGGCACATAAGCATCTGTTAAAACTGATTGTATAAATGATCTGTGAACCAGATCATGCTTTTATGATAAACCATTACCACTTCAGAGACATAATTATGGACTATAAAGTCAAACATTTACTTTTTTAAAAGAGCACCTAAGTATAAAATTATATATTTCACTAAAGCATTTTAGGATCTTATCAAGTAGAACCATATGCACCTCAAATGTAAAAATAAACAGAAGAGAGATGACTGCATTTACCATGTGATAGTTTTCTGTAAGGAAAGAAGTTATGATTTTAATAGGATTTTTAGTTTGAAAATATGGCTTCTAAATAAAGCATAACAATTATTAGTTTCAGGTCTGAATAAGCCACATAATAGAAATAAATCAGTTAAATGCTCTTGTACCCTGGAGCCCTCTTCAGGGGATATCTATCAATGGGGATCTTTGATGATGTGCACACTCCAGTGGCTCGTGAATCTTATCAACTAAATATAGTAGGCAACAGAGTCAAAGATCAATAAAAAGATTAATGGTTTTAATTACCCCTATATAACCAGTTATGGGGAAAATTTCTCTTGCTACTTTCACTGAGGGTAACACACCACAGTCAACTTTCCAGTAAAGCCAATTTGACTCTCTGCTTGGTAAATGACTCATTGACAATGCTGTAATGAGTCTGCTCTGTGTGTGACTGAATACTGAACATGCTTCTGCTTTGCTAAAACCAGAGAAAAAAGCCATAAAACTGATGAATGACACATAAACAATTTTCTTGTGAAAAAATACTAAGAAATAAGACAATTTCCAGGCAAAAGTTTCCCAGCTTGAGCTGTATGCAGCAAGCAAACGAGTACCAAATGAATGTTGTATTTATGGAGCTGCATGAACAAGGCTAACAAATACTAATGGACATCTTCTGAAGATATATGTAGTGACTGACAAATGAAATAATTTTTTGACAAAAAGAGAGACAAAAAAACCACAAAATTCAGTCTATATAATTGACTTATGATTATTGATGCTTGGGGAGAAAACTACTTCATAACCTCTGTATATATTTATAAATCCACATCCAAAAATAAGTGGATTTCTGAAAGGTATCTAGCAGTTCTCTTTAAATGATGCCCTGAAGTGCTGTCGTCAGCTTTATAATAATACCCGGGTTAGTACCTTTATACCAAAAATCAATGTACTACAATATATGGAAGATCTATCTGGGGAGAATGAGTAGGAGCATGGGTATAATATTTTGTTTTTATTTTAGCTTAGTTTTGGTGCTGTGAAGGGTAGATGATGCTATCTTGTGTTTTTTTTAAGTTATGTTAAAATTACTTATTATATTTTCCTGTATATTTGTATTAGCTTCCCTCTTCTCACTTAAGACCATAGTTAAATTGTAGTTTACTCATGGTGTGGTGTATCCAGAAACAGCTCAAGGTCTTCTGTAGGATGGGATGCAGCTCCAGACAAAGGTCCAGATAATAGCTATCCTTTCAGTGGTGATTCATCCAGTACCAGCATAGGGTCTTTTCCAAGAGTTGGTGCAGGTGCAGATGAGGACTCTCTTTTTATAGGGGGTGTGTCCAGAACCAGCTGCATGTAATCTTCAAGAGGTGGAGCAGGTTCAGGTGACTCTTCTCCCTTCAGAGTGATGTGTCCAGTATCCCATTTATGGTCTTTTGCAGAAGTCAGTTCAGGTACAGATGATGGTTCTTTCTTCAGTAGTGATGTCCCAAACTAGCTCAGGATCCTCTTGTGAAACCAGTGCAGGTGCAGGTGTAGATTAAATTTTTAGTGGTGGTGTGTTTACTGCCAGGTCAGGGTCTCGTGCCACAGTTGGTACAGGTCCTGATAATAGCTTCCAGGAGGAGGCCTTTCCCAGCCATTTCTGGTTTCTGAAGACTACTTAGTGCTCACAATCTTCCCAAACCTGTGCTGACCCTTGTTGCGGTATGGTGGATCTGCCCCTCACTTACGGAGATGGAAAGGGTGTTACTCTTCACCTGCTCTTTACCAATTTCTTGGGGAGAGCTCTGGAATAACAGTGACCAGTAGCCAGTCCAGAGGCATCAGAACTCTGCTCCTCCCAACGGCTGCCACTTCAGCCTATCAACCTTCTGCTCCAAGATCAGGCATAGACCTTGTCTATACAGACTATCACCTGAGTAATAAGAGATTTACTTCCAGGGATCAGGATAAATCTCAGACAGAAGGGCACCGCTGTATACACCATAAGCCTTATCCTGTAGTGTGAACATGGCTGGCCCACCAAGTTTCTGAACCTTCCTCAGCCTGCTCCTTCTTAGAGTAGGTCCTCTCTACCTGAATCCTTTGACTCACACACATGGAGGAGACATAGGGCTGCCCAGGTGAGATCAGCGTGGTGGGTCTACAGCGAAATGTACTACATTTGGGTCCCTCTGGAGAAAGTGCTAGTGGTTAAGACCAAACTCAACAACTACAGTGTTAAAACAGGCTATCAGTGCAGGATTTCTTGAGGCCACAGACTCAGGACCTGGAAAAACATGAAAATAACATGTTATTATTTCCAATGTCTCCAGCCAAGTGTGCTGGGCAGGGTGGGCCCACTCTAAAAGTGGCTGCCTGGTTACCAAGATTCCAAGTTCTGTTGGGTCCTGCCATCAGGAAGTGAGGTTACAGCCTGGAGTATTCTATCTATGCTTCCTCCTCAAAGAGTTCTTCAGGGTTTCTTCTGCACCGCCAACTGCTCACCCTTCACGACACCCTATACACATTCACACCATAGCTATCCATACACAGCTATCCTCCACAAATAAAAAATAAAAAAATGAGTATACAATTTTATAATACATCATCTGTATATCACATTGTATGTTCACCATCCAAAGTCTAGTCTCCTTCTATCACCATATATTTTACCCTCTTTAATCTCCTCCTATCCCACTTTCTCTCTCATAACTACTGTACTGTTTTCTGTGTTTATGAGTCTTTTTTGTCTAGTTTGCAGATTTTTGTCTTGCTTTCAATTTTTGTATCCCACATATGAGTGAAACCATATGGTTCCTGGCCTTTTTCATCCAACTTATTATACTTATCATGATACACTGAAGATCCACCCATGTTGTGGCAAATGACAGTATTTCATCTTTTCTTGTGACTGAGTAGTATTCCATTATATATATATTACATTATCTTCTTTACCTAGTCATCCATGGAAATATGTGGAGGTTGTTTCCATATCTTGGCTATCTTGAATAATGCTACAATCAACATAAGGGTACATGTATCTTTTTGATAAAATATTTTAAAAATATTTTGGATATATATTAAGAAAATGAATTGTTGGGTTATATGAGAGCTCTATTCTTAACTTTTTGAGGAACCTTCATACTGTTTTTCCATAATAGTTATAGAATTACATTTCCACCAGCAGTGTATAAGAGTTCCTCCTTCTCCATATCATCTCCAACACTTATCACTTATATAGCTACTAGAGACCTGTTGCAAACAAGGGGGTAGAGGGTGTCCCTCACACCAGCTTGCACCGTTTCCAATCTGGGACCCCTCCAGGGATGACCAACTGTGAATTTAGGGCCAATCTGGATGGGATCAAGCCTAAACTGGCAGTCACACATCCCTCTCACATCCAGGACTGCTGCCTTTCAACTGCTCATCTGCCTGCCATCCTGATTGCCCTAACTGCTTCTGCCTGCCAGCCTGATCAACCCCTAGTAAATTAGTCAAATCTTGGGAAGGGATTGTTAGAGCTTCCTAATCTATACTCCATTGGTGAGAACCAAAGGTGACAACCTGAACTTGGTAAAATAAATTACCAACTGAAGTGTAATGGGGCACTCTTATAAGACTGAGCCTATAGCCTGTAGAATCTGAACCTATCTTCAGGTAGATAGTATCAGAAATGAATTGTAGGACAATTCACTAGTGTTCAAGAATTGCTTGGTAATATGGGTAAAAGACCTCACACCTTGAAATTCTACATATATACAGTTTATCTATTTAAAAAAGTAATATGCAAATTAACCATCACTCTGCTACATCCACAAGCCATGCCCACCAGACAATCAGGAGAGAGTATGCAAATTAACCCCAACCAAGATGGTTGCAGCCACAGAGAGCAGGAGTGAGGCTTGGTTTTCCCTGGTGATGGATGAAGTCAAGCTTTCTACATACCCTGGTGGGCCCAGGCCTCCACTCCAGGCTACAGAGTTTCAATTGTAGAAGATAAATAAATCCCAGATACCAGGGCCTCCACTTGGGTTACCAGTGGGTGTGGCTGGCCTGCAAACCACCACAGGCCCCTCATCCAGCCCGTCCCACACCCCAAGGGAACCCACACCCTGATCCAGGACACCCTTCAGGGAAACCAGCTAGCTCCACTCATGCACCAGTCCTCTATCCTATCTAATAAAAGAGTAATATGCAGATTTACCATAACTATAACACACAAGATAGCTAATCCCATGTGGTCAAAGATTTTGCCCCCATTTGGACACAAGAGGGCCACCACAAGATGGCCAGCAGGAAGGGGAGTTGGGAGGAACCAAGCCTGCAAGGGAAGGCAGTTGTGGGCAATCAGGCCTTCAGGAGAGGAAAGTTAGGGGTGGCCAGGCATACAGAGAAGGGCAGTTGGGGGAAAATAGACCTGCAGAGGAGGACTGTTAGAGTTGACCAGACTGGCAGGGTAGGGCAGTTAGGAGCAAACATTCTGGCAGGGGAGTAGTTAGGCATCAATCAGGCTGTCAGGGGAGTGGTTAGGTGATGATCAGGCTGGCAGGCAGAAGCAGTTAGGGGCAATCAGGATGGCATGTAGGAGAGCATTTGGGAGGCAGCAGTCCTAGAGTGCAAAAGGGATGTCCAAGTACCCATTTAGGCCCAATCCTACTGGGCAGTCATACATCCCTTGAGGGGTCCCAGATTGGAGAAGGTACAGGCTAGGCTGAGGTACACACAACCCTGTACATGAATTTCATGCACAGGGCCTTTAGTATGTATATAAATTTCTAATAAAAATAGATTTGTCTATATTATTATTTCACTGTATTATAGAAAAGCTTGGATCTTAGATAAAGAAAATAATGATTATTTCAGATATTATAGCTGGATAAAAAAAATGTTACTATGAAGGTAAGTCCTTCTTTTGTAGCATTTTCTATATCTTACTAAAATAGAATTTATATTATGTGCAGAGGGCCTTGTTTTCAAGATAATACAGACTCAGTACTTAGAAATAGCTAATTTCAACAAAGGTACCATATGTACATGTAAACACATGGTAATAGGCTATCCTTTGTTGTAAAAGTTTCTTCTGTCATGAAATATTGAAGGCAATGCCTTCACAAAGACACCATCTTTTCTAATTAGATGGCTAGTGCAAATAAGAAATAAACTTATTACTCAGAAATTGTTTGAACCAGATGCAAATGTATAAACCTAAATTATACATAGGTTTTGTCAAGTTGAAATTAGAATACTTAAGGCAGAGAACATAGGGTTCTTTGTTTTGAGGTCATTGATATGAACCAAAATGTGATTGATATACCAGAGCCATATTTATTTTGTGATTAATTAGTAACTAGAGACTATATTTTAATTTGAGACTTCTTGTCCATGAGATGCTCTCTTTCAACCATTGACTTGTAGATAGATCTTAGTCAGTGGTCAGCAAACCCATTAGTCAACAGTACAACGATTGAAATTTCTTTTGAGAGCCAAATTTTTTAAACTTCAACTTCTTCTGATGCCACTTCTTCAAAATAGATTTGTCCAGCCATAGTATTTTGTGGAAGAGCCATACTTAAGGATAAAGAGCTGCATGTGGCTCGCGAGCTATGGTTTGCTTGCCACTGGTCTAAGCCAATCATTCGGCTTTCAGGGCACTGATGCCCAATTTCTAAATGAAATGAATTCCTTGATCTTTCCTTCAAAGAGTCTATAGATTATGATTTTTTATTCATATGAATAGATTGCCTTTTCTGTTTTGTGATATGGTATCCCATCACTTATAATCAGAAAGATTGTCACTGAAAATAGCAACATATTTTATTTCTAATTTCCTAGCATTTAAACCTCAAATGGTACTTAGCGATCTTTCTGTACTTGTAGATAAATTACTACTAATGGGATCCATCACAGATTCATTTTTTACATATACTCTCTCTGTAAAGTAGTGGGAAGTTTTTAAATTCCCTGATTCTTTTCAAGTTATTTAAAGGTGGCTGTAAATAAAACCAATGTGCATACTTTTTTGTATTTTCATATATTTATAATGCAATGGTATAAATTTTTGTTTAGTAGATTAATAATTGCATACCCATTTCTTCATCCAGTTTAGTTACTGAGCAACCAGTCAAAACTGTTTGTACTATAACATAGTATTTAAAAAACAGGTATTCTGTCTTAGATAAGGTTTATTTTCTGGGAAGGAAATGCACTCTTGAAAAAAATTCTTTGAAAAGGGGGAAGTAGACAATATTGAAATGGTATTGTCCAAGATACATTGTAATGTGTCTTGAGACAAAGACAAGAATATAAGCAATTAAAAGTACTAAAACTCAGCACAGTTTCTGAGCATATGACCTTTCAATGTGTTTGCAATGAGAAGCAGTGTTCCATAGTGGATAAAAACCTGGACACTATAATCAGAGTACCATTGTAGGGCTTAAAATAGTGCCTCACATATGATAATCACCATATATGTGTTTGCCAAATTGATGTTCAAATAAACTCAGTCATTGACAGAATGACGTATTGTAATAATCCTTATATTTAAAGTGAACTTTGCTCTGATATGTGAAGCACAAATATTGGTAAGTAAATGATTATCGGTCTGTTTTGAACTTTCATTTTGATGTATTTTGTTTTAATATTTATAATTAAAATATTCTATATACAGAATTGCTTTATGAATATCCTAATTATGACAGCTGACATAGCCTGGAAGGAGGATTTCTTTACCTAGTAATTAATAGCTTGTATTCAAAAGAATTTTTGTGCTCCCTTTTCACTATTTTTAGATAACCTAGAAAAAATAAAACTTAATAGACTTGTTTGTCAAATAAGGCATTTTGATCACAGACCTAAGTGACAAAGATAAACATCTGTTGAGGCACATTTTGCAGGGAATCTCAGTGTTAAGTAACCAAAGCCAGAGAAAGAAATAATATGTGAATTATGTCCATTATAACATAGTAAACAATGTAAGTAATCAAAAAGCTAAGCTTTTTCATATATTTTTTTTAAATGTGCTGAATTCTATCCCAGCATTTTTTAGAGAATTATTGCCTGCCATTTTGTATGTAAGGAAAGGCTGCTTGGGGGAGAAAAAGTCTGCACAGGGCATTATGAGTTTAATTGTCAGCCCCCACATAATTATTAATTCCAGGTCACATGGTTAACTGGGTTATATAACCCTAGAGTTTTGTGTGATTGTAATTACTGATGGTTTTGTCCTAATTGTAATATTAATAAACCTGTAATATTAGTAAAATAATACATATGTGACTGATGAATTACTTCACTGAGTAGCTTTTAAGGTGAAGGCAGTGAGTCTTGTGTTTATATTGACACTAGAGGCCCAGTGCACAAATTCGTGCACCAGTGTGGTCCTTCAGCCTGGCCTGCAGGATTTGGCCAAAACTGGCTTTCCAACAACCCCTAATGTGTCCCAGATTGCAAGAGGGTTCAGGCCAGGCCAAGGGACCCCACCTGGCATGATCAGGGCTAGGGAGAGACATGGAAGGTTGGTTAACTGGGGAGAGACTTCAGGAGGGCTCCAGAGCATGTCTTGCCTATCTCACTCAGTCCCAATTGGCTGGACCCCAACAGCAAGCTAACCCACCAGTTGGAGCGCCTTCTGGTGGAGAGTGAATACCATAGTGACTGGTTGACTGTCTATCCTTTGGTTCTTAGTGAATGTCATAGTGAGCAGTGGAGAAGCCTTAGCATATAATTAGCATATTATCCTTTGATTGGTTGAACAGACAACTTGACGATCAGACATTTAGCATATTAAGCTTTCATTATATAGGCCTAGAGATGGGGGATCCCTCACCCCAGCCTATATCCCCCTCACAATCTGGAACTACTGGCCTAAATGCCCCTTACTACCCTGATCTGCCTGATCTCCCCTAACTACTTCCCTGCCTGCCTGATTACCCCTAACCACCTCAGCCTCAGCCTCCCCACCTTAGCGGCTTCATCTGGAAGGACATCCAGAAGGTCGTTCAGCTGTCCAGTCTAATTAGCATATTCCACTTTTATTATTATAGATGGGGCCATAACTGGAGAAAGTCAATATGTCCATGTTCTGAAATGTTAATAAAAGTTATACATAATAAAGGAAGAAGAAATTTAACCCCACTACTATCTAAAAGCACTTCTAATGAAAAGAATAAAATTATCTTACTTTAATTCTACTGCTGAAAAGACTGAGAAATGAATTTTTAATATGATTTATACCCAAAAGATAATAACATAATAGGGATTTCCTCCCCCCAAAAAAACTGATATTTCAAATTAGTAAATCAGTTCAGACTAACATTTCTAAAGTCCCTTAAAACTAAAAATCAAAAACAATAAATAAATAAATAAATAAATAAATAAATAAATTCTCATCCAGCAAAATTAAGAGTCCATTTCTATTTTCTAAAATTATTACTACAATGATATTCACTCAGAAATAAAATTAACCAGGCTATAAAAGAAATTATATATGAAAGATATGTTAAAGAAACATAAAATTTCACCCATGCAATAACCACATATGCAATATACCCAGATTTTGTATCACAGAGCCTTGAGGCGGGGCAGCGGTGCGGGGGATCTGAGGGGGAGCTTTTCAGGAGTCTGCCAGAAAATCTAAAACACAAACTTTGGGCTAGTACCCCTTGTCCCTCAGCTAGTTCTTTTATTAAGCTCAATAACCTTTATAACTATAACCTTAAGACTTGAATAAATATTCTGCTGTGTAAATAAGTGTACATAGGATTTGGAGATAGGACTATATAAAGAACAATGTAGAACATAAGGGAGGCAAAGGAATGTCTTAGATTAAGTTCTCTGGGGACAGAAACTGAGGGTGAAGATTTATTGAGGGAGAAAGTACTCTCAGAAGTGGAGTAATGGAAGCAGAACAGGAGAGGGAAATAAAATCATGGCAAAGATGTGTTCTTATCTGGAGACTGGCTCTGTTTCCTGCTATAGGAAACTCTGAAGCATGAATTATAGCACAGAGTTTCTTTCACTTTGAACATTCACATGAGGGCCTGTGTTAGTCAGTCTTACGCTACAAGACGCCTCCCTTCTGCATGAGATTTATTCAGAGAAGGGGAGTGCTATAGTTTTTGGCAACCAATACTCAACAGCTGGAGAATTAGGGAATCTACTTGAAGAGATATTGGTGGACAACCAACATTACTCACAATAAGATATTAATTTTTGGAAAATCTATTTATTTATTTTTTTTGGTTAAAAACAAATAGTATTTTGTAGAGAAAAAGACTTGGACTTTTGAGCAATAGATGATGAATTTCTAATTCATCCCATTTTAGTCTTTGAAAGTCACTGAACTTCAGTTTTCCAATGATAATATGCCCATAATGTTGCCTCTTTTATAGATGTGTAGTGTAAAATAGATGCATTTTTAAAATAACTTGGAAACTTCTTAGGATAAATTCGAAAGAGTGGGATTGCTGGGCCAAATGGGAGATCCATTTTTATTTTTTGAGGAAACTCCATACTGTTCTCCACAGTGGCTGTACCAGTCTGCATTCCCACCAACAGTGCACAAGGGTTCCTTTTTCTGCACATCCTCTCCAACACTTGTCGTTTGTTGATTTGTTGATGATTGCCATTCTCACAGGTGTAAGATGGTATCGCATTGTCGTTTTGATTTGCATCTCTCGGATAATTAGTGACATTGAACATGTTTTCATGTGCCTCTTGGCATTCCTTCTGTTGTATTTCGAAAAGGTTCTATTTAGGTCCATTGCCCATTTTTTATTGGATCATTTATCTTCCTTTTATTAAATTGTATAAGTTGGCTGTAGATGTTGGAGATTAAACCTTTATCAGTGCTAACATTTGCAAATATGTGGTCTTTCTTGTTGTTTTGTTGATGGTTTCTTTTGCTGTACAAAAGCTTTTTATTTTGATGTAATCCCATTTGTTTATTTTCTCTTTAGCTTCCATTACCTTTAGAGCAGTATCAGTGAAGAAGTTCTTTCGGCATATGTCTGAGATTAAGCTGCCTGTGGATTCCTCTAGAATTTTTATGGTTTTCCTTCTAATGTTTAAGTCCTGTATCTATTTTGAGTTTATTTTTGTATTTGGTGTAAGTTGGTGGTCCAGTTTCATTTTTTTTGTATGTATCTGTCCAATTTTCCCAGCACCATTTATTGAAGAGACTATCTTGGCTCCATTGTATGTTCATGCCTCCTTTGTCAAATATTACTTGAGCACAGTGGTTTGGGTGGATATCTGGGTTTTCTATTCTATTCCATTGGTCTATATGTCTGTTCTCGTACTCATCAGCAGATGAGTGGATCAGAAAACTGTGGTACATCTACACAATGGAATTCTATGCTGCCATTAAAAAGAATGAATTCTTACCATTTGCAGCAACCTGGATAGAACTGTAGAGCCATATGCTTAGTGAAATAAGCCAGTCGATGAAGGAGAAGCACCACATGATCTCACTCATTTGTGTATAATAAAGAACATTGTAAGCCGATGAACAAAAGGATAGACACAGAGGCAGTAAAGAAGCAAACAGATTGTCAAATTATAGCAGGAAGATTAATGAGAGGTAGGGTAGATAAGAGATCAATCAAAGGACTTGTATGCATGCATATAAGCATAACCAATGAACATAGACACTGGGAGGTTGGGGTTTGCCTGGGAGGGAGAAGGGGCAATGGGGAGATATGTATATATGTAACACAATTAAAAAAAAGAGAAGAAATAATAATAATTGTGGTAACTAAAAAAAAATAACTTGGAAACTATTTGCTAAGTTTTTTCTATACGTATTATTATATTTATACTTTTAAAGATCCTCTAGCCTAATGTTAGTAGGTCATGCCTTATTTATCTATCATCTTTTACAGATCAGCAAATGCAGATTCTGAGTAGGAACATGAGAGATAAACTATATTAATTACCTATTGGTGGTTAACATATTACTCCTAAACATAGGAGTCTAAAACATCTCAGGTTTATGATCTCACAGTTTCTGAGGGTTGGTTTTGGTGGGTTCTCTGCTTCAGGATCTGTCACAAGACTGAAATGTAGATGTTGGCCCAGCTCTCCCACAAGACTATAGGGCAAGATTCACTTCTAAGTTCACTCACTGGTTGTTATTAGGATCTTTTCCTTATAGTCTGGTGGACTGGGGGCCTTAGTTCTTGATGTATGGGTTTCTCCAACATTACATTTTGCTTCATCCAAATAACCAAGCTGAAGAGATAAAGTGAGTGAAATGGTGATAGTAAGAAAAAAAATATTAGCAGGAGAGAAATCATGGTCTTTTGTAATTTAAACAATAAAGTGACAGCTGTACTTTTTTTTTTCTGTGTCCTCTTCTTTAAAAGTAAGTAATTGGGTCTAGCCCACACTCAGTGGGAGTGGTATCACATAAGAATGTAAATTCCAAGAGATTGGCATCATTGTGAACTATGGTAAAGCTGCCTACAGAAACCAAACTATGTTTTGGTGTCTGCTATGTCAGTGATTGTGCTAATATAATATACTAGAGACCCAGTGCCCAAAATCTGTGCACTGGTAGGATCCCTACTGGCTGCTGGCTGCTGGCTTCCAGCTGTTACCTTCCTTCCCCACCCCCTAATCAAACTCCTGGATAAACTCCTGGTCAAGGGGACAATTTGCATATTATGCTTTTATTATATAGGGCTAGAGACCTGATGCATGAAATTTGTTCAACTGGCTTGGCCCTCGAAGCTATAGTGGCTTACCTTGGTCCTTGCAGCCTCAACTTCATCTGGAAGGTCATCTGGAAGGACATCTCTTCTAAGGACATCATTTGGATTCTGTTCTATTTAGCTATTCTATTTTTATTATTATAGACTAGTGGCCTGGTACATGAAATAACCACTTGTGCCTGCCAGCCTATTCACTCTCTAACCATTCCCCTACCAGCCTGATTGATGCCTAACTCTCCTTTGCCAGCTTAATTGCCCCTAACTGCTCTTCCCTGTTGACCTGGTCACTCCAACTGCCCTTCCTGAGTCCCCCCTCAACTGCTCTCTACTGCAGGGCTGCCCCCCCCTCAACCGCCCATCTTTGCAGGCCCAGTCACCTCCAACTTCCCTCCTCAGCAGGCCCAGTCACCCCTAACTGCCCTCCCCTGTAGGGCTGGTCACCCCTAACTGCCCTCCCCTGAAAACTTGATCACCCCCAACTGCTCTCCCTTGCAGGCCTGGTTTATCCCAACTGCCCTCTCCTGTTGGCCATCTTGTGGTGGCCATCTTGTGGCCACATGAGGGCAGCCATCTTTGACCACATGGAGCAGCCAGTTTGTGTGTTGGAGTGATGGTCAATTTGCATATTACTGTTTTATTAGATAGGATAGAGACCTGGTACACTAGTGGAGTCTGGTTGGTTTGCCCTGAATCAGGGTTGGAGTTTCCTCTGGGCACGGGAAGGCCTGGGTGAGGGGGGTCTATGGTGGTTTTCAAGCTCATCCCACCCACTGTTGACCAAAGTGGAGACCCTGGTATCTGGGATTTATTTCTCTTCTATAATTGAAACTTTGTAGCTTTGAACAGAGGCCAAGGCCAGCCAGGGAAGGCGGGAAGCTTGGTTTCCTCCATCACTGGGGGTAACCCAAGCCTCTTGCTCTCTCTAGCTCTGTGGCTGCTGCCATATTTTTTGGGTTAATTTGCATACTTACTACTGGTGGGCCTGGCTGGTGGGCATAGAGGAGGTATGGTTAATTTGCATGTTTCTCTTTTATTAGATAGGATTATTATACATATTGTAAACTACACAACCATGTGGATACATAGATAGATATTATTATTCTATTTTTTTTTCCTCCACCAAAAGGATAGTTTTGATTAACCAATTTTTCAGGATCATGCTGCTAGCAAGTAGGAAATATGTACCCAGACTGTAACAATGCATATTCTGAATAAATGCCCTGACAAATATTAAATGTCAAGAGTGGCATCTGATCCTTTCTTGTATGTTGCAAAGTTTCTTATTTTATAAACTTTGCATTCCAAAAAATAGTTGCTGAATAAGTGAACTAAACAAAATGCTAAACAGAGGGCTATTATCCTTTACTTCCTTCATTCATCTTGTTGAAATTCCAAAATAGTATTTTCCAGACATGTGCAGAAATTGAATATAATAAAGGGAATTCTATTAGATGATAAATAATATCTTCAATGTCTCTTTATAATCCTTCTGCATGTGATAGGAAATGTTCCTCCTTGCAAAGGCAAACCAAATTGAATTTTGCCCAATGTGTCAATGCTTAAAATTGCTTTATTATGCAGACTTATGCCACTCAGAGCTTATCAGATTTTCAATTACCATATAAATTTCCATAGTTAAGCAATATAGAGACATCAGTTTAAAAAGCATCTAATCTTATTTTCAAAGTTAGATAAGAAACAATCAACACTTTAGAATGAAAGCCACACCCTTAAGCTGGAAAGTTCCAGCCTAACAATATTATCTACACTAATCACTATTAGCTATCACAGTCATAATACTTGTAAAATAGAAATGCTGGTTTAATTAATTATAACACCTGCAGGTTGAGAAGATCCAGAATCTGCTGCTTTAAGGGAAATGTGGGAGCTGTTAGAATACATTCCAGGTTTCAATGGACAAATCTATAAATTAATCTGAAATACATGATAAAAGGAATTCAAATACCATTCTAATTGTAAATTCCATTCCTATATCTAATCTTATGATAACAAATGAGTTATTTTTTTCTATTTTACATATCATTTTTGATATAATTTTTACACCATTTCAAATTCAGTGTTTTCATGGACTTACTCATTTTACCCTAGGTGGACAGGTAGGATTCATTAACATCCAAAAAACAACAAGGCAAAATAAATTAAAATACAAGGTTAATTTTATGTTCCATTTGAAATTCTGTGGTTGGCTAATTTCAGATTTTATTACCAGCCTTGATTACATTTGGCTGCACACATGGCTTTCTACTTATTAGATGGTCAACTACTTGAAAGTAGGGAATGAATCATATTTGTTTGTGTGTGCGTGTGTGTGTGTGTGTGTGTGTGTGTGTGTGTTTATAGCATATGACATAAAATTATGTATCTAAGTCAGGACGCAATAAGTGTTAAATCATATTGTATCATAAATAAAAAGTCAATGTATATGAAATTTTCATCATTAAATAGTGAAATAAATGAACCTAATTAGTAACAAGGGTGTCATGAAAGTACTTTAAAGATTCAGATGGTACTGAAGGCTTGAAAAACTGGTATTATACTGAGTAAAACAGTGCTTACATAAAAAGGCTGATCTACATAAATGCTTTTGCATAAAAAGTATATGATTAGAAACCAGGTAATATCTTTATAAGTTTCTCTGTAGCTTGCAGAATCATTAATTATTCAGTTATAATGGCTAATAAATATTTTAAAACATTCAATCTCACTAATAATTAAAGAAATTAAAATTAAGCTAATAAAATTTGATTTTCATTTAAAATTAACATTTTTAACTGCAACAATACATTGCTAAAGGATCCAGAGAAACCACTTACAATCTCACAAACACTATCTCAGGCTTATACACATATATACATTCAACTTAAAATAACTTAAATGCTCAATAGTATAGGAATGAATAAGAAAATTATTACAGTAGCAATAAACATAAAATAAACTTTAAGATATACAACATATACATATTAAATATGCTTTGAATATTATATTAAATTAAAACCAAATCTAAGGAAGGATATTTTAGGTAATAAAAGAATATTGTGAGAAACTAAAGAAGATCTAAATAAATGGATAGATGTGCAGATTATGGCTTAAAATATATTTAGAAATAGAAAAAAGACAAATAGATGGAGAAAACTTGCTAAATATATTATCCTCAAACTGATTGATAGATTCAGTAAAATCCCCCAAAAATTCCCACAGAACTCTGTGAGTGTGTATTTGTGTGAAAATTGACAAGCTGATTTGAAAGTTCAAGGAAAATGTAATTGTCAAGGTATTCTAAAAAAGCACAAAGGGCAAGAATTACTCAATAAGATACCAAGAGTAATAGAGCAAGAAAGAGTGGTAATAGTGCATGAATAGACAAACTAATGGAAAATTTAGAGTGCAGAGACAGACTCATGTATATATGATTTAGGAGTAGAAAAAATATTATGCATTCTCAGGGTAAAATTTGATTGAAACAAAGACAGTTACATGGAGGGAATGCTTATATATTTATTGGAAAAAAACAAGTTAAAATGTTTATGAATGTGGTTGTAACTATTTAAATGGCATTCAGATAGGGGGAAAAATCAGCAAAACATTATCAGAGATCATCACTAAATGATACTATAGGAACACTTTTAGTCTTTTTGTATCTTTATGAATGTACCAAATAACAAGTATAACTTTTTATAATCATAAATAACCTTAATATTAAAAAATGGAAATATAGGGTAAGAGATAAACTCTTTAGATATAAAACAAGTTATCATGTCATTATTAAATTAAATTTAGATATAGTTATTCTCAATATTTTCTTCTAAAATCTTAGAGAATGTGATAAATTGGAAGTAAGAAAATATTCAGTATTTTAAACATGAATTCTGAATGTACAAGTTAATATTTATGATTTTAATGAAGAGGGCCTGAAAAGTGTAGTAAAGAGCAAATACTGCAATGCAGGTTACAGGGACCAGATCATTATATTTCTAGTTTGAATATTATTTTATTCAATTGAAAATATAGAGAACTGCCAATGGCCAAAGTTAGTATCTATATCTGCCTCCATGTCTTGCAAGATCTTTGTTGTGTGAACAAAGTTTTTGAAATTTTATATAAAGTTCCTTTAAGAAATTTATTTTGAGGTAACTTATTTGATAGTGGGTTTTTTTTTGGGGGGGCGGATTTTTATAATGCTATATTTTAATAAACAAGTTCTCTAAAATGAACATTTTAAAATGTTTTTATTAAATGTAATTTTTCATTAATTGCCTCTAAGGTACATAATTGAAAGAGTTTAAGATAGAGTGGTACCTCGAGATACGAGTGCCCTAACATATGAGATTTTTGAGATACGAGCTTTAAAGCTAGCGATTTTTTGCTTTGAAATACAAGCAGCATTTGAGATACGAGTAATCACACGGATCGGCCAACTGCACACGACCCACCAGTTTACCTCGACTCCAGCCTCTCATAGTTTCCCACACCTCAGTCAGTGTGCTTGTTTACCTCCTTGTTGAAGCATCTTTTGCGCATTTACTTACTTTATCACATTTCTTTTTATAACCATGGGTCCGAAGAAAGCGAGTGGAAAGGTCAGTGCTCAGAAGAGGATGATGTCTACTGAATTAAAGCATAAAATCATAGAAAAATATGAGCAAGGTGTGCGAGTAGCTGACTTGGAGAGGCAATACAGGTAGGTACTTCAACTACAACTATTCAATACAGGATATGCACTGTCCTTAAACAGGAGTTGATAAAGGGTATAATGCCAGCTAAGGGTGTTACAATAATTTCTAAGCTCTGTAGCTCTCTCCATGAAAAAATGGAAAATCTACTGATGGTGTGGGTGATGGAGAAGCAGCTTAAAGGAGATACATTAACACAGGGCATCATATGCAAGAAGACGTGAGCAATTTACGGTGATTTGCTGGAGCAGACCCCTCGCGCTTCCACAGATGAAGCATCGAAAGACCCATTTAAAGCCAGTAGAGGCTGGTTTGATAACTTCAGGAAAAGGTCCGGCATTCACTCCATCATCAGGCAGCAAGTTCGGATGTGAGGGCAGTTTTGATTACCTCAAAACTTTTTCCGAACTGATAGAAGACAAAGGATATATCCCCCAGCAAGTCTTCAACTGTGACGAGACAGGGCTTTTCTGGAAGATGATGCCAAATAGGAATAGGACTTCTATAATGGCAGAGGAGAAGGTGATGCCAGGCCACAAACCCATGAAGGATAGGCTAACTCTCGCGCTGTGCGCCAATGCGAGTGGCGACTGCAAGATCAAGCCTCTGCTCGTGTACCATTTGGAAAAACCCAGAGTCTTTAAGTCACATAAGATTTTAAAAGATAAACTGCAAGGTATGTGGAGGGCAAACCTGAAGGCATGGGTCACCAGGAAGTTCTTTGTGGAGTGGGTAAACCTGATTTTCGGCCCTTCTGTTAAGTAATACCTACAGGAAAATAACCTTATCATGCAAGCCCTCCTTGTCCTGGACAATGTTCCTGCTCACCCACCGAACCTCAAAGATGAACTCCTCCAAGAGTTCAAGTTTACCTCCCAACACCACTCCTATCCTGCAGCCCATAGATCAGGAGGTGATTTCTAATTTTAAAAAATTCTACATCAAGCACCTGTTCCGGTGCTGCTTTGAGGTGATGGAGAACACAAACCTCACCCTTTGAGAGTTCTGGAAGAACCACTTTTAACATCCTGATATGCCTCAGAATTATTGATCAGGCCTGGCTGGGTGTTACAACGAGGACTTTGACCTCTGCATGGAAGAAGCTGTGGCTTGAGGCCATAGCCAAAAGGACCTTCAAAGGATTGGAACCCGAGGTGCCAGTGAAGGAGGAGATAGTTTCTCTGGGAAAATCCATGGGCCTGGAGGTGGATGAGAGAGACGTGAATGAGCTCCTCAAGGAGCACTCTCTAGAACTCACCACGGAGGAGTTACAAGAGTTGCAGTCTCAGCAACATGCGGAGGTTCTCCAAGAAATTGGTTTCGAGGAGGAGCCAGAGGTGGAGGAGATCTCTACAAGTGAGATAAAGGAGATCTTAGGAATGTGGGAGAGTGGGTCACACTTCGTGGAAAAGAAACACCTCGAAAAAGGTGCTACTGGTTGTGCATCGGAGCTGTTCAATGAAACTTGCCTCACCCATTTCAGAAATATTCTGAAACGGAGGAAGAGGCAAACCTTGTTGGACACGTTTTTGTTTTTTTTTAAATCAGCCAAAAATGCAAAGACCAGTAGCAATTAAGTTCAGTGAAGATTAGTTAAGTTACATTCAGTTTAGGGATAAAGTGTAGCATTAAGAGTGTAACAAGTAGGTAAATACACTTTATAAAACCAGTTTATTCCTTTACATTCTCTTTTATTATGTTTTTATACAATATTTGTCATTTATAAATACATTTTTCTTATTCAAAAACACGTAACAAGAACAACTGGGGTGGCATTTTGGGGGCTGGAACGGATTAACGGCATTTAATTGATTTCAATGGGGAAATTTGCTTTGAGATATGAGCAACTTGATATATGAGCAAGGTTATGGAACAAATTAAACTCGTATCTCGAGGTACCACTGTATTCTTTATTTAAATATTGTTTTTATTCATTGACCTAAATGTTTTAACCTTGAATATAAATAGTAAGCATGGGAACATTGAAAAGGAAATAAAAAGAATATTTGTCTGAAACTGGTTTGGCTCAGTGGATAGAGCATCAGCCTGAGGACTGAAAGGTCCCAGGTTCGATTCCGGTCAGGGGTATGTACCTTGATTGCAGGCACATCTCCAGTGTGGGGCTTGCAGGAGGAAGCTGATCGATGTCTCTCTCTCATCTATGTTTCTAGCTATCTGTCCCTCTCCTTTCCTCTCTGTAAAAAATCAATAAAATATATTTTTAAAAAATATTTGAAGAGAAAGGAGACACAATTGTGCATTTGTAACTACCATAAGTTCAGTGACACTTCTCTATCATATTCCTTCGACATTTCAATCTGGGACTGACCTCAAATCCTAGTATCAGATGTGGGCAAGTAATTTAAGTTTGCAAAATCAGATTATTCTTAGCACATTCCCCTATTCAAGTAGTTGGTTCAGGTTCAGAAATGGAACACTTAGACTAGCAAAACTACTCTGAGTTAATTTTTTTTATGAATTTATACAGCCCAAAAGGAGAGAAGATCGTTTCTTCTTATACTAATATTAGAGCCCCTGATGTTGTTCTGTGTACTCAGGAATATTCTTAAGAATGAACCAACACTTGACTTGAGTTGGTGAACAAAATAAAATATATAGGCAATATTTTATATAAGTGTATACCTGAAACCTGTATAATTTATTAACCAGTGTGAACCCAATAAATTCAATAAAAAAGAAAAAAAATAATGAACCAACACAAAGGAAAGTACAAATGGAGGGGGAAAAAAAGAGTCCCATATATTCAGGATTATGCACCATACATTGCAACAACAATATCAGCAAAATCTATTTTATTCCCTTGCTACTAACCCCTCCAGGTAGGCTCAATCTCCCCAACTATAGTAGAGGTCATGTAGAAAAACACGAATACCAGGTCCTACAAATGCAATGTTTCTTAGCCATGTGTCCACAAGCCACAAGAAAAACAAATAGTTTTACCATGTTATAGTCTACACTAATCATGACATCAACATATAAAGTGTGAAAATGTAGATTCATAGAAACCCTTGTTTATGCAAGATAAAAAAAAAAGTCAGTGTGCAAAATGGATAGGGCACCAAAGTCCATGAGCAGGCAGTCTCATTACAATGCCTTAGATTTACAATCTAACTCTGAATATTACATGATTTCTACTGCCAATGCCCTCTTCAAATGTCCCTTAAGATGGAGCTCGGGAAAACACATACTATTCCTCTTCTCATTACTATTTACTTCATTTGTGTACTGCTCTTATACTATAATGTTGGTATCCTATATATAAAAGCCCAGGTACTGTTACAGTGTAACAGCCACAAGAAACAATGACCAGGTGATTAGCAGGTAGCTATGACAAGCACTGACCCAGATCTTGCTGTCTGCAACCTGACAGACCCAAATCCCATTCAACCACATCCCATACTCTGACCAGAGGATGGAGGTAGCTGATATCTGCACCCCAGACCCTGACAGCAGGGTACTGGGAGCCCAATTCCTTGTGAAATCGGCTGTGAGTGAGCTTGCTGTCAACGCCCTGCCAGCCAGGGTTCTCATTCACCTGTATCCTGGACCCCGTCAGGAGAGAGGAGGGAATATGTCTAAAGGAAAACTATTGGTACAGAGTACCTCTGAAGCTGAAAGAAGCCAGAGTTGGCAAAATAATGGATCTGAAGGCCAACTATTGGCACAATGTACCTCTGAAGCTGAAAGAAGCCAGCATCAGCAACAGAAAATGTCTGAAGACCACCATATCGCTGAAGCTGAAAGAAGGCAGCAGCATAAACAGAGTATGTCTAAAGAAGAGTCAAAACAAGTACTACTAATACTGGTAGTAACTGCCTTCACAGAGAAAAGTAGTAAATGAGGATGCAATAATCAAGCATAGTTGTGGTGAAATGACTGTTACAAGTCAATTTCGCCTATCACTAAATTTCTCTGATGAAAAACCATCTGATAGAAAATTTATTCCATATTGTAGCAAAGGTAAAGTTTGTCCAAATGATATACATTTTCCAGAATACCTGGCATATTTAAAAAAATAATGATAAGATTCTGACAGTAAAAATTTCATGGAAAATATTTGTTCAATAAATAGTTCTTTTGCTTTTGCTTCAATGGGCAAATATTACATCTCCATTAGGATATGGGTCATACTGTTTTAGAATACATGGACAAGTTTATCACTATAATGAAAATTTATATCCTTTAGATGGTGTTTCTCAGAAGTTTGCTCAATTCTATATTTTGATATGGCCAAAGTGATGAGTAAAATATCAGCAATGTCAGAAAACCAAACTTGCTCAGCAAGACTCATGATCAAGATCAACAACTTCATGCATGAAATAAATGAATTAACAAAATTGTACAAGAAGCATACAAAATTACTTAGACTTTTGCTTCTACATGTGAAACAACAGCAAAAGTTATTTCTCCCATGGAAGTAACAATGGTGATTAAATATGATCATAATACTGATCCAGATAGATATAATTATCCCCATGTAGCCATATTTAGAAATCAAGTTGCCTTCATATTCAGAAATCAAGAAGGAGATCCTCCTTTGGAGAGGGACTTGCTCATTCATTGTAAACCAGATCCCAATAATATGAATGCCACTAAAATGAAACAAATCAGTATCATGTTTCCTACATTAGATGTAATCACATATCCTATTCTTTTTCCACATGGTGAAAAGGCTGGGGAATCACAGATATTGCATTAAGACTCAGAGACAACAGTGTACTCAACAATACTACTAAATGAAATGTAAGGACATGAATCACACAAATGCAGTATTATGGACTTCATCTCTCTCTGCAGTACATGTTAAATGCTATTTTAAATGCAGGAAAATTAACTCAACAGTATATTGTTGACTCATATTAAAAAAAAAGATGCCAATCAGATAAATTTCATGAAATCAAATGGATCTAAGTTGAGAGTTGAAAAATATAGTGGTTGGATAGATTACCTCAGATCTAAATCTGAAAATGACGATGTGCTGATTGGTAGAATTATAATATTTCTGTCTTCTTTTGAGAATAGTCCCAGAAATATGCAGTAGCATATCAGGATGGTTTGGCAATTGTAACAAAGTATGGCAAGCCCAATTTATTCATAACCATGAAGTGCAACCTGAAGTGGGCAGATATTATAAACAATTTAAAATGCTGACAAAAAGTTGAAAACAGACCTAACTTGCTTGCTAGGGGTTTTAATATAAAGCTGGATGCTACTTTAAATTATATATATATAAATTCAATTTATTTGGCAAAGTAATAGCTAAAACTCATGTCATCTTAATTTCAGAAATGCGGACTGCTCACACTCACATATTATTGCTATTAGGTAATGAATTTAAATTAGGAATGGAAGATGACATTGATCGTATAGTTAAGGCAGAAATTCTGGATAGATACCTATGTCCTCAACTTTTTCAAATTGTAAATCAAATATGGTACATGGACCATGTTGGATATAAAATCCAAATAGTCCATGTATGGAAAATGGAAAATGTTCAAAGGGATATCAAAAAGAATTTCAAAATGCAACCATTGAAAATATTGATGGATATCCCAAATACAAATGAAGATCTGGTGGCACCATGTCTATTGGAAATAAAATTATACATAACACTTGGATTGTCTCTTACAACCCATATTTGTGCCTTAAATATAACTGTCATATAAATGTTGAAGTCTGCAGTTTTATTAAAAGTGTCAAATATTTATTTAAATAAAACTATAAAGAGCACTATTCTGTAAGTATTCAAATTTCTTTAAAAAATATTATCAATCATGACAAAGCACAGGATTTCATTGGTTCTAGGTACGTGAGTGCTCCTTAGGCTATTTGGAGACTATAGCAATACAAACAAGATTAGCTAGCTATTCATTTGCCAATTGACCAGAATGTGTATTTTCATACCGATAATTTTGCTGAAGTTATAGATTAGGGTTCACAGGCATAACTAGACTTTAATGGCTTGGTTCTTATTGAATAGAGAAGATTCTGATACGTGTAATTATTATTATTGAGAGATTCCACAGCATTATGTATTTGATTATTCTTCATGGAGAAAATGATGAAAAGACAGTAATAAAGTATTAGGTAGACTGTTCATTGTGAGCTTTAGAGAACCAGAAAGATATTACCTTAGACTTTTGCTTCTGCGTGTAAAAGGTGCGATAAGTTTTGCTGACCTGAGAACTGTAGGAGGTGTAATTTATTATACATTTTGCTAAACATCAAGACACTTGAAGATACTATCTGGAAAGATATGATTGATGATTCAATCATCCTTAATATGCCCAAACAATTATGGCAACTTTTTGTGTATATATGCTTGTTTGGATGTCCTTCTGCTGCACACAAATTATGAGATGAGAATACTTATAATTTTATTGAAGAAAAATTTTGGAACTTACACAGAACAAAAAGTGCCTGTGTGAACAGTGAAATGCATGCCCTTAATGAAATGCAATAAGTATTCACATTGTGTGGAATGAAATATTCTTATTTCAAACTTTCAGACTATCCTTTATTAACAGATACAAATACATGTGATGAATCATACATGCAACAACAGGCAGGTTTTTTGATAAGTTCTCTGAATGACGAACAGTTGGCAGACTTTCAGACTATAAGTTTCACCATCAAAGATCAAACTGTACACCCAAAATCTTTTTTCTTAGATGGTCCAGGTGGTAGTGAAAAACTTATCTTTAAAAAGTTTTAATACATTATATTAGAGGATGTGGTGGTAGTGTTGTACCCACAGCATCTACAGGAATTGCTGCCAATTTACTTCTCGGTGGAAGAACCTTTCATTCCCAATATAAATTACCAGTTCTATTAAATGAAACTTCAATTTCTAGACTTGATATAAAGATTGAAGTTGCTAAACCCAGTAAGAAGACCCAACTTCTAATGAATGAACCATAGCATCCAGTCATGCTATAAATGCCATAGATAGATTACTAAGAGAAATTATGAATTTAAATGTTGCATTTGGTGGGAAAGTTCTCCTTCTTGGAGTGGATTTTCGATAATGTCTCAATGTTGTGCCACATGCCATGCCATCGGCCATAGTATAAATGAGTTTAAAGTACTGTAGTATTGGAGATGTTTCAGAAAGTTTTCTTTTAAAACAAATATGAGATCAGAGGATTCTGCTTATAGCGAATGGTTAGTAAAACTTGGAGATGGCAAACTTAATAGCAGTTTTCATTTAAGAATGGATATTATTGAAATTTCCCGTGAAGTCATTTGTAATGGAACTATTATTGAAGCTACTTTTGGAAATAGTATATCTATAGATAATATTATATATATATATATATATATATATATATATATATATATATATATGCAATTCTTTGTCCAAAAATGAGCACATTCATAAAGTAAATGAAGAAATTTTGGTTATACTAATTGTAGATTTTCACACCTATTTGAGTGTTTATTCCACGGATTCAACAACTGATGCCAAAATGGAAAATTTTCCCATTGAATTTCTTAATAGTATTACTCCTTCAGGAATTCCATGCCATAAATTAAAATCGAAAGTAGGGGCAATCATCATGCTACTGAGAAATCTTTTTTTAATATATTTTATTTATTTTTTACAGAGAGGAAAGGAGAGTTAGAAACATCAATGAGAGACATCAATCAGCTGCCTCTTGCACGCCCCCTACTGGGGATGTGCCTACAACCAAGGTACATGACCTTAACCGGAATTGAACCTGGGACCTTTCAGTCCACAGACTGATGCTTTAGCCACTGAGCCAAACCGGTTTCAGCTACTGAGAAATCTTAATAGTAAATGGGGGGTTTGTAATAGTAGTGATTTATTATCAAAAGATTGTGACCTAACATAATTGAAGCTGAAGTATTAACAAGATCTGTGGAAGGAGAGGTTGTTCCAAGAATTGATTTGTCTCCATCTGACACTGGCCTCCAATTTAAATTCATTCAAAGACAGTTTCCCATGATGCCACTATTTCCAATGACAATTAATAAATCACTAGACAGAGTAAAAATATTCCTACCTGAACCTGTTTTCGGACATGGTCAGTTATATGTTCGAAGTGTCTATGTTAAAATTAAAGTTGTAAATACTTCATCCGAGGGAAATTAGTCAAGCATTCTTAAAGTGTTTTTGCTCTTAATGTTGTTTACAGAAAGATATTAGAATAAGTTGAATCACTTTATCACTCATTGTTTGCATCAATGTTGTTTTTATATCATGTGTTTGATGTTATTATATCATGTTGTCATTACTTATTTATTAATAAATTTATATATTACTTTCATATGCATTTTCTAATTTTCTTTAATCTCTGACACTTCTATTATAAAGAAAAGGAAAGCAGTGATATTAAAAATATTTCTTCTAATTAATTCCCTTTCAATGTGCACAAATTCATGCATTGGGACACTAGTATTAAATAAGGTCCTCATACTTAGAACAACCAAGAGTGGGGCTTATACAGTAGACTTGGCTACTATTCTCACTGTGTGAGAAATTTTTCACTTTATTCTGTTTCTTCCATCTGGTTACTGAAGCATCTCATCCTCATTAGGCTGATCATGTCAACATATTTCTCTTAACCCCAGTTATTTATTTATATGTAGCAGAGCAATTAAGAGTATGGATGGTGGGGCCAAATTGTGAGGTTGGTGTTCTGACCTTACTGATTAATAGCTGTGTGATTTTGGGCCAATTATTAACCAGTTTGTACTTCACTTTTCTCATCTCTAAAAAGTGAAGAATAAGAAGACCTAATTCAAATTGATTTTTTCAAGATTAAATTATGCTTTTATTATAGTTTAACAATAATATTGCCAATATTATTATTACATCTTTGGAACTATGCCTATATTTTACAACAGAAATGTCATGATTTTTAACCTGCTGCAATAGAATACATCATTTATTTTGAAATTACATGAAGAAGAGAGAAAAAGTATTTTTAAAAATTCATTTCATAGTAGAGAAAATTAAGAAATTAAGCCACAGAGAAGTAACCAAAGTCACTCAGGAGGTCTGTGCTACAGTAGACATACATACAGGTTTCTTATAAATATAGAACCCATATATTAAATAAGCTGCTATATTCTATGGTAATTATGTAATACATAGAAAATATACACCTTACACTTGAAAGTTTATCTAAAACTAACTTAAATATATATATATATATATATATATATATATATATATATATATATACACACACACACACACACTAGAGGCCTTGTGCACAAAATTCATGCACTGCGGGGGTGTACCTCAACCCAACCCAGCCTGCACCCTCTCCAATCTGGGACCCTTGGGGGGATGTCCGACTGCCATTTTAGGCCCAATCCCTAAACTGGCAGTTGAACATCCCTCTCACAATCCTGGACTGCTGGCCCCCAAACCTTCACTTACTTGCCTTTCAACATTATCACTCCTAACCACATCCCTGCCAGCCTGATTGATGCCTAACTGCTCACTTGACAGCCCAATCTTCCTCAACTGCCCTAACCTACAAGCCTGATAAACTCCAAATGCCCTCTCCTGCTGACCCAATTGCCCCCAACTGCCCTCTTCTGCTGGCCTGATTGATACTAACTGCCTCTGCCTGCCAATCTGATCACTCATATCTGTTCTCCCCTGCCAAATGTCCTCCTCTGCCATCCAATTTGGTTCTGATTGGTCAGTTTCTAGGCCATTCAGCATTTCTGGGCCTATCAATGATCCCTGAACAGAAAGGCAGGGCTGATCAGCAGCCAGGGTGGAGGCCTGGAGAGAAATGGAGGTGCTGTTGTGGGCCAGGCCAGGAAAGAAAGAGAAGCAAGTTTTGATCAACAGCTGCTACAGAGGCTATGGATCAGACCCTGACTCTCTCTCTGAAGTCCTCTCTCCAGGCCTGATCTGCAGCCCCTTAGGCAGTCAGTGCTGAGTTGGGGAACCCTCAGTGACCCAGTCAATATTGAGTCATCACAGCAACACAACACTGACTTCCGGTCTGGTCGTGCCTTCTGTGGTAATGGCCTCTACCATCCTGGCTCTTTATTACATTGATATGCATATTTAATTTTATAATTAAGGTAAGAGAATTTCAAAATTGGTGAAGATAATTTTTAATCTCAACAAAAGTCTTATAGTCATCAAATCAAACCATCTCTTTCTGCAGCACATTGGCTGGGAAGCTTTTCTTTAAATAAAACTGAATTTGATAATCCTAAAGAGTGGCCTTTACATATGTTTTTGCTACTAAAAAAATTTTCCATATCTCATATATTATATTTTACAATGTCTTATGATCAATTATATGATAGTAAAGTGATGGAGAACTTTATATATGAAGGTTAAACTCTATAAGAAACAAGGTTAGCTTCTTAAGTTGTAACTTAAAACTCTTCTATTTGATAAGCCACACAATTAAGAATATGGTGAGCACTTGAGTAAACATAGCTAATTGCTTAATTCTATCAGTTGTTAGGCATATCTATTTCAGCTTTTTTTTATTCTAAAACTGATAAAGCAGAGACAGACCCAGACCCAAACTCCATTTATCACCTGACAGTCATAATTCAGGGTTCGCAGAGATGATCATCACTTGAGATTCAGTTTCCAGTAACCACAGGTTCTTTTCTCCAATTTAATTACATGGTGTACTATTTCAGGTTCCTTAGGGGAAGTGACTCTCATAAAGTCACCTTTTTCAAGGTGACACAGTCCCTTTTAAAAAGGAACTCCTTATATGTAGACTGACACAAGTTTGGGCATTGGTTGAAAAATTATGACTTTTTATTGTGAAAATTTATTTTAGGTTTTGTTCACCAGTCCTGTGATTTTTATTTTGGTTTTTTTATATGTATTAAGAAAAGTTTTGAGTCAATTCCCTATTTATTTCAGTCCTAGGAACACCAAAATCAATAAGCTACTACAAAAGATGGTTAACAATCATATCTTTTTGATCACTGTTCTGGCCCTGATGCCTTGCAGTAATCATGTTCACCATCCCAAGACTCCTACAGAAATCACAGAGCCCTTTTAAAGTACATACTAGTATGTGTCATCCCTGTGATTCCTGCCTGCAGGATATAGCATTTCAAGGATGAAAAGCTCAACTGCAGCAGATGTACTCAATGTTTTTCTCAATAACTTAGTGCATTAGTGATTAAACATTTGAAACTATTTATTTAGCAACCAATCAAATATTTACATCACTTTAAAAGATATTTGAAAAATATTCATAAATCACTTTGCTAACATCCCAAGTTCAGTCCTTATCTATCCTTTTGGCACATATGAATTTCTATATAGCACCCATGATTGTAGAGTCCTTTACAAATAAAAACAATATAGACCCTCCTCTTTTATGTTTTCACTAAGTTATACAGCTATTTGAATTGCTCCCAAAGGGAAAAAAAAATTGTTTACTCTCTGTGAAATTCTTAGATTTATATGTACATATAAAATACAGGTACATAACCTAATTTCTGCAATTCTACAAAGCAGCAAATTATGGGAACAAATAACGATATTATCCTCCCCCCACCCCATAAGTTTGACACCAAATCATATTTTAATTTATGTTTGCACAAAAGAAATTAAGATACATAGGAATAAACTTAATATTGACCTATATTGATATTAACATTGATAGTCTTATACATCCCATTTGGTGTGAATGTTGAAAAACAATGTGTTACTCTAGCTGGTTTTACTCAGTGGATAGAGTGTCAGCCTTCAGACTGAAGCATCCTAGATTTAATACCAGCCAAGGGCACATGCCCAGATTGTGGGCTTGATCCCCAGTGGGGGTGTGCAGGACGCACCCAATTGATGATTCTCTCTCATCTTAGATGTTTCTATTTCCCTCTCCTTTTCTCTCTGAAATCAATAAAAGAAATATATTTTAAAAACAAAAACAATGTGTTAAATTAGAGTGTGGATGGGCAGGCTATATATGTATGATATATGGAAAACCCATTGACTCCATGGGTTTCAGATAAGAGATTTTTAAAGTATATTGCTTCTTTCTTAATTGGATTATTCATTTCCTATGTTTTACTTATCATAAAAGTTATATTATTTTCTATTATGAATGCTTGTTAAATAAATCCTGATACTCTTGATCTTATTTGTTACTTTTATTGGTTGACTTACTGAATCTTATGAGACGATAGTAAATTCCTTTTAGATATTACTAAATAATACTTATTTTCAAAAACAATGAAAATAATTAATTTGCTTAAATAAAATCACATTTTATTCTTTCAAAATTCTATTTATTACTATATCAAAATATAATTCAGGTCTTTGAAATATTGGTATTTTAATGGCTATTACATTGAATCTATAAATTGCTTTGGGTAGCATGGACATTTTAATGAAGTTGATTCTACCAAGCAATGAACATGGTATATTCTTCATTTGTTTATGTCTTTCTCTATCTCTTTTTTCAATGTCCTGTAGTTTTCCAAGTACAGGTCTTTTACCTCCAAATATTAAGTTTTTTCCTATGTATCTTAATTTTGTTTGTACAAACATAAATAGGATGTTTTTTGTTTTTGTTTTTTGTGTGCTTTTTTTAGTTTATCTTTCTGTGAGTTCATTATTGGTGTATAAAAAAGCCACAGATTTTTGGGTGTTAATTTTGTATCCTGCTACATTGCTGAATTCATTTATAAGTTTTAATAGTTTTTTGATGGAGTATTTAGGGTTTTCTATGTATAGTATCGTATCATCTATGAATAATGACAGTTTTATTTATTTTTTTCCAATTTGGATGCATTTTATTTCTTCTTGTTGTTTGATCACTATGGCTAGCTCTTCCAGTATTGTGTTGAAACAGGAGTGGTGAGTGTGGGCATCCCAATCTTGTAGCTGTTCTTAGGGAAAATAGTTTTAGATTTTGCCCATTGAGTATGATGTTGGCTGTAAGTTTGTCATATAAGGCTTTTATTATGTTTAGGTATGATCCTTATATTCCCATTTTGCTGAGAATTTTTGTCAATAAAGGTCCTTGGATTTTGTCAGATGTTTTTTCTGCATCAATTAATATGATTATGTTATTTTTGTCTTTCAATTTGGTTATGTGATGTATCACATTTATTGATCTGTGGATATTGTACCAACCTTGAATCCTCATAATAAATCCCAGTTGGTTATGATGTATGATCTTTCTAATACAATGCTGGATCTGATTTTATAAAATTTTTTGTTAAGGATTTTAGCATCTATGTTTATCAAAGATATTGGCCTATAGTTCTCTTTCTTTGAGTTTCTTTATTTGGTTTTGGAATTATGGTAATGCTGGCTACATAGAAAGAGCTTGGAAGCATGTCTTCCTCTAGAATTTTTTGGAATAGTCTGAGGAGGATAAGTTTTAATTATTCTTTGAATGTTTGCTAGAACTCCCCTGTAAAGCTGTCTAGACCAGGGCTTTTGTTTGCAGTAAAATATTTGATTACTGCTTCAATATCTTCAGTGGTTATCAGCCTACTCAGTTATTTTTCCTTCTTCCTGATTGAGTTTTGGAAGCTTGTATTTTTGTAAGAATATGTCCATTTTGTCTAGATTTTCCAGTTATTTTTGTTTGTTTTGTCTTTGAATAGAATTGTTCATAGTATTTTTTCACAATCCTTTTTATTTCTGTGGGGTCAGTTGCTACTTGACTTATTTCATTTCTGGTTTTGTTTAATTGGGTCCTCTCTTTTTCTTTCTTAGTGAGCCTGGCTAGAGGTTTCACAGACCTACAACAAACTCTCCAAAAATTCATCTCCAATAAAAAAAAAGACCGCAAATAGCCTTAGCAATCTTGAAAAAGAAGATCAAAGTTTAAGGGATCACAATACCGGATATCAAGCTTTATTACAAAGCCATGGTTCTCAAAGCTGCCTGATACCGGCATAAGAACAGACATATAGATCAGTGGAACAGAACAGAGAACCCAGAAAAAGACCCATACCACTATGCTCAGTTAATATTTGACAAATATGGCAAGAGCATACAATGGAGTCATGACAGTCTCTTTAATAAATGGTGTTGGGAAAACTGGACAGATGCATGCAAAAAAAAAATGAAACTAGATCACCAACTTACTCTATAAACAAAAATAAACCCAATATGGTTAAAACTTAAATGTAAGAAGGGAAACCATAAAAAAAGCTTAGAAGAATCTATAGGCAGCAAAATATTAGACATATGTCTTAGAAATACATTTACCGATACAGTTCCTAGGGCAATAGAAACTAAGGAGAAAATAAACAAATGAAACTACATAAAATAAAAAGCTTCTGCACAGCAAAAGAAACCATCAACAAAAACAAGAAATCCTACTGCATGGGAGAACATATTTGCCAATGCTATCTCAGATAAGCAATTTTGGTTTAATCTTCAAAATTTATAAGGGACTCATAAAACTTAACAAAAGAAAGATAAACAATCGAATCAAAATATGGGCAAAGGATCTCCATGGACACTTTTAGAAAATGGACATACAGAAGGCCAAGAGACATATGAAAACATGCTCAAACTCACTAATCATCTGAGAGATGCAAATAAAAACAACAATGAGGTACCATCTCATACATATCAGAATAGCTATCATCAACAAATCAACAAAGGATAAGTAATGGTGAGGGTGTGGAGAAAAAGGAACCCTTGTGCACTGTTGGTGGGAATACAAACTGGTCCAGCCACTGTGGAAAAACAGTATGATGTTTCCTCAAAAAGTTAAAAATGAAACTCCCATTTGACCCTGTAATCACACTTCTAGGAATATATCACAAAAACACAGAAAGACTAATCAGAAAGGTCATATGACCCCTATGTTCATAGCAGCAAAATTTATAATAGCTAAGACTTGGAAACAGCCTAAATCCTCATCATCAGGTGAGTAGATTAAAAAAGTGTGGTACATCTATACAATGGAATACTATGCTCCCATAAAAAGAAAGAACTTTTACCATGTGCAATAGCACAGATGGATCCAGAGAGCATTATGCTAAGTGAAATAAGCCAGTCAAAGAAAAACAAATATCACATGATCTCCCTCATAGGTGGGATATAATGAACAACATAAACTGAGGAACAAAAATAGATCCAGAAACAGGTAACACTGGACACACTGTCCAACCTCAAAGAGAAGGCAGGAGTAGGGATTGGGTTTAGAAATCAACCAAAGGACTTATATGCATGCATGTTAGCATAACCAATGGACACAGACACTGGGGCTGTGGAAGCTTGTCCTGGGGGATGGGAGTAACCTGGGGAGTTTTCAATTGGGGAAAAGGGAGACATATGTAATATTTTAAACAACAATAATAATAATAATAATAATAATAATAAAATAAACTAGAACTTCAGTACTATATATTTTGTTTTACTCATGTTTAATTTTTAAGATTTTATATGATTTGTTTTCAAACATTTTTTCATATTCTTTTATTTTTATTGATTAAGGTATTATATATGTGTTTTTATCCCTCATTGTCCCCCACTTCCCCACTCATGCCTTCACGCCCCTGGTGTCTGTGTCCATTGGTTAGGCTTATATGCATGCATACAAGTCTTTTGTTTGATCTCTCACCCTTACCCCCATCCTTCCCTACCGGAATTCTGAGGTTTGATGGTCTGATTGATGCTTCTCTGTCTCTGGATCTGTTTTTGTTCATTAGTTTATGTTGTTCATTATATTCCACAAATTAGTGAGGTCATGTGATATTTATTTTTCTCTGACTGGTTTATTTCACTTAGCATAATGTTCTCAAGTTCCATCCATGCTGTTGCAAATGACAAGAACTTCTTTTTTACTGCAGCTGTGGCCTTTCTTGTTGTTTTATTGATGTATTCTTTTGCTGTGCAGAAGCTTTTTATTTTGATGCCATCCCATTTGTTTATTTCTCTTTAGTTTCCATTGCCCTAAGAGCTGTATCATTGAAGATATTGCTTCAGGATATGTCTGAGATTTTGCTAAAAAATCTGTGGATTCCTCTAATATATGTTTAACATGCATAATACATGATTCCTGCCTTATGTTTAAGTCCTTTATACATTTTGAGTTAATTTTTGTGTATGCTGTAAGTTGGTGGTCTACTTTCATTTTTTGCATGTATCTTGTCCAGTTTTTCCAACACCATTAATTGAAGAGACTATCTTGACTCCATTGTATGTTCTTGCATCCTTTGTCAAATATTAATTGAGCATAATGATTTGGGTTGATATCTATTCTATTTCGTTGGTCTATATGTCTGTTCTTGTGCCAATACCAGGCAGTTTTGAGAACAGGGGCTTTGTAATACAGCTTGGTATCTGATATTGAGATCATCTATTTTCCTTTTTTGTTTTTGTTGTTGTTGTTTTAGTAATAAATATTCTGAAGCCATAAAACTGCTATACTTAAGTAATTTTAGATATTACAGATATTTATTTTCCTACTAAAAGAACAACAAACTCAATATTTAAAATAAGCCAATAATGAAACAATATAATATGGATAATTTTAAATAGTTTATTTACATCACTAATAATTTTCTCCAGACTACAAGTTATATTTTTTGGAAATTAAATCAATTTTTCATATTAGAACAAAGACAGTGTGCCAGCACTTTGATAAAAACGTTCAAGAGTTAGCCCTGATAGTTTGTTTCTGAGGCATTTGATTTCCCCTAATAGGTCATAGATCATAGGTCTGAAGTAGATAAAGATATAAGGAATAAAAAGAAGTATATCTCCTCACCTGACTCCTTTGTCTTCCTAAGGTTTAAATTTTCCAATGAATAATTTTAGACAAAAGTGTCCCTGCTGTGGTCACTTCTGAGCTGGGGATTGTCATTTTTTCCTATGGACAATGGCAGTAATGAGTGTGAATGTTCCCTGGTGCTCTCTGCATAGCCTCCACCTATGCTCTTTCAGGCACTGAAATGCTCGACTCCTTGTTCAATCTCCTTACTCTGTTTCCTGGTCCTGCCTCCTGTGATGATGTGAAACTCTCCCTCCTTCAGGTTGCACTTCTCACTCATCTGGGAAATTCTCGCTACAGTTTGTGAAAGCTCTCATAGTCTGCCTGAATGGTTTTTGATACATGTCACAGACAAGAAAATTGCAGAATTGATCCCATAGTGTGACACCTTGAAGTGAAACCTGAGGGAGATCAATGGCTTCCCCTCACAAGAGAAGTTGTGGACATGCAGTCTCAGAACATCACACTTCCTTCTCTCCTAAAGGAGTTGGCAGAAACCCAGATAAAGTAGCTCAATCTTCTGTACATTTTTGCATTTTGGCGAATTCTGCTGTTGCCCTCCAAAATGTAGAATGGACTTCCACCATATACTCATACTGTTTTGCACAAAAACTTTCCTAATTAATGAACCTACCTGTCTAAACCCTGCAATTCAGTCATTTTTGTCAAGGGGGAGAAACCTAGCTAGTTCCGGAGCTTCCAGTGCATATTAAAGGGCATAATAATATGTCACCTCATTGCCCCATCACCCTGTGCTTTGTTGCAAAACAACCATTTTATTCCAGACCCCTCAGTACTTTAAGGTTTTACAAGATTCTGAGTATTGTTTGCTTTTAATCTCTGACTTATAATTACTTTATATGTGTGTTCTGTTAAAAACCTGCATCAAATAACTTTTGTTTCAAAAGATTTAGCCCAACAGACCTACTTTCTGACTACTATTGTTCATCATTTATAAGCATCTGTTATCAAGCAAATAATGCAAGCATGGAGGCATTGAACACACAGCATGCAAAGTGTTTATTTGGGCACTCATTTAAAAGCTAGACTGCATGGGGTAGAGTGTGGAATGGCCTCAGCTCTTATTGCCCAACATTTGAGAAGTGCGAGCTGATGCACTCCCATTGAACTTGGTTGCATAAGGCTGTAACATTTCACAGTATGTAGGGATGTTTTAAATATCTTTAATTTAAAGTGGAGTCAGGCTGTCCTTAGAAATAGTGGATGCTGGGCAAGGAGCAATCTGTGACCTGGATTTCAGAGTTGAGGGCCTCTTACTCCATACAAGCTATTAACAGTGCCTACAGGGGAAACACCTGAAGTTCAAACACAGGAAATGAGAAGTACACCCCAGACTTCTTTATTTTAAAAGACCTTTCATAGAAAAGTGTTAAAGGTAAATGTCCTAGCCTCTGTAAAAGAGAGGGTCTATTAGCACTTTCAAAGGGACATCAGGCACCTGATGGAAAGAAGGAAACAGAATTAAATTCTCTGACCAGCATTTTCTATTGTGTCACCACTGTGTGTACATTCAGCCACAGAGAGACAATTCATATTTACATTTTCTCGCTAATTTGAGAAGCAAAGAAGAGACAAAAAAATAAAAGTGTTGGCGAATTTTCTTGTGGCAATTGACATTTCTATTTCTCTGAGAACAGGATGAGGAAGGCAGAGGGTGTGTAATAAATCTAGTCCTGCTCTGTCAGCAGGGAGCCTGTATGCTCAGAGTTCTGGGAGCATAATCACATAACTCAGTGGTTTCCCTCCAACACATGTTCCACTTTTTTTTTCCGCTGAGCTCATTTACAGTCCCAAACAGTTTCTTCCTGTCACTTCCCATTTGTGCCACTGATTTCCATGTTTTCTTTCTTTAGAGATATCCTTGCCACAACCCATCTAATTTCTGACTTGTCATCTTTCCTTGACTTGTTCCAACCTTTTTTTCTGCTGTCTCCCTCAGTCGGTATCACCTGAAGGTTAATGAGGCAGACCTTCTCCCAGGTGAGAATACTGTGTGGACTTTTTATACCTTGTGACTCATGACCATCCTTTTTTTCATGTCCAACTCCTTTTTCAGGAGTTGTGAGCTGTTCAGGGTTTTCTTTAGTTACATTGATCAAAATAATAGTGTTAGCCTTTGAAAAATCCAACATATTCAGAGACCTATTGTGACTCCTCCTTTTATTTATTTTGCTGCTTTACTCTAATGGAATTGGTGGTGGGCTATGTGTGCTTGCGTGTGTGCAGGAGGCATGAAAGGTTAGAGGTCATAGTTGCTCCTATCATAGTCATATGTGTCATGGATTTTAGCCAACCATATTTTTTTTTAATTTGAATGCAAATTTCTCACATTCTGACTTGTTGTCAATCTACCAGACTTTTACTGAAAACATGAAATTGTCCTCCTATGAATGTGGACAGGATTATAGTTGGTGTTATATATGCAGTCTCTAGAAGCTTGGTAAGACTTACCATTTAATTTCATTCAAGATAATTTTTCCTAAATCCAAACTGCATTTATGATTAAAAAGTAAAATATGTAGTCTTGGCCAGTGAGTTTAATAGATTGAGTGGCATGTGGAGCAAAAAAGGATTACTGTTTTGATTCCTGGTCGGGGCATATGTGTGAAGCAACGGATCAATGTTTCTCACATTTATGTTTTTTGGGTTTTTTTTTCTCTCTCTCTCCCTTCACCTTACTCTCACTATAGAATCTGTGAAAAACATATTCTTGAATGAGGGTTAAAAAAGAAAAGAAAATAAAAAAATAATATATGCAGACATAGATGAATATAAAGACCAAATAAAAACAAAAACACTCTATAATATGTATTGTTTAAGATATAAGTTTTACCACTAAGTAATTAAGTGAGTATGGTACATACACTTATATAAGTAAATAGTATTTTTTTAATTTACTTTTTAAAAATGTGTGCTAAGATTTTTTCAGAATGCTATATAGAAGTAATGCATGATTTATTGTAATCATTTTCTTCTACCATTAATATTAACATTTGAGTTGTTATCATGATCATACAACATTGTATTAAAAACTAAGCTATATATAGTATTATTTTATTTGTAAAGACATCCAGATGTTTTACTTTATGTGCTAGTGTATGAATAGATTAAGAGTGTGAATTACAGAGCTAGATTTTCTGGGTTCAAATCTTAGCTTTTCCAATTATTAGCTCTGTTACCTTTGTCAAGTTGCTCAATTCCTCAGATTTTTTGTCTTAAACTAATGAGAATATAAATTATAATGACCTCTTAAGGTTATTATAAAATTTAAATGTGTTATTATTATTAAATCACAAAACCTACTATGTAGAAGAGAGTAATGTTTACTACATTTTAGTTATTATCATTTTTATAATTACAGCTTCTCTAAGTAAGCCTTCTTAGTGTTTCTCAAGGTCTCATTGCTTGCTTTTAACCTTTGCAATGGGCTCCATATTTCCCTTTGCTTGATAGTTAAAAGACAAGATTTGCTGTCATTATTTATTATGAAGTCAATGGCATGGATTTGAAAGTGATATTGAATATCTCTCTTAGGCTTTTCTCTTAACATAGAACATTTAAATCTTATGTCATCCTCCCATATAGCACGCTGAAAGCCCATCACTATCCAGTAATGGTAAAATTTTTCCAGATGTTATCCTATAATAATTGTATCCACTGTCAGTAGAGTTTGAGCAATTAACAAATAGTGATTATGTATTTACTTGCAAAATAGAGAATCAGGGTGGGAAGGTGAGGCAGATTCTTAGTTCATTGAAAGGATGGCAATATCCTAAAGGTGTTTATGAACAAATTCTCTGATATGATTATTGTTTTTAAAAGTAGATAGAACTAATTTTGGAAGATTGGGTTATGAAATGCCAGTGGGGTTTCAGAAAAGTTCTGTAATGCAAAGAGGCTAAGAGGAAAGGAATTTCATTTTCCTATAATGGACTTTGTTTATTCAAGTCTCAATCCCTGCCTTTTCAAATCTCGAAAATAAGCTTTAGAAAAAAAGTTTGAGCCAAATGAAAATAGGCTCTTTAATTCTGCCTTTTGATAATTCTGAAGCGACAACTGACCCTCCTCAATCTGGTCTTCCCTTTTAACATTAATTACCTTGTTATCTGAGAGATGCAGCAGCTCTCCCCTGTTTGCTTAGGAAGAATGCCAGCAGAGCAACACTTGGAAGTGAATTACCATGATTGTTTGGGGCTTTAGAAAGCCCTCTCTACTGTCTATTCTTCTTAGATTCCTGGTAGAGTCACTTGGGCATGTTTTCTAATTCAGTATTCCTATGTCCACTGCCCAGTAAAGTATGTTTATACTCTATGTATATAACCAATTATAGAGTGGCTAGGGGCAACGTCTCTTCTGGATTCTTCACATGCCAATGATTAGAAAATCCAATGTAGAACTCCTGGGCATGCCCTCAGTCAAGAGGTAAGAGGGGAAGTTTATTCCAATTGCCGATACGTTTTGCTCATTCAGCTGATTGGTTATGACCACTGGGGTAAGCAAGCATATTGTTTTTTGTTCCTCCATGCTAACCTTTTTCTCTCAGCAGAGACTACTAGTGCTTATTAGCAAAAACGTTAAGATTCAGAACCATTGTAAGGATATTGATGTGAACACACCCAGTCTATTTACTTAGTTTGATGATTTTGACTGCATCCATTTGTCACTTCAGCTTAAATCCAGTTTGGGCAATTTGATGAAATTGACTGTTTTTTTCAGTGAAGTTACCAGTCAATGCTAACAAATTGGTTGTGTTTGAAGAAACTCATTAGGTTTTATCTCTTGCATTGTGTCTGCAACAGATATAAAATCAAGAATTTGACACAGACTTTGTTTTTAGCTCTTATAGCAAGGGGTGTGGAGAAAGGATCGTGTCTGGAATTTTATAGATTTGAGATGGGAAAAATAACCATTTCTGATTTAGGCTACAAGTGAACCCCAAGATATTAATGATTATCAAGGCAATCGTGTTTTTTATTACATTGCGCTATCTTGAAAGGTTTTTTTAAAATAAACATTTGTGTTACCCTCCTTACTCAGAGCACTGGGTAGTCAATTAATGTGTGACCTGGAAGAAAGTAATGTCTACAGCAGTGTCATGCAAATTGTTTTTTGGAAGAGAAGAAACTGCTTTCTTCCCAAGAGGAGCAGTGCTGACCATCAACACGATTCTGGTATTTGAATTTCATTTATTTCAAATTTCTTGTTTGCTATCCCAAGGGCCACATATCTTCAAAGCTTCTGCATGCCAGCTGTGTAGTTGCTATAACAATAATAATCTGGTAAACACACACACATTCACACACATACACACACACACACATATACACACACACATACACACACACAAAAAAAACAAAAAACAAAACAAACAAACAAAAAAACCCACAGTCAGTAGCTTTATACTAGCCAGCAAAATAATTTCTGGTATTTCTGTTTTGTGTCCAAGCAACAGATTTAGCTACTGGCTATATTAATCACATGGAATAATTCATAAGAATAAATTAGAGGATGAGTCTAACACCATCTTTTTGTGCTATTTCACTCTCATTTAAGCAAAATGTATGCATCTTAGTGCTTGTTTTTTTGACACTATTAGGCAGAGAGAGCTATCAGTGCCTCTGGTGTATATTAGGAATCTTGGACTGTAAATAAGAAAAACTGAAACCAGAGCCAAACAAAATTTTGTAGAGTGATTTATAGAGCTCACAGTGATAATCGGATTCTGAGAACACAGGGCAGTAACCAGGCAAGAACCTGGGGTCCAGGTAACAAGAAAAAAATGGGTATTTACTTTAGGTCATCATTGGGGTAGTTAATCTATGACCAGCTTGTTCTGTCTTTTTCCCACTCTTGACCATATTATCAGAATATCCAATAGGAAAGTGTCTGTTCTCCAGCATAAAATTGGAATGGTTACAGGAAGTATTGGATATAGCTATTGGAAAACAAACATAATAAAACTCCTCTTCATAAAGTCATGGGGTAGTCATGTGAAATGAGTGGAAAGTTTGTGTCATCGATTTCCAAATGGAGATTGAGACTACTGGCATTCTCTCACATACAAACATTTATTTCTGGATGAACAAAATAGAAAAATATATATTGTTCTTAGGTGGGCAATGGTAACATTACTCTTTTATTCAACAACTAGAGGCCAGATGAACGAAATTCGTGCAAGAGTAGGCCTTCACAGCCAGGGAAGTTGCCTTGATCCCTCCCTCGCAGCCACCGCTTCCTTCATCCAGAGGTTTCAGCCCTGACTTCAGCTTCATCTGAAAGAACATCCAGTCTAATTAGCATATTATGCTTTTATCATTAGAGATGAGTCAAATAGGTAAATTAAATAAAAAGAATTAAATGTAGCCTTGCTTGAGAAGAGGGATTTTTGTTTATTTTGTTTATTGCCATGTGCACTAACTATAGTACAGTGCCTGGAAGATATATATAATTTTTCAATAAGCAACTCTGGAAATCTTGCTTACTTGTTGATATTACTGGCTTCTTAAAAAGTAAGAAGTAACTACCTTTGCATATAAAAATGGGAGTTTTAATTAATTAACTTATTTATTTATTTATTAAATATATTTTATTGATTTTTTACAGAGAGGAAGGGAGAGGGATAGAGTTAGAAACATCGATGAGAGAGAGACATTGGTCAGCTGCCTCCTGCACGCCCCTACTGAGGATGTGCCCACAACCAAGGTACATGCCCTTGACTAATATCCAACCTGGGAACTTTCAGTCCACAAGCAGAGTATCTATCCGCTGAGCCAAACCAGTCTCTGCAATTTATTTCTTATTATACCAACATTTTACTATGCCCACAACACCTTGGTCTCAAGGAGAGTAATGCTGAGAACATGCTTCCTTGGAAGTTCAACCTCTCCTGTGTTTGGTTGATAAGGTGAGAGCACGACCTTTCTACCCTCCTTCTGACACAGCCTAGGACTGTTCATATGACTGAATATGCCCACATTTATAGAAGCATGTATCTAATATATGATAATACCTACACATTGCATTTGATAGCTTCTGCCTCTTGGGGTTCTGAACATTCCATCTCATTAAGAAAAAAAATCCATGTAAATTCTAGCATCCCAAAAGGAACACATTAATTGGTAATTCTAAAACATACTTAATGAGATGTCCAACAAAATGGTCAACCCCCATTTTTGTATTAGCATATAGTAATAGGAAGGTGGCATGAATGTGGAGCTTTTGTTGGTGCTGAGCAAGGCTTTAGAGATATGAGGATGAAGGCTAGCAAAAGAAGTAAAAATTATTTCAGGGCTTAGCTTAGGTTATAAGGTAGATAGTGGAACTGCTCACTAAGATGGAGACTCTATGAGGAAGATTCAGGAAAAAGAATCTGACTACCACACAGAGTTACCATCCTTTATAAAATAATTAATCATCATCAGGTATTGTGCCTTTTAGACAATCATTTAAATGTCCATTTTAAATAACTTGTGTTTGTTTATCACCACTTTCAATCTACATTTCTGCTGGGATTTGTCCTATTTCCGTTTTACTGTGAGGTGCTGGGAGTGAAGCAGACCTGCCAGAGCCCCTGTGCTTCCACAGCCCAGCAGTTGCTGCTTCCATCACACCAGGATATCACAGTGCCCTAGTCAGAATTCATTGACTTAATGACACATTCTGGCAGTTCTACAATAAAATTTTTTCATTCAGATATGGAAATTATAAATCAATGTTTGGTGTGATCTGGAAAAGTCTATTTAACAGTAAAGCCATTGTAATTAGAGAAATACACAATTTACTGAGGAAAAATAGTCTTACTAGATTTGGAAGTTTCATTTAAAAACATGTTCTATAGTCAGCCTGGTTGTTTTCAAAAACAAGATGAGTTTTTTCAGTATAAATACATTACATTGTTTGTGTTTTTTTGTTTTCTTTTTCTGAATTATTGCTGCCTGTTAGGTATATTTGGCCTCAAAGACCATCTGAGACACATTCATTCTTCATTGTATTCACTAAAAACAAAAGTTTATTCAAAACAAAGTCTTAATAACTTATTTGTATATGGGTTTTTGTTTTAGAGAAGCCTTCTCTAAAATTAGCACAAATATATATGTGTGTGTGTATATATATATATATATATATATATATATATTCTAATGCTGAGGGTCATTCTCATGTTTATCTGTTGAAATAAAAATGTATTTAATCCATCTGCCAGTGCTCATTGTTTTTACCCACCCAGCACCGAAGCAGATAAAGTGGAATGAAGAAATAAGACTGGCCTTTGAGTGATTCACAGATCTCCATTTTCTGTGTCTTCTAACCCAGTACCTTCTAGTAATAAAGAACTTCCCCAGGGAGGGCATGGACTGCAGAGCCTAGATTTCCCTTACATTTATCCTTAATCATTTTTATTATAGCCCAAAATAGCTATTAGAAACTAAAGAATAAAATCCTTTTAGATCCTTGTAGATAGAGTGACCACATAATTTATCTTGGAAACCAGAACAGTTTGAGAGTGAAAGCAGACAATAATAAAAGCAATGGAAACCTAATTAGTCATAAGTAGATTATCTTAGGCAAACTAGGACATATGTGGACCTGACTTTTAGGTGGTTTGTCTTTGGATAACCTGGCCAAGTATTTTTGACAACCTAATATAGGTCACTGTACTTACTGGTAGCTATTTAACTCATATTTTTTTTATTCTAAAATAAGAATATAAAGTAGAAAGTCTTATAATGCATAGTCAGAAATTACAAAAGCCAAGGTCTTCCAAATGGGCAGTTTAAGGCAAAGTTCCTTCTGAATTCACCTACTCAAGTTTTCTAGTCTAGTATTTTAGTGTCTTTATGTTACCCCTAGGTAAACATACACATGACAAAGAGGACTGTTGATTCTGGAACTTTAGCAACTATAGTTTTATTCATATAACACTCTAAATTTTATCTTTGCAGAATATATAGTGCCAACAAAATTTTAATAAAAAACTAGTTTTTTTATGACCTTAACCTGAAATTACAGAAGAAAATTAGGAAATCACATTATAATAAAGTCCATGGTATTGGAAAACTTACTCTAAATATATTTTAAACTATGAAAATTTAGGATAATGTATTAACAAATATGTTTTAATAAACTTTTTTTTATTTGAAAAGCTTAAGGAAGTAAAAGTAATTAACCAGAAATTCAGTAATTATAAATCTGGACATTAAATTCAGGTCTCAGATATCTTTCATGAGTTTAAGAAGGCAGATTCATATGGAACACTTTTTTATAAAAATTCTTATCATTAATATATATAGAGTACCTATAAAGAATATATTCAACTTTTATCAACAAAAGTAAGTTTAACTCTGGGAATATTATCGGGATTTTTTGCATGAAAAGATTTGCATTTTTTTAAGAAAGTCTACTTTTAAGGATTGATATTTCAGGACTTGTATTCTTCTCAGAAAAAAATCTCCCCATGGATAAGAGGATAATTTACATGTGTAATGTATTAAAACTAATTTTTAACTTGCTATTTCCCTAAGATTCCACTGGGCTCTTTTATACATCTAAGATTTATAATGGAAACCTGGTGATTTATTTTCCCATAATTTGTGTGCACAAGCTCTTTCAGGGAGATACTAGCGATTTGGAGAAGACAGAATTCAATGATGGTGTCCACTGTCTCTGCAGAATATTGCATTCAGCTCTTATATTCATGTTAAATTTGGACCCTGAACCAGGGACTGTAGCTTCTAAGATATAAAAACAAGTCTCTTTTCTGTAAAGACTGGTGTATGGGTATTTCAGTTAGCTGCCTCTTTGCTGAGCCCTGGGAAGATAACCAAGTAGGTCCTTACAAGTCAGTTAAAAAACATTTCTTTGTTTGCTATAGTCTTGTGGGTCTTTTGGACACAAGTTCCATTGGATTTCAGAGCTCAGTGTTTTGGGGGTCTATCCCTCAGGTAGAAGTCTTAAAGGCTGTGGATTTAGATGTTAGGTACAAATTCTTTACTCCTCAGGGAGAGATTGTGAGTTGTGAGTTCCTTTCAATTGTATGTTGCCAGGCCATTGGTGTAATTTATGGGGAGATTATATCTCTGCCTCTCCTACCTATCTTCAAGTATGTATTTTTCTGTGTTTGTTTGCGCAATGTATAAGGATAACTCAACTAGTTTCTGGATTTATTTCAGAGTAAATTGTTTCATATGTATCTGTAGATTCAGTGTATCCATTGGAGGTGACTTTAGAAGCCTCTCATGTAACCATCTTAAACTGCAACCTGCCAAATTATTCCAATAAATATTAAAATAATAAGAAAATGGGAAAAAGTGTGGAATCACCTAATAAAATAATACTATAGTGAAATAATCAACTTTAAATTATGTGTCAATTTTTCTTGTTATATTATCTAAAATATTGTGTCATTTTCTAAAATGGTTTAAGAGAAATTTGTGCCATCTTCTTTGTAGTATTTTTGTTTATAAGTTTTAACTGGACAGAATTAAGAACTCAGATAAATAACATTTTTATGCATACTGGCAATGAGGAGAGCATTGGCAAAGAAGACATTTCAAAAGTGTTAGGCAAATAGACAAATGCAGAGTAAGACAGTAGTACTCTAATGATAATGGTGACATTGAAGTAGAAATCTCAGATTATGTGACTTCAAATAACTATAAATAGAATGTTCTCAAACTCAAGAATTAGTGAGCAGTATTAAATAATAGAACTATAATTTCTCAGGGAAAAATAGGAAATATGATGCTGTTATGGAGTTCTTCATTGAACAGAGGCATTTTGGCATGCATGTTTTATGATAAGGACCAAAGGAATGCTTTTTTTTTTTTTTTGCTGAGAGAACATTCAACATCATACTCTATTTTTTATAATGTTTATTCAAAAATGTATTCAGTATATTTCATAAGTGAACAAAAGCTAAAGGTCACTGTGCATACAAATAAAGTGTTGAATGGAAATTCATCACATTGAAGTAGAAAATAATTAATTGGCTTATTTTATTGGTACACATAAATCCAAAAATATATGTTTTGTAATTATAGAACATAGATGATGGATATTCTCTTTTTTTGTAATTAAAAGTGGTCAAAATATTCAATGCATTATATTTTGCTGATGAAAATATAAAAACAATGAGCAATGACAAACTAAAACCCATTAGAGATGTACTTTGGGGATCACTATTTACAAGATGGTTATGTTTCAGGTCCATCCACAAAAGTTGATGAACAGTTAAATGCAACCAAAGAAGTTATCCACTCTGGGTGTGTACTTTCAAAAAAATTAAGAAGTTATAAAAATTTTGGTGTGCTATGTTTAAATAAGTCAGTCAAGGAAAGCTAACAACTATATAATTTCACTTATACTAGTATGTAAGATATAAAACTGAAACTCATGAACACAAATAGTAGTATTGTGTCATTCCTTAAAATGGTTTAATACTTTTGTTTGTAAGTTTTCACTGGACAGAATTAATAACTAAGGTAAAAGAAATGTTTCCATGCAAAATTGCCATGGGTAGAAGGGGGTGGGGGGAGAAGTAGGTCCTAATATATGGTGGCAAGAGAAGATTTGACTTTGGGTGATGGGCACATGATGCAATATACAGATATTGTAACCTAGAAATCCACACTTAAAACCTATATGATCATGTTGACCAATTTTATCCCAATAAATTTAATTTACATTTTTTGTCTAAAAAGATATTTTTACTATACCTTACTCTTACATCTATAATGTATTCACAAAATTACTTAAATTTATTTTTTTAAGTTAACTGGATGCAGAAGGTAAGTGAAGACAATTTTTATTATATTCTCAAATTAACTTGGAAAAATGTGAATTCTGTGTTAGTGCATTTTGAGAATTTCTGTAGTGTGACGGGGTGTTTGTATTATGGAATTCCTAGCTTGAAGTACACAGGTAATTATTCTTGAATTAATCAATTAATTATTGTTATATTTTAGGTATTGAATTGATTGGCTGAAAATGTTTGGTGTTAATATATGTGTATGTAGTAAGAGTTGAGATATGTGTCATAGCAATATTTGTGTTAACCATCTTCTATATAAACTAAAGCAACTTGAGCAGTTCTTTCATTCTGGAGTTATTCAAAACCCTTTCATGTTTCTTTATATAAAATTCTGATCAATGTGACTATTTTTCCATATAACATTAAAATAGATCCAAATCAATATTGCTTATTATTATAGCTATACTGACTAGCACAATTCTCAGCATGCAAAAGGAGCATAGTAAATATTGATCAAACAAGTATGAGTTAATGAACAAATAAATAACAGGATGCTACATCTTTTAGTTAATCTTATTTCCTTATCCTCTGAAAATAAAAGAAAAAAAATGTTTCAGGAATTCAGGTAGCACAGTAAAATATCAACTCCTGGGGGCTTCTGACAACTTATAAATATTATTCCTTTCTCCCTGAAAAACGAAATCTATTTCTCATGCTTTCTTGCTTGCTTTTATACCCACATACAAACAATCGGATTTTCTTGATTTCTGACTCCAATAGAATCAGGTCAGCAGTGAGGATAGAAGCAATAAATCTCTTTATCTCTGTTGACTTTTATGGAACTGACATCTCTTAATATATTTTTCTTGACTTTTTTTTCACTGACTGATTAGGCAGTTAGGGCACAAAGTCAATTGAATCTTTCTAAATCTAATATTAAAAGTGGAAAAAAAAAGACATGAGGGGCAGCAGAATAAGTGAGGAGGACTAGAGAAGGCCCAATAATTCCTTTCCAAAAATTCAGAAATTGTATTTAAGTGTTAGTCTTTCTATCTGCCTGAATTACTATCTTTATGGCTTGACATTCTGTTTCCTATCATCAAGACAGCATTCTACTGTTTTATTTTTGTGATAGCCTTGGCTCTTGAAAATTGATTGATGATAAATGTATTACAAAGTAAAATGCATGTATTTAATGCCAAGTAGAAAAGAAAACATTTCTCCATTGTGATAAAATAGAAAAGCTATCTAAGATAATGGAATATGCAGAATAAAAATATAAGTTTCAGGAAGTTTTATTTGTTCTTTTTATGTGAAGTTTTTGTTATGGGTTTTCTGGTATTTGTAAGAAAGAATAAGAAGAAGAATCTTATTAAACTGCAAAAGAGTGGCACAAGCACCATTTCTTTTAACTTTAAATAAGTATGGATAAATGACACCATGATAGCAATTGAAAGGTATCCAGATGCTTGAAAATTTTTAAAGCCACACAGAGATTTTTGCTAAAGCATTATGTCACTTAGCTGGCTCTTTAAAATTTCCAAAGTTGTTTTATTTAAATCCTATGGACAACATGAAAAGAAGAAAATAAACAATGAAAACTCATCAATGCTCCTCCCACAAGGAAATAAATATCTTTCTTATCTTAAGAGCTCCTCAATAGTTATACAATGAAGTGCTTCCTGGTATGAGGGAGTATGACAACTTTTTCTAAGATCCTAATTTCTTATTATTTTCATGCAGTTCATTAGAGAAGACTGTGCAGCTCTTAGAGAAGACTTAAATTGGAAACTGTCATAACATTTCATAGCTTCTTGTTTATTTGCCCCAAAAAGCCCAAGAAGGCTTGGAAAAGAACCATTCAGTTTCACTTTCTGTATCCTTTTTGCTGTAATAGTTTTCCAAAAATATCAGTAGACACCATGAAGAGAGGTAATTAAAAGACATGATTGCATGATAAAAAGTAATTAACCTTATATCTTTTATTCTTATCATATAAAGATTTTTATAATTATAAAATTTGCAAAGATTCAAGTTAAACCTGAATAACTAGAAAGGTTAAAATAATTTAAAAGATTTCATATAACCAGTCAAAACAAAAATATAATCATACGTCCCCAGGTTTGTCAATCTACTTAATCTTAGATAGGTAATCATAGGAATGGATTTAGGTGATAGGATATTTCTCCTTTTAAGATATTTTAATAGAAGAGAAAAATATTTACTATTTAATTATTCTAACACCAAAGAGAACTTGGTGATGCAAATTATGAGTTTTATTTTTAAATTTGAACCACTTAACTCTGGGCCAATTTTTTTATATAGTTTTGTGGTTATATAAACATTCCCTAAAGAAAAATTCCAGAAAACCTTAATATGGAAGTGATCCAACAAGACATACCTAAGTTTATATTTTTCCTGGTTCTTCATCAGTGATGCTTTAGGACGGATCTTAAATTATCTCAAAGAGTCCAGTATTACATTCTAACTTGCCTTGACATAGACTCATGTTTCACTCCAATAACCTAGAACTAAGTGTTTTTTGTTTGTTTGTATTCTTTTTTTAATCTCATAGACCTTGTTTACCTCACACAAGAAAAGAAAGAAAGAAAAAAAGAAAGAAAGAAAGAAAGGAAGGAAGGAAGGAAGGAAGGAAGGAAGGAAGGAAGGAAGGAAGGAAG
>JAAGEH010000286.1:32864630-32901829 GCA_011751065.1 Lasiurus cinereus | reverse complement strand
AGGCCCAGTGTAACCAGAGGGAAGGAAATAGTAAAGATCAGAGTGGAGGTAAACAACATGGAGACCAAAGGAACAATTCAAAATATCAACAAAACCAAGAGCTGGACTTTGAAAGGTTATAAAAGACTGATGGACCTCTAGCCAGGCTCACCAAAAGGCAAAGAGAGAAAAATCAAATAAAATCAAAAGTGAAAGAGGAGAAATAACAACAGATCCTGTGGAAATACAAAGGATTGTTAAAAAATACTATGAACAACTCTATTCCAACAAATTGGACAAACTGCAAGAAATGGACATTTTCCTAGAAAAATATAACCTTCCAAAACTCAATAAGGAGGAATCTAAACATCTCAATAGTCCAATAACTATGGAAGAAATTGAAGCAGTCATCAAAAAGCTTCCAGCAAATAAAAGCCCGGAACCAGATGGCTACACAGGAGAGTTTTACCAAACATTCAAGGAAGAATTAAAACCTATGCTCCTCAGACTATTCAAAAACTTTTAAGAAGGAACACTTTCAAACACCTTCTATGAAGCCAGCATCTCCCTAATACCAAAACCAATAAAGACAACACAATGAAAGAGAATTATAGGCCAATATCTCTCATGAACATAGATCCAAAATCCTCCACAAAATTCTAGCAAATAGGATCCAGCAGTACATCCGAAAGATCATACACCGTGACCAAATAGGACTCATCCCAGGAATGCAAGGATGGTACAATATCCACAAATCAATAAACGTGATACATCACATAAACAAATTGAGAGATAAAAATCACATAGTCATATCAGTTGATGCAGAAAAAGCATTTCACAAAATCTAACAGCCTTCCTTTATAAAAACTCTCAGCAAAGTGGGAATAGAAGGATCATATCTCAACATCATAAAAGCCATATATGATAAACCCAGGGCTAACATCATACTCAATGGACAAAAACTATAACCATTTCCCCTAAGAAGAGGAACAAGACAGGGATGCCCACTCTCACCTCTCCTGTTAGACATAGTACTCGAAGTATTAGCCATTGCAATTAGACAAGAAGAAGAAAAAAAGGCATCCAAATTGGAAAAGAAGAAGTAAAGCTGTCCTTATTTGTAGATGACATGATACTGTACATAAAAAATCCTAAGGACTCCATCCCAAAACTAATTGACTTAATAAATGAATCTGGCAATGTAGCAGGATACAAAATTAATGCCAATAGATCTGTGGCATTTCTATTCACTAATAGTGAAATTACAGAAAGGGAGACTCAAAAAGCAATCCCATTTACCATGGCACCAAAAAAATTAAGATACCTAGGAATAAACCTAACTAAAGAGGTAAAAGACCTATATGTAGAAAACTACAGGACACTGAAAAAAGAGATAGAGGAAGATGTTAACAGATGGAAGAGCATACCATGCTCATGGATTGGGAGAATCAACATCATTAAAATGTCCATATTACCCAAAGCAATCTATAGATTCAATGCACTACCCATTAAAATACCAGTGACATATTAGTTCACAGACCTAGAAAGAATTCTTCAAAGATTCATCTGGAACAAAAAAAAAGACCACAAATAGCCACAGCAATCCTGAGAAAGAAGAATAAAGTAGGTGGGATCTCAATACCAGATTTCAAACTATATTACAAAGCAACTGTTCTCAAAACAGGCTGGTACTGGCACAAGAACAGACATATTGACCAATGGAATAGAATAGAGAACCCAGATATCCACCCAAACCACTATGCTCAACTAATAGTTGACAAAGGAGGCATGAACATACAATGGAGCCAAGATAGCCTCTTCAACAAATGGTGTTAGGAAAATTGGACAGATACATGCAAAAAAAAAAATGAAACTGGACCACCAACTTATACCAAATACAAAAATAAACTCAAAATGGATACAGGACTTAAACATTAGAAGGGAAATCATAAAAATACTAGAGGAATCCACAGGCAGCAAAATCTCAGACATATGCCGAAAGAACTTCTTCACTGATACTGCTCCAAAGGCAATGGAAGCTAAAGAAAAAATAAACTAATGGGATTCCATCAAAATAAAAAGCTTTGGTACAGCAAAAGAACCGATCAACAAAATAAGAAAGACCACTGTATGGGAGAAACTATTTGCAAATATTATCACTGATAAAGGTTTAGTCTCCAACATCTACAGTCAACTTATACAACTTAATAAAAGGAAGATAAACTATCCAATAAAAAAAATGGGCAATGGATCTAAATAGAACCTTTTCAAAAGAGGACAGAAGGAAGGCCAAGAGACACATGAAAACATGTTCAAAGTCACTAATTATCCGAGAGATGCAAATCAAAACAACAATGCAATATCATCTTACACCTATCAGAAAGGCAATCATCAACAAATCAACAAATGACAAGTGTTGGCGAGGATACGGAGAAAAAGGAGCCCTTGTGCACTGTTGGTGGGAATGCAGACTGGTGCAGCCAGTGTGGAGTTTTCTTAAAAAACTAAAAATGGATCTCTCATTTGACCCAGTAATCCCACTCTTAGGAATTTATCCCAAGAAATTAAAAACACCATTCAGAAAGGATTTATGCACCCTTATGTTCATAGAAGCACAATTCACAATAGCTAGAATTTGGAAACACCTAGGTACCCGTCAGCAGCTGAGTGGATCAGAAAACTGTGGTACATCTACACAATGGAATTCTATGATGCCAATAAAAAGAAGGAACTCTTACATTTGCAAAAACCTGGATGGAACTGTAGAGCCTCATGTTTAGTTAAATAAGCCAGTCAATGAAGGAGCAGCACCACATGATCTCACTCATTTGTGGATAATAAAGAACATTGTAAACTGATGAACAAAAGGATAGATACAGAGGCAGTAAAGCATTAAACAAACTGTGAAATTATAGCAGGAAGATTAAGGAGAGGTGGGGCAGATAAGAGATCAATCAAAGGACTTCTATGCATGCATATAAGCATAACCAATGATCATAGACACTGAGGTGTTGGGGTATGACTGAAAGGGAAGGGGGCAATGGGGAGATATGTATACATGTAACACAATAAAAAAAATAATAATAATTCTTCCCAGTCGATCATTTCATGTGGCCATTGTACTAATCATTTCCATATTAGAGATGATTAAAATAGTCTGTTAAGGCCTAGTTTTACATGTAATATTATAATGGAAGTCATCCAGGAAGGGAATCTACACTACTAAAAGAGAAACGTGCAAATAGAGCATACCTTTGCTATATCCACAAGTCATGCCCACCTGCCAATCAGGAGCAAGTATACAAATTAACCCAGCCAAGATGGCTGCAGCCACAGAGAGAGTAAAAGGCTTGGGTTTCCCTGGCAATGGAGAAAGCCATGCTTTCCACCTGCTTTGGCTGGCCCTGACCTCCTGTTAAGGCTACAAAGTTTCAAATAAATCCCATATACCAGGACCTCCACTTGGGTGAACAGGGCCCTCACCCACACCCCTAAGGAACCCCCATCCTGATCTGGGACACTCTTCTGGGAAAACCAGCTAGCCCCCACCCTTGTACCAGGCCTCTATCCTGTCTAATAAAAGAGTAATATGCAAATTGACCATCACTACAACATACAAGGTGGCTGTCCCCATGTGGTTAAAGATGGCTGCCCCCATGTGGACAAAAGATGGCCACAAGATGGCCAGCAGGAAGGGCAGTTGAGAGGGACCAGGACTGAAAGGCAGGGCAGTTGGGAGCGATCAAGCCTACACGAGAGGGCAGTTAGGAGTGACCATATTTGCAGAGGAAGAAAGTTGGGGGTAACTGGTTCTGCAGGGAAGTACAGTTGAGGGGGACCCAGCCTGCAGGGGAGGACAGTTAGGGGCAAACTGGCTGCCAAAACAGTTAGGCATCAATCAGGCTGGCAGGGGAGTGGTTAGGGGGTCATCAGGCTGGCAGGCAGAAGTTAAGGTTAATCAGAAAAGCAAGCTGGTGAGCAGTTGGGAGTTAGCAGTCCAGAATTGGGCCTAAATGTGCAGTTAGATATCCCTGGAGGGGTCCCAGATTAGAGAGGGTATAGGCTGGACTGAGGGACACATCACCCCATGCACCAATTTCATGCACCAGGCCTCTAGTACATATTATAATTCGTTTTCTTGAGATGCATCTAATTTGCTAAGCATTGATAAATGAACAAATGTATAAGAACACAGTATGTATTTTATAAATTATAGATTATTTTAATCACTTTATGATTAAACCCATCAGATGATTATTGTATATTCAATGCTATATAGCAGAGAATGTGAAGTAAAAGTATGTGTGATTTTTTTTATAAATTCTGTATCCATTAAGGTTGTAAAATCTAAATAAGATCAAACTAGCAATTTAGCAATAAAATGCATAAATAAAATAATGTTTTACATTCTTGCTATTTGGTTGCATACGGACATAAAAAATGTTAAACTAGACAGGGAAAATAACATCTTAGATGAGTATACTAATTAAAACATCGTAATTGTGAGCTTTGAAAGATAAGATATAACTATGAAGTAAGGTCTGAAATTTAAGTCAATTGTTATGTGCTGCTGTGATTTTATGCAAGCCCCTCTGTGCTCTGCTCCTGCCCAAACATGGTTCTCTAGCCAAACAACCCTCCTCATTAAAGGGACCAGGTACATTTCTTGCTTATTCCTGAATAAAAGGTTTCAATTCCCTGCCAGCTCATGGGATTACTTTAAACAGCCAATCATATCCTTCCTTTGGAAACAAGGAACACCTCACTCTCATTCTCACTCTCTTCATAATACATAATCCGTCTCCCACAGTCTCTGGATGTTCACATTATTCCTAAATGCAACACCTGTGTTGTCCTACATGAGTATACATGATTAATCTGCTGTCATTTTTGACCCAGAGTTGGGTGTTGTGTGTTCAGTCATTCCCTTAACCTTCTGGTGCGAGCCCTCTCTCACCACTGGGGTGATAGGAAGTGTTTTAAATATAAAGCCAGATCTTGAAGAATGCAGATATTGGCCCAAACAAAAAACAAAGAAGGCATTCCAAATGGGTAAGTGGGTGGTGGACTGTGGGGGTTGGAAATAGGCACAAAGTGAAGACTGTCTTGTCTAGAATAGAAGCTAATTTTGAAGGATAAATGCATTTAAATAGAGATCATGAACCATTAAAAAAATTCAAAGGGACTTGATTTAATATGGTTTTGTTAATGAGCCTTTGCCAAAGGAGGTTCCTGATAAAAGCAATATTTGAGGAAGATTAGAAATATGGAAACCAGAAAATCATAAATATCAGGATTAGTAGAAATTCTAGTCCTATATCCATTACATTTTATTTCTTGGGTTTTCTCTATCAGATTCCATTTCAGCAATGTGATTTTTCAGTATGACCATAACTTGCCTGCTTCCCATGCCATTTTTGGGCACCTCTAATTTGTAAAAAGTTCTGTCTTAAATTTAAGTTCTATCTTAAATTTATGCATGTAGGTCCTACTTATAACTACTGGGATCCAGAGAAATAAGTTTAATTATTCTTTCATGGGATATTTCTTAATGAACCTTTTTTTGTAATGGAGCTAGGACCCAGAGAAACTATGTGAATTGTCTATCATCTTTTGAGCAGTAAGCTACAAAACAAAAGTTAAATCTATTTTTTTCTAATTAGGAGTCTTTCATTACATTACTGTTGTCTGAAAACATCTACCTATCAATTAATTTACCTTTGCAACTGAACAAGCATGATCTAATTTTATGGTGAAAAATTTAAAATAAAATGACTGTATTTTTTAACATATCTGTATTCAGATATTTTTTGTTATGGGGATTACCAACTTTATCAGTCTAGTAGTATATAAAATAACAAGCATAATTATTGTTTGCTTTTTAATATAATTAGTTAAAGAAAATTCCTATTCTCTTGTTTTGAAATAATTAATGTAGAGAGTCCTTTGCATAGATGAGTATTATCCAAAGAGAATGTACGGGCAATAGTGACTCTGTAAATACACCTTTGCGTTAGTCAAATTCCCACATGGGACATATGCATTCAAATGTTTTCAAATATTTCTGCTCTCCAAACTACAGAAACTGATGCTTTCTATTTGTTTTGTAATTAATGACCAGCATAATTAAATTAAAAGCACAGGTCAAAACTCAGGAGGTGTAGCTTTCTTACATGAAATGGTGATGGTTCTACATTTCTTGTTAGGTACTTTGGCATTGATAAACCCAAACATTGTCAAATGTTGATTATCTCTGGTATGTGAAAAGCCATCTACCTTTTTTGTTTCCATGTGAAAGATCACTTTATAGGTTGTAATGTCAAATATATTTGGGATATGTTCAAGTGTAATTCACCCATTTTTCCCTGTCTAAACTGCAGTCATAACGTTGAATATCACATTAAGGTCTGAATTAGTTATTCAGGTGATGAGATTTTTTTTACACAGAAATGCCCTGGAACATCGTCTATTTGTACTCATTTTTATAACTAGTAAAAGGACTTTGTAGTGATTGCTTGAAAATGAAAACTGCTGGAAAATGAGAGAGAGGAGATGTATGCAGTTCTTTGTCATGAGTCTCAGCTGGTGGGGCACACAATTCTACCAGGAAGAATGAGTTCTGTGGGATTTTTATGCCTTTATTATAGAAAATAGAAGTTTGAACTTGAGGATATTTTCTCCCTTTTTATGACAATGTAATGTTCTGGACAGATAAATTCCAAACCCTAAGGAGCTATCTAAAACCTTTGAAACATAAAGACAGAAAGTAACAGTAAGTTACAAACAAAAGGAGCTTTGCAAACTCTACAGTGGGAAGTCAGTTCATCACATTACCTTTCATATTTCTCTTCAAAGCAGACAAACCTTCACAGTCTGAATATATTGTTAAAAATATATAGCACCAATTCCCAAGAAAGTTATTGATCCACATTCACCTCTATAATTACCAAAAGAGTTTCAGAAAACTTCAAGCCCTAGTCCAGCATGATGATGGCGATGGAGGTGGGAACTGGAATAAAACAAAAATGTGTAGGGAGTAATAAAAGCTCTGAATAAGGACATGACTTATCATATTCATAAGTTAATATCCCCCAAATGAGCAAACAACAGGATATATTAAGAAGATTCTTGGTGCAATACAGTATACCTCTACTGGTATTTAAGGATGTTGTCACATTTCTCTTTGGAAGTAATAGGAGGAATTGGTATAGGTATAAACAGATCTATTTCTGGAGGTAACAGACAAACGTTTTTTGAAGAAAAGGCCATTTTCAAAGATACTCTAGCCCCTCAATTAGTGATAACTTTGGGAATGTCTAAAAAGCATTTTTGGCAACAATCCAGCATTCAAGAAATGAGAGAGAGAAACATCAGTGAGAGAGTATCCTTGATCAGCTCCCTTTTGCATGCCTCACACTGGGGATTGAACCACAATCCAAGAATGTGCCCTGACCAGGAATTAAACATTGACCTCTTGGTACATAAGTCAAACTCAACCACTGAGCAACATTGGCTGGACACAGGTAATAGGTTCTTGACTTGGTATATTAGGAATAGAAAGCATCCTTTTTGGAATTACCAGATTTACTAAAATTATAGATTTACATTTAAGACTTGTAAGAATAGAAGCAGGAAGACCAGTCTGAAGGCCACTACAATATCCACTTGGAAGAATGTGGTAGCATGATTCAGAAGGATTGCTGTGGATATGGAGTCAAAGGAATAGGTTTAGGATGAATTTGCACATAGAATTAACATGATTCTCTGTTGGATCAATATGTGATATTAGAGACATAGGGGGACCCAAAATGACCCTCCCCCACACACATTTATGTATCTCAACATATAGGTGAATGGAGGAATCTCACATAGAATTTCACACCATCTGAGGAGGAGGAGATTTGGGAGAGAGAACATTCAAATATTTTGTTTCAAACACATAAAGTTTGAGATATAATTTACAGATTTAAGAGAATATGTGAGCAGGTAGAAATATGCATGTGGTATTTGGTGATAGGTAAATGGTGATAGGTGGAGGCTAGATGGAGATATTTGAGTGCCATCAGAAGAAAGATATTTATAGTCATGAGACTGAATGATAACAGGAGAAAGTTTGTGGTAAATACTTTATCTTGTGACTCAAAACCCTGCCATGAAAATCTGTCACAAACATTAACATTGCTACACTTCCCCAGTACTGGTATCAGACTGATAATTCTACTGTAATTCTATTTTATAGTCCAGTGGTCAGCAAACTGTGGCTCGCGAGCCACTGCTGCTCTTTGGCCCCTTGAGTGTGGCTCTTCCACAAAATACCACTTGCAGTGTGATTGAAACTTCATGGCCCATGTATACAAGTCAGTTTTCTGCTCTCAAAATAAATTTCAATCATTGAACTGTTGATATTTGGCTCTGTTGACTATTGAATTTGCCGACCACTGTTATAATCTTTAATGATGTATTTTGTTTTTCTTAACTGAATACAATTTTATTCAAAAACCTTAGAAATTAGCCAGCAGTTTTGAAAGTAAAACCTCATAAGTAGAAGTCAACTTTTTATTGATTTACATACTTGGAAGTCTAGCCATATCCATATGCTCATGTTAAATTACCTTCAGACCTCTAGAAAACTGATGTCTCTCCTAAACAATGAAATGAGATAGGGGGTTTAGGACCTTGTCATTGACTTCATGAAAAGTGAGATGATTGTCTTGGCAGAGTGGCTTTGTTGGTTGGAGTGTCATCTCATACACCTAAAGGTTGTGGGTGTGATTCTGGTTAGGGCACATTATCTAGGTTGTAGGTTTGATCCTCATTGGAGTACATACATGAGGCAACCAGTTAGTTTCTCTCTCATATCTGTTTCTCTCTTTCTCTCCCCCTTCCTCTTTCTCTCTCTAAAAATTAATATAAAAACATATACTTGGGCTCTAACTGGTTTGGCTCAGTGGATAGAGTGTCGGCCTGTGGACTGCAGGATCCTGGGTTCGATTCCGGTCAAGGGCATGTACCTATCCATAGCAGGAGTAGTATAGCTCAATAATTTTTTATAAAAAAGGATAAAATGTACCTTCAGTAAATACCTAGTTAATCTACCCAACTTTATCAGTATAAAGGAAAAGCTTAATATTTTCATAACTTCCTCGGGACCACAGTTTTCTTGGAGCACATTCAGACATTGTCCCAAAATCTGAATCTCCACTTGGTCATATTGTGTATTACATATCAACATGAATTGTCCAACGGAAGTTGACATTATCCCTGGGTGGTATGGCTCAATTGGTTAGTCATTGTCCCATGCACCAAGAAGTTTCTAGTTCGAATCCCAGTCAGCGCACATACTGGATTTCAGGCTCAATTCCCTGTAGCGGGTGAGCAGGAGACAGCCAATTTATGTTTCCTCTGCCTGCCTGATTGCCCCTAACCACTCTGTCTGCTTGGCTGATTACCCCTTACTGCTAGCTTGCTTGCCTTATTGCCCCTAACCACTCGCCTGCCTGCTTGATCACCCCTTAAACTGCTCATCTGCCTGCCTGATTGCCCTTAACCAGTCTGCCTGCCTATCTGATCAACACTAACCACTTCTGCCTTGACCCCTGCCACAGTGGCTTCACCCACAAAGACATCCACAGTGGTTGTTTGGCTGTCCAGCCTAATTAGCATATTACACTTATTATAGATAAAGAAGAAGAAACAGATGCTGGGAAACAAAGACTAATAAATGCAACCAAATAAAAAATTCAGGTGGAAATATACTTCAGAGGCTAGATTAAATACAATGGCTAGACTTTCTCCTGAAGGAGAGATGAGGATGGTACATATGAATCATATCAATGACATAATCATTACCAACACATCGATCTCCACTTTTCTCAATTTTTCTTCAGGTATAGAATTTTAGTTCTAATTTTTTTTCCATTTCTTCAATTTACTTCAGTATGGTTTTAGCCCCCAATTCCCAGAATTTTTTTTTCATATACTTTATGACTTTAAAGTAAATGGACAATTTATCCTTATCTTATTTACAGTCTTAGCTCTGAAATTATGTTATTGCTACATTCTTCTTGAAATATTATTTCCCCCATTTGTAATTTTCTTTGGATATTTCTGTCTTCTTTTCAGCCTCCTTCTCCTTCCCTCTCTAAAAATGATTTTATCAAAATGTTAAAATATAAAATTTTAAAATATAGTTTAAAAATTTTCACACATTATTTTTGATTTTTGGAGAAAGAGAAAGGGAGAGTGATAGATAGAAACATTGATGAGAGAGAGACATCATCAGCTGCCTTCTGAAAGCCCCCTTACTGGAGATCATACCTGAAACTCTGGCCTGTGCCCCAACCAAGAATTGAATCAGTGACCACTTAGTTTCTAGATCGATGCTCAACCTGATAAACCACAGAAGCTGGGCTTTTTTTTTTTTTGACTCTAATACAGCTGTCTCCCATTTCCACACCTTTACCTCCCTCCACCCTGCCTCTGCCCCTCCTATGACTTCACTAAATTATTATCTGTGTTCATGGGCTAATGTATCCTATGTAATAAAAGCCTAATATGCTAAGTATCTGACCATTCATTCAACTGTTCCACCAGTCACTATGACATGCACTGACCACCAGGAAACAGATGCACCAACAGGTACATTAGCTTGCTGCTGGGGTCTGACCGATTGGGACTGGGTGAGACAGGCCAGACATGACCTGGAACCCTCCCAACAGTCCCTCCCCGGCCCTGATCGTGCACTAGTGCAAGGGAGCTGGCTGATGCACAAATCCATGCACCAGGCTTCCAGTATATGCATATGTATTGTTTGGTTAATCTCTTTCCATCCTCTTTACCTTGTCCCCTCTGAGATCTTTCCGTCTATTCAATTTATCCATGCCTCTGGTCTGTTCTGTTCATCAGTTTATTTTGTTCTTTAGATTCCACATATGAGTGAGATCAATGCGATATTTGTCTTTCTCTAACTGGCTTATTTCTCTTAATATTATAATTTTCAAGTCCATGCTTGGTGTTTCAAAGGGTAGTAGTTCCTTCTTTTTTACTGCTTCTTAGTATTCCATTGTATAAATGTACCACAGCTTTTTTATCTCCTCATCTACTGATGGGCATCTGGATTGTTTCCAGATCATAGATATTATAAATAATGCTGCTATGAACATAGGCCTCCCCTGATTTGTGTGTCTAGATTCTTAGGATATATACCCAAATGTGGGATTTCTGGGTCAAAAGGCAGTTCCATTTTTAATTTTTTGAGGAAACTCCATACTGTTTTCCACAGTGGCTGTACCCATCTACATTCCTACCAACAGTACATGGGAGTATTCCTTTTTCCCCATATCCTTGCCAGCACTTGTTGTTTATTGATGTATTGAGGGTAGTTACTCTGACAGGTGTGAGGTGATAGCTCATTGTATTTTTAATATGCATCTCTCTGATGATTATTAACCTTGAGCAATTTTTCATATGTCTATTGGCCACCTGTATGTCCTGTTTGGAGAAGTGCTTATTCAGGCCATTTGTTCATTTATTTTTTTACAGGAATGTTTGTCTTCCTGGTGTTGAGTTGAATAAGTTCCATATATATTTTGCAAATTAATCCTTTATTTGATGAATGATTGGGAAATATGTTCTCCTTTATGGTGGGTTCCCTTTTTGTTTTGTTGATGGTTTATTTTGCTATGCAGAAGCTTTTTATTTTGTTTTCCCATCCCCCTGCCCCAACCCTGCTTGTGTTATATTTTCAAAAATATTGCTCCAAGATATATCTGAGATTTTACTATGTTTTCTTCTAGAATTTTTATGATTGTACAGTATACACTAAAATCTTTTCATCCATTTTGAGTTTCTTCTATATGGTGTAAGTTAGAGGTCTAGCATTTTTTATTTTGCATGTTGTCCAATTTTCCCAAAACCATTTATTGAAGAGACTGTTTTTACTCCATTGTATGCTATTACTTCCTTTGTCAAATATTAATTGAGTATAATGATTTGTGTCGATTTCTGGGGCCTTTGTTCTCTTCCATTACTCAATGTAACTGTTCATGTGCCAGTACCAGGCTGTTTTAATTACAGTGGCTTTGTAGTGTAGTTTAATAATTGGTATTGTGATCCCTCCAACCTTGTTTTTCTTTCTCAAGATTGCTGAGGCTATTTGGGATCATTTTTGGTTTCATATGAGTTTTTGGAATATTTGTTCTAAACCTGTGAAATATGCCATTGCCATTTTAATAGGAATTGCACTGATTCTATAGATTGCTATGGGTAGTATGGAAATTTTATTTTTTTAATTTCTTTATTGATTAAGGTGTTATATATGTATCCTTACTCCCCCATTACCCCCTACGCCCCCACCCATGCTCTCACCCCCCTATTGTCTGTGTCCATTGGTTAGGCTTATATGCATGCATATAAGTCCTTTGGTTGATCTCTCACTCTTACCCCCACCCTGCCCTACCTTTCCTGTGAGGTTTGATGGTTTGATCAATGTTTCTCTGTCTCTGGATCTGTTTGTGTTTATCAGTTTATATTGTTCATTATATTCCACAAATGAGTGAAATCATGTGATATTTATCTTTCTCTGACTGGCTTATTTCACATAATGCTCTCCAGTTCCATCCATGCTGTTGCAAATGGTAAGAACTTTTTTTTTTTTTTTTTACCAGAGCTTAGTATTCCATTGTGTAGATGTGCCATAGTTTTTTAATCCACTCATCTGCTGATGGGCACTTAGGCTGTAAATTCTGCTGGTATGAACATAGGGGTGCATATATCATTGCTGATAGGTGTTTCTAGTTTCTTGGGATATATTCATAGAAGTGGGATCACTGTGTCAAATGGGAGTTCCATTTTTAGATTTTTGAGGAAACTCCATACTGTTCTTCACAGTGGCTGTATCAGTCTGCATTCCCACCAGCAGTGCACAAGAGTTCCTTTTTTTCTGCATCCTCGCCAGCACTTGTCATTTGTTGATTTGTTGATGATAGCCTTTCTGACAGGTGTGAGATGGTACTGCATTTTCGTATTGATTTGCATCTCTCAGATGATTAGTGACTTTAAGTATGTTTTCATATGCTTCTTGGCCTTCCTTCTGTCTTCTTTCAAAAAGTATCTATTTAGGTCTGTTGCCCATAAACAACTCAATCAAAAAATGGGTAGTATGGACATTTAATGATGTTAATTCTTCCAACCTATGAATATTGTAAATATTTTCACTTGTTTGTATCTTCCTGTGTATTTTTTCAGTGACCTATAGTTTTCTGAATACAGGTCTTTTACCTCCATTAAGTTTATTCCTAGGTACCTTATTTGTTTTTGTTGTTGCAATGTTAAACGTAATTGTTTTTTATCTCTTTCTGTGAGCTCTTTATCAATGTATAAAAATGCTGCTGATTTTTGAATATTACATTTGTATCCTGCTACTCTGCCAAATTAATTTATTACATCTAGTATTTTTGATTGATTCTTTAGGGTTTCCTGTATACATTATCATCTCATCTGTGAACATTGACAGCTTTACTTCTTCCATTCAATTTGTGTGCCTTTTATTTCTTCTTGTCTGATCACTTTCAGTACTATGTGGAACAAGAGTGGTAAAAGCAGACATCCCTGTCTTGTTCCTGTTCTGAAGGGAAATGGTTTTAGCTTTTGCCTATTGCATATGATGTTGGCTGCAGGTTTCTCATATATTGCCTTTATTATGTTGAGGTCTGATCCCTCTCTTTCTACTTTGCCAAGAGTTTTTGTCAAAAATCGGTGTTGGATTTTGTTTAGTGCTTTTTCTGCATCTATTGATATAATCATGTGATTTTTATTATTCACTTCCTTTATGTGATGTATTACAATTATTAATTTATGGATATTTTACTATCCTTTCATCCCTGGAATAAATATTGGTACCGGTTTATGAACTTTTAAATGTATTGCTGAATCCGATTTGCTAGGTTTTTTTTGAAGATTTGTCATCTATGCTCATCAGGAATATTGGCTTATAATTTTTTTGTGTGTGTGCAGTGTCTTTTTCTGGTTTTGGAATTAAGATAATGCTGGCCTCATAACAATAATCTGTTTATAATCTGTTTTGGTAAATAAGATATCATAGTTTCTGCTTACTTTTTAGGAGTATAGTTTCTCATATGTTTAAAAAAAAAAAACGTCAAAATCTTACAGTAGCCCTGGCCACTGTGGATTAATTGGTTGGGCATATTCTTGTGCACCAAAAGGTCACCATTTCAATTTCTGGTTAGGGCACGTGGATGGGTTGCCGGCTGGATCCTAGTGGGAAGTATGCAGGAGGCAGTTAATTGATGGTTCGCTCTTTCGCTCTTGCATCAATGTGTTTCCCGCATATCAATGTTTTTCTCTGTTTGTTCCTCTCCCTTCCTCTCTCTCTGAAAGCAATAAAAAAGACTTTTAAAAATCTTATAATTTTTAATTATTTAACTCACATTTTTTCCTTCACTGATTTTTGTTTTCTCTTGTTATGCTTTTGTAATGTGTAGTAAATGGTTCTGTGGCTTGCTGTTTTAAATTCACTATCCATATACAAGAAATTGAAGAGACTGAGCATCTGTAATTAGTAGGCAGCTTTGTATCTCTTAGAATATGAATCAGGCCACATATGGTTTCAAGTATACTTGACCTGTAACTTAGTAAACATGTAAGAATTGTTACCTGGAAAAGCTAACTCAGGGAGTGTGGGTGAGATTTCAGCATAATCTGAATTACTGATGACTCATTCGCTTCCATGGAGTTAGGTTTCCTGATAACTTACTCTGTATTATTGAGAGTTGCACTAAACTTCTTAAAGAGATATTTCCTTTTTAAACCACATAGTAATTTTAGGGAGAAAAAGCAAATATAAGCTGCTCTACTGAAGTTTGTCTTGTAGGTATATAAAAAAAAAAAAGCTGTCACACACACACATACAAATATAATAAAAAACAAAATGATGATGCACAAATATATATTCAATGTGATATATGGTTAAAAAATAATTAAAGCAGCAGAGTAAGGTCTATTTTAAGGTTTTATAGAATTAATTTTTAATATTTTTAAAAGAAATGTCAATAAAATTGTTGATACAACCTCATTGGGAAAATGTAAAAATTCATATACATAGTGTGAAATTATTTTGGATTCAACAATAACTCTATTTGAATTTAGTTAACATTCCTGGTTCTGACTATATTAATGTCAGTTTGATATAGTGTTTTAAATGTAGCATTTAGTCTTCCTTAATTATTAACAGGGAAAGTCTCTTTATTCCCTTCAGAGAAGAACTCTTGTGCCACTTTACCTGTGAAAGAAAGAGCATCTTGTAAATCAATGTATGTCTTTTATCTGTTGAGAAAACATTTCTGCAGGCTCCATAAGGCCTTTACTGGCAGAGGATTCTATAACCATCATGTATAAAAGTTTATAGTTGAGGACTGTATAGCTTGAATCTCTTGAGATCTTTTTCTGAAGCCAAACACTGTGACATATTTTCTCAGCCCTTTGAAGTGAATTTTTCAATGACCCAATGTACCCTTGATGAACAATAAGATAGTGTATTAAATTACCCCGATCAAACCTCCTAAAATTAATGGGAAGACTAAATATGAACATTGACCCATCCAAGCTTTGATCGTTCAACCTTACTTTTCCCCATTCTCTGATACAATATAAACTTGGCTACTGTCTTATTTGATGAACAGTTAGATATATTCCAACTAGGTAGCACTTATTAACAAATTAAGTTGTTGTAATGAGTCATTAAAATATATAAAAAATATTACTGGCCTGATAACAATAGTCTGTTTATATTCTGTTTTGGTTTATTTGGTTATTCCAAATAAACAAAATACACACACACACACACACACACACACACACACACACACACACCATCCAATAAAGAATAAATACGCTAATTGACAATCACTCCCTCACAAATATGGCAACACCCACAGCCAATAAGGAGTGAATATGCTAATTGACTGCCACACCCTGAAAAATGGCAGCACTCACAGCCACAAGATGGTGGTGCCCAGTGCCCTCAGCCCTGTCGGGGCAGCCGGCATGCAACACAGTCAGGCTCACCTCCAGGCAGGTCTGGCCACTCCATATGCCTGCCTTTGGAGTCCCCCAGTCCCCTCAGCCCTCCAGCCACCCAGAGCCAGCCTGAGGCATAGACAAGCCTCAGATGGTAGCTGTCCAGCTGCCCAGCTGCCAGGGCTGGACTGAGGTACAGGGCAATGCTCACATCTTGGCTGCCAGGCCTCCCAGGATGGGCCCAAGGTATAGGCAAGCCTTGGATGGGGCATCACCTTCCCCTGATCACTAGGTCGCCTCCCATCCTTGAGGGCTTCCACACTGTGAGAGGGGCAGGCTGGGATGAGGGACTCCCTCTCCAGTGCATGAAAACTCATGCACTGGGCCTCTTCTATATATATTATATATGAGGGGATGTTCCCTCATCCCTGCCTGCACCCTCTGCAATTCGGGACCCCTACACCTTTTTCTTATCTAGCTAATCTCTTCACATTTAAAAAAAAATAACTGAAATATCACCCACTTTAGGAAATCCTTTTTGAATAAATGTCTTTACAATCTGTATTAAGTATTTTCATAGTATACCATTTTTTTTCTGTAACAGCTACTTAGAGTGGATGCAATGTTTTTTTCATTCTTGCATCTGAATTTTTTTTTTCTTGCTCTTGTAACAGCAAAGCTTATCCAATTTACATTTATCCTTCAAGGGCTTATATTTAGTTCAGTTTCTAGTTGGCTCCCTGCTTTTTTTTTTTTAAGCAATAAATTTGGGTTGTGATAGTAAGCCTCACTTGTATTCAAGCCTGTAAGCTTCTCTATCTGAATATTTCTATAATACTTATCACTTTAGCATACCAGAGATTGTGTTAATTTATGGAAAATAACAATAAATGTCACCTGATTATTTGATCATCTAGTAATATTTTATAGCAAGATGTATTATTCTAGTAATTTAACTATTACAAAACTGAGGTGTACAGAAATAAATTACACTGCACAATAAAGAGAGACTCAAATATCAAAGCATAGTACACGTAGGGCCTCCCTTGTACTGTGTCTCAGATATCATAGTATAGTACACAGCTCATGTGGAACTCAGCTTCCTTTAAAATAGGAAGATGACATACTCATGAAGCAACTACTTCCACACATACTTTTTTTTTATTTAGTTCACAGCACATACTCTTTGTACTAATTATTGGAAAATCATCCTAGGAATTGCCTCTGTTGTTCTCTGTGTTGTTGTCTTACATTCTGATGTTATTACTGTATTATCATCCACTCACTCTAATAAGATTGTGAATTTTTTAAGGGCAGAGACCATGACTTGAGCTTGTGTTTCTCTGTCATGGTGCCTAGATAAATATTCAAATGCCATCAGTCCAAATGACTGTGATGAGAGAGACCCACTATTGCTGGAGACCCCTGATTTTTATTTAAAGGGGCTCACTTGTTCTGTGCCTTTACAGAGGGGAGAGTGGGGCTGGAGGAATTTGAGGAAACCCAGAAAGAATTCTCCTCTTAAATGATTTTGCTAACCTGGCAACCAGGACCACTGGTCATTTGTCCAATTAAAAACCGGACACAAAGGAATAACAAGTGCACTGGTCTCCTATTGCTAATTAGTGGGGATCAAACCCAGGAATGCAGGAACTCACCCCTGTAGTCAGGACCAGGCCACTGGGTGGACCCTGGCTGGTGCTCCTAACTCTAGGGGGAGGGAGATTCCCCATAGGCTAGAGGCCCTGGACACCGCACCACATCCCCAACAGGTTCCTAGTTCAGGTTGGTCAGCTGAGCGGCTTATTTGCCTGGGATTGCCGGGAAGGCTTGTGAGACTCTGCCTAGCCTGTAGGTCCCTAATCTCAGGGCAGCCAGGCCTGGCCTATTCTCCTTGCCATTGCCAGGTGGCCTGGCATCTCCACCCAGCAATCACATGTGGCCTGACCTGTTCGCCCCTGATGGCCCTCTGCCTGGCATTTCCATCCAGTAATAGCACTTGGATTGCCCTCTCCACCCCGAGATCACCTTCTGCCTGGCCTATTCAACCTGTGATCGCAGGATGGCCTGTTCTCCCCTCCAACACCTGGCCACCCAGCCTCTTCGCCCCATGATCACAGGGCGACTTCGCCTGGCTTCTCCGCCTTGCAATCGAGCTCTGCCTGGCCTCTTCTCCTTGCGCTCAGCCTGGCCTCCTCACTCCATGATTACAGGGTGATTGGCCTGCCCTCTCTGTCCCACAATCTTGCTCTGTCTTGCCTCTTTACCACATGCCTGCAGGGTGGCTCACCCTGGCCTCTTCACCCTGTGATCACTAGGTTGCCAGGCCTGGAATCTTCTCTCTGTAATCACAGGGCAGCCTGGACCCCAGTAAGCAGCTCTGGGTGCTGCCACCACTACCTGCCAGGTCCCGGACTGCAGCTTGGATCCTGCCATTAGCATAGGGTGTTACTGCACCGCCTGGGTATGTAAATTTACCTGCCATCTTTGCTGAGTTAATTTACAGATCACTCCTGATGATCTGTGGGTATATAGTGGAGATATGGTCAATTTGCATATTACTCTTTTATTAGATAGGAGATATATGTATGTGTGTGTGTATGTGTGTGTGTACATATTCACACACACACATATATAGACTAATAAAAAGCAAAAATGCTAATTGACCATACCTCCGCTACGCCCACCAGCCATTCCCACCAGCCAATCAGAGCGAGTATGCAAATTAACCCAACCAAGATGGCTAGGACCACAGAGAAAGCAGGAGGGAGGCTTGGGTTGCCCCTAGCAATGGAGGAAGCCAAGCTCCCTACAAACACTGACTGGTGCTTAAGGCAAGGAAATTTAATGGCTACCATCAGGAACAAGGCTTGGGTTGGCCCTGGTGATGGAGGAAGCTGTTTTCTGCAAACCATGGTGGGTGCTTAAGGCAACAAAATTTCAATGGTTGTGGGAGCAGAAGGCTTGGCTCCACTCCAGGCTACAAAGTTTCAGTTGTAGAAGATAAACAAATCCCAGATACCAGGGCCTCTGCTTGGGTTTCCAGGAGCATGGTTGGCCTGCAAACCACAATAGGCCCCTCACCCAGGCCACCCCACACCTCAAAAGAACACCTACCCTGATCCAGGACACCCTTCAGGGCAAACAAGCTGGCCCCCACCTATGCACCAGGCCTCTATCCTATCTAATAGAGTAATATGCAGATTGACCAGCACTCCAACACACAAGATGACTGCCCCCATGTGGTCAAAAGATCCTGGCCCCATGTGGACATAAAATAGCCACCAGAAGAAGGCCAACAGAGGACAGCAGTTGGGAATGATCAGGCCTACAGGGGAAAGTAGTTAGGGGTGACCAGGCTGACAGGGGAGCAGTTAGGAATCAATCAGGCTGGCAGGAGAGTGTTTAGAAGGTGATCAGGTTGGCAGGCAGAAGTGGTTAGGGGCAATCAGGAAGGCAGGCAGGTGAGCAGTAGGGAGTCAGCAGTCCTGGATTGTGAGAAGGATGTCCGACTGCCCATTGTGAGGGATGTCTGAATGCCCATTTAGGCCCAAGTAGGAACGGGCCTAAATGGGCATTCAGACATCCCTCAAGGGTCCTAGATTGATGAGGGAGCAGGCTGGGCTGAAGGACACCCCCACTACCATGCACAAATTTCATGCATCCAGCCTCTAGAGGCCCCATCATTGGATTTGTGCACCATTGGGTCCCTTGGCCTGTCTTGTGGGGATTGGACTGAAACCAGCTCTCTGACATCCCCTGAGAGGTCCCAGTTATAAGAGGGCACAGATTAGGCCAAGAGACCCCACCAGTGCATGATCGAGGATGGAGGGGACTGGAGGAGGACTTCAGGGTGTTTCCAGCCCATCTCATTCAGTCCCAATCAGCTGGACACCAACAGCCAGTTAACCTGCCATTTGGAGCATCTTCCCCCTGGTAGTCAGTACACATCATAGTGACTGGTCAAAAGGGTAAAGGGATGGTCAGGCATTTAGCATATTAGGCTTTTATTATATAGAATATACACTCCTTTGTTCTTATGAATTATTTGAAGATTGAGATTTAGCACACAGAAGAAACAGCAAACCCTTTTACTTCTATTTGAAGGAACTTCTGTAGGGGACTGACTGCATGCTGGAACATCCACTTCTACAAATCTTCATATCTTAGTAAGCTTCAAACACATAGAAATACAATATTTTAAAAATATATTACTGTCAATGAAAAGTTATAGCTTAAAACATAATAAGAATAAAGGAAGGAAATATTCAAGCACTGAAAGTGACTTTTTAGCTGTGGCAGTGTGGTGGGAGTGGAAGCCATATGACTTACAGAGGTATTGGAGCTGGTACAGACCTGAGAGCCTAGGATGGTAATGTACTCAGGGATCCTAAGTTGTGATTTGGTATGGCAGAACCGTATATGGTCTTTCTTTATTGAAGCCAATAGCTTGGGAAGCAATTCATACTCTCTGAAACTTTCAACAGCTGTTTCAATTATACCTATGAGAAAAACTTGATCAAGATATGCTATTCAAGGGAGTGAGTGCAGTTTCACAATACCTGTGCAACTTGTATTCAGATATTTTTGGTCAGATAGGAAGGCTTCATAACTCATGAATACCTTTAGAATTTTGGATTTTTAAATTTTTTGTTCTATTCCTGTTTTTGTGCTAAATCAAAAGAAGACTGCTTAACACTGTGAAGGGACTATCCTAAAAGAGATTACTACTCAGGGTGCAGTAAGAACACTGAGCCACAATAAGCAGAGAAATATCTGTATCTGCTCAGATATTATCTTCTCAGAAAAGATTTTTCTAAAAAAAATTATATAAGAATGGCTGCATTAATAACAATGCTGTGTCACCTTATATTCTACCCTTCACATTGTGCTAATTTTATGTTCCCAGAATATATCCACCTCATATATTTCACATTTTTTTTATCTCCCTTCTCTCATTAGAATATAAGCATCACACATCAGTGTTATTGCTGGTTTAGACATTGCTACATATTCAGAATTCAGAATCTATGCCTGACAACCAGCATTCATTCAATAAATATTTGTTGAAATTATTAAATGAAAGTTTGAGCCAAAAACAGTGACTACAAAATATGTTGCCAGCCAGTGTGGTTCAGTAGTTGAGGGTAAACCCATGAAACAGAAGGTTGCTGTTCAATTCCAGGTCAAGTCTAGGTTTCAGGCTCCATCCCCAATAGGGGGCATGCAGGAGGCAGCCAATCAATGACTCTCTCTCATCATAGATGTTTCTATCTCTCTCTCCCTCTCTCTACTTCTATGTGAAATATAATATTGAATCAAAAAACAAGATAATGCTCCATACCTCTATGTAGTTCTCTATGTTTTTCAGTATATAACATAGCCTTGCAAAATAGGCAGAGAAAGGAATTGGAAAATTACATAAATATGAATTAAAATGAAATTGGCATTTTAATAGCTATTTTCAAGTATTAATCACCTAGTCTGAGTTTCCATGTAACATGAGAATTGAGAATTGTCACAAGAGCAAGTGAGAAGCTTTTGTTATGGAAAAAAAAAAGTGATTTGTCAAACCTAGAATACATAGTTAAAAAAAATTGTCTACCGTATTTTTCACCACAAAATGAATTTTAAGCTCAATGTGTATTAACTAGGGGCCTGGTGCACAAAATTCGTGCATGGGGGGTATCCTTCTGCCCAACCTGCACCCTCTCCAAGCCAGGACTACTAGTTCCTAAATGCTCACCTGCCTGTCTGCCTGATTGACCCCCTAATCACACCCCTGTCAGCCTGATTGACCTCCAACTGCCATTCCTTGCCAACCATCTTGTGGAGGCCATCTTATAATAACATGGGGACGGCCATATTGTAACGAAGTGAGAGCAGCCATCTTGGGACGATGTGGGGGCAGCCATCTTGGGATGACATGAGTGCACAAAGACACAAGGGCCACCTAGGCTTTATTAGTACAAATAATATACCATTGAGTTAATATTCATATTATTGCCAAATTCACCATTTATATTATGTATTTGACCTTTTTTTAAAAAAGTTATTTTGTTTATCAATTACAATTGACTTTTGATATTATATTGGTTTCAGGTATACAGCATAGTTGTTGGACATTTATATAACTTTAGAATTGAAAACCTTTCACCCTTCCCCCAATAAGTCTAATACCCATCTGGCACCATACATATTTATTACTATACTAGGGACCCAGTACACAAAATTTGTGCAAGGGGGGTTTCCCTAAGCCCAGCTGTACCCTCTCCAATCTGGGACATCCCTTTTACAGTCTGGGACTACTGGCTCCTAATTGCTCACCTGCCTGCCTGCCTGATTGTCCCTAACCATCTCTGCCTTGGCACCCACCACCATGGGTTTGTCCAGAAGGAGGACAACACGACTGGAAAATTTCTGGTCTATCTGATCTAATTAGAATATTACCCTTTTATTAGTATAGATTCCCTATGCTATACTTTATATCCCTGTAACTATTTTGTAACTGGCTAGTTTGAGTTTTTAATCCCTTTAGCTTTTTTTACCTAGCCCCATAACCCCACTCACATCTGAGAACCAATAGTTTGTCCTCATATCTATGAGTTTGTTTTGGTTAGATTGTTCATTTATTATGTTTTCCTGATTCAACAAATAAGTAAAATAATACGGTATTTGCCTTTCTCTGACATATTTCACTTAACATAATATCCTTTACATCCATCCATACTGTTGCAAATGGTAAGATTTTATTCTTTTTGATGGCCCAGTAATACTCCATTGTATAGGTGTACCTCATCTTCTTTATCCATTTGTATAATGATAGGCAAGTTGGTTGCTTCTATATCTTGGCTATCATATCTAAAAAGTCTCTCTTTGTCTTTAGCCTTTGTTTGAAAGTCTATTTTGTCCAATATAAATATTGCTACCCCAGCTTTATAAAAATTTTCATTTGCATGAAATAACTTTTTTCATACTTTTACTTTTAGTTCTTGTATGTCTTTCAATCTGAAGTGGGTCTCTTGTAGACAGCATATGCAAAAGTCTTATTTTTGCTATTATTCAGCAACCTATGTCTTTTAATTGGATCATTTAAACCATTTATATTTAAAGTTATTATTGCTAGGCATATATGCAGTTATTGATATTTTTGTTCATATTTTATGTGTTTTTGTCTTCTCAAAAAATCACTTAAACATTTTTCATAATACTGGTTTAGATACTGTTATAATAACCTGGTTATTAAATAACAGGAAAGAAGAAAGGAAAAACTAAATAATACAAACATTCCATTTATACAGCTTTGCCAGAAAGCTGCAGTTAACCGTTTCCAAGTCTGTTCCCTGTGGATTGCTGGGGGAAGGGGCTGGACAATAGATACATGCCCAGTAAGGTCTGGGTGACATGGGAAGATACTTATCTATCAATCATACCTGGAAGCAAGTCAGTGGCCAGAATAAGCATGGCCACTACACAGGCATGAAATCTGAAATTTTTAACTCCTCAACAAAGGAGCCCTATCCCTCTCTCTTGCAAGGTGCACACTCCCTACATTGGTTCACATGGCTCATTCCATGTGGAACCCATGTGGACTGAACCTAGCTTTATTCTATATGGAACAGAAATTCTGGACACTGACTCTACTGTTGGCTCTGCTGGAACCCAAGTGCATATTGTCCAGGACTAGTTTAGGGACAATGGGGCTTTGCAACCTGAGAAATATAGTTCCACACCAATAAAAACCATTCATTCTCCTATGTGAGTCTTATAAGATTTTTTTTTCTGAAGCTATCATAAAACCCCACTCTCACTAGCAATGGAAAAATCCATTTATCTGGCAACATCTTGGTGATGATGAACTCCTTTAGCTTTTTGCTATCTAAAAAGCTATTTATCTGTCCTTCTAAGTGAAGCCTATCTGGATAAATTAATCCTGGTTTTAGGTCATTACTTTTCATCATTTTTAATATTTGGTGCCAATCCCTTTTGAACTGAAAAGTTTTCATTGAGAAATCAACTAACAGTTTTATGGGAGCTCCTTTGTACATGACTAATTGTTTTTCTCTTGCAGCTTGTAAAGTCCTCTCTTTGTCTTTAATCTTTGGCTTTTTAATTATGGTGTGTCTTGGTGTAAGCCTCTTTGGATTCATTTTGTTTGGGACCCTCTGTGCTTCTTGGACTTGTATGTATAGTTCCTTCAAGATATTAATCATTATTTATTCAAATAGGTTTTTAATCCCTCATTCTCTCTCTTCTTCTGTTACTTCTATGATGTGAATGTTGATGTTATCCTAAAGGTCTATTAAACATCCTTTGTTTAAAATTATGTTTTATAGTTTGAGTATTTATCAAATTGCTGATTTCATTCTCTGTTTATCTAATATGCTATTGATTGCAGCTAATGTATTACTCATTTCAGTTACTGTATTCCTCATTTCTGACTGCTTTTTTTTAATGGTTTCTATTTCTATGTAATAAGTTCTCACTGATTCTATCAATTCACTCCCTAAATTCATTGAACATTCTTATAACTAGTGTTTTAAACTCTGAATGTTAGGTTAATTTCTCCTATTTTGTTTAGTTCTTTTTCTGAACTTTTGTCTTGTTCTTAATTTGGGATATATTTCTCTGTTTTCTCATTTGGCTGCCTCCCTGAGTGTTTCTATATATTAGGTATATCTCTTACAGGTCCTGGTCTTGGCAGGGTGACCTTATGTAGTAGGTGTCCTAGAAATTCCAGTGCTGCAGATTTCCTAGTGACTTGCTAGTTGGTCCAGGGGTGCTCCTTCTACACGTTCCAGTTGTAGTTGAGTCTTGATTGTGATTGGCACAGCACGTGGAATTGACCCTCAAGTTGACTGTGACTACAGCAGATGAGCTGTACTGTAGGGACTGACCCCACATAGTGGGATTCACTCTAGCAGGGCTCTAGAGCCTGCCAAGTCCACCCTTTGGGTATACAATTTGTGGAGCCAATTGGATGGTTCTCTGACATAGTCTGAATCCAACCACCATTGTGTTGCTTCTGGGCCTCTTGGGAGGGGCTCTGGTCAGGCACAGGTCTGTCACTGTCTTTGCCCAGACCAGAGCCACTGAAGCTACAAAGAGATATAAACTGTTAACTGCTTGTACTGGACTTGGAAGTGCCTGGGAGAGGCTATACTGAAAACTGAGGCTGACTACCATTAGTACCAGGAGCTGCTTGGCAAGAGGTGCAGGGAAGGCTGAGGCTATCTGCTGGCTAATGTTTAGGAAAGTTTTAGAGACTTTTAGGAAAGACCTGAGCATGGGCCATAGCCAAAAGCTTGTGAGGAACTGCTGCTAAAATAAGTGTGAGCTAGTGTATGAGTCAAGTAGGGTAGGTGCTCAGGGAATCACCAGGGCGGGGGAAAGTTTGATGGAGACTTGGAATTGGTGCCCACCTATGACTGCAGACTAGATGGTGGGAGGGCTCAGCAAAGGAACAGGACACCTGCATGCTCACTGTGTGGGGGATGGCTCAAAAAGAAACAATGGTACATGCTAGCAGTTCACCAGACAGAGTTGCCCCTCAAATCCACACTCTGAAGCCAAATATTTTAGTTTCTCCTGTATGTCTCCTGTACTTTTCAAACTGTGATGTAGCCTCAGCTATGAAGCTCATAGTGAGTTAGTAGTAACTAAATCTATGTGCAGGCACTTTAAGAGGAGTGCCTGGGAATCCAGCAGGCCTTCATCTCACCCACCCCAATGAAATCACTGTTCGTTTTCATAACTAGATATTATGGGGACTCCTGTTCCTGGTATTAGTTGTCCAGACTGGGGAGCCTGGACTGGGGCTGGGACCCCTTTCTTTTCAAAGAGGATCTCTACAGCCAAGATATCCCTCCTGATTTTTAAATGCGAGACCAGTCTGTTTCACACCTCCACTCTTCTACCAGTTTCAGTGTGGCTTTTTCTTTATATCGTTGGGTCATAGGAGTTCCATTCAGTCTTCAGGTGAATCTCAAGAGTGGCTATTTAATAATTTAATTGTAATCTTTATGTGTTCTTGGGAGGAGAGAAATACAGTGTTTACCTACTCTATCATTTTGACCAGAAGTCTCCACCATTTATTTATATTTATTTTTCTTCATTATATTAATTGACCCACATTTTTATTGAGTATTGTTTAATCTTGAGATTTTTTAGATATTATTGTTCTTAATTTTGATTTCTATAGATATTTTTGCATCTAATGATCTTCTTCCTCCTGCCTCTTCCTTATCACTTAAAAGTTTCTTCATTATTAAAATGCATAATCCACTTAGTTTTGCCAGACATTCTTTTATATATGCTTATTTGGAATATCTGCATTTTTATTTAGCTGAAATTAAGGACCACCATCTATTTAACCTTAATTATCTTCATAAAAAATGTTATGAAAAGCTAAAACTGAAAAAAAAATCAAAGTATTATTTCTCAGGAACTTCTTCCAGTTTGCCTTATATTCTGAACTGAGGGTTTCACACCCTTTAATAATGGGTCTCAGTGTGTGATTCAAGGTTAAACAACATGAGAATCATCCAGTGAAATGTTAACAATGTGGTATCCCATATCTCATCATTGGCCTACTGCTTTGGAGACTCTAGAGTTGAAGCCTATAGTGATTTTAAAACATATTATATAGTCATGCAAACCTGATGAGAAAATGTTCTATTAAATTCATTGTTGGATGATTTTTTGTGTGAATCATTGTGTGCACTTACAGAAAACTGGATGGTATAACCTACTATAAAACTAGGCTATATGATATTGCTCCTAGGCAGTATCATATATAAGTATGTACAACATGCTACTGTACTAAATACTGTAGGCAATAGTAGTACAATGGTATTTGTGTAGTTTAAACAAGTCTGAACATAGAAAAATTATAGTAAAAATACAATATAAAATATAAACATGGTAGATATATGTGTATAAGGCACTATCACTGTAAGTCAGTGAGTGAGTGGTGAGTGAATGTTAAGAACTACAATACAGTAGACTTTATAAACTACTATACACTTAGGCTACAAAAAATTTATAAAACAAAAAGATATTAAATCAAATTAAAAAAAAGAATATAATCAAGAGATGTGGCAACCACAAAATACATGAGACTGATGTCAGCATAACATAGAAAACTTTTCTTAAGTAAAAAAAAGTAAAAGCACACTGTAAAAGGAATAGTATAGTAAGTACATTGACCAGTAAAAAAGCTAGTATTTTCATTATCAAATATTTTGTATTGTACATAATTGTATATGTCTGGAAGTGCAATAGGTTTGTTTACATCCACATCATCACAAATTGATGAGTAAATTAATGAGATGGTATTGACATCTCAAGTCAATAATAATTTTTCAGCTGCATTATAATTTTATTAGTGGCTCAGTGAATGAATTTGTACACATTGAAAGGGAATTACTTAGAAAAATATTTTAATATTTTTATTTGTACTTTATAAAGGAGTGCCATAGATGAAAGAAAATTGGTAAAATGTATATGAAAATTATAAATAAATTTATTAATAAATCAATAACAACAACATGATATAACAACAAAGACATGGTATAAAAACAATAAAACATGATATAAAAACAACATTGCTACAAACAATAACTGATAAATTGATAAAACTTATTCTAATATCCCCCTGTATACCACATTAAGAGTAAAAACACTTTCAGAGTGCTTGACTAATTTCCTTTGTGATGAAGTATTTACAACTTTAACATTACATGCTCTTCAAACTTGAGAGAAAGTAAAATATAATTGACCATGTCTGAAAACGGGTTCAAATAGAAATATTCTTATTCTATTGAGAGCTTGTCCTTGTGATTTATTAATAGTTATTGCAAATGCTGGCTCATGGAAAACTGTCTTAGAATTAGTTTAAATGGGAGGCCAGTGTCAGATGGGGACAAATTAATTATTGGAATCAGAACAACCTCTCCTGTAGATCCTGTTTATATTTCAGCTTCAATAATGTTAGGTCACAATCTTTTATAATAAATCACGACCATTACAAACCCTCCATTTACTATTAAAATTTCTCAGTAGCATGATGATTGCACCCACTTTGAATTTTAATTGATGACATGGCATTCCAGAAGGAATAATACTATTAAGAAATTCAATGGGAAATTTTTCCCTTTAGACATCATTGTTGAATCCATGGAATCATCACTTAAATATATATGAAAATTTCTAAAATTTCTTCATTTAATTTAAGAATGCGCTCATTTTATTTACAAAGAATCGCACATTTAGATATATTTTTATATTATCTATAGATATACTATTTACAAAGGTAGTTTCAATAATAGATCTGTTACAAATCATTCCAAAGGGGACTTCAATAATACCCATTCCTAAATGAAAACTATTAAGTTTGCCATCTCCAAGTTTCACTAATGATTTTCTATAAGCAGAATCTTTTGATCTAATGTTTGTTTTTAGAAAAAAATTCTGAAACATCCCTAACACTGCAGAACTTTAAATTCATTTGTACTATGGCCAATCACATAGCATGTGGCACAATACTGAGACATTGTCGAAAATCCCCTCTGGGAAGGAGAACTTTCCCACCAAATGTAACATTTAAATTCATAATTTATATTAGTAATTAAAACATGACTGGATGCCATGGTGCATTCATACAATGAAAATTTGGGCCTTTTTAATCATTTTAGAAACTTCAGTCTTTATATCGAGTCTAGAAATTGAGTTTCATTTAAGGGAATTGGTAATTTATATTGGGAATGAAAGGTTCTTCCACCAAGAAGTAAATTTGAAACAATTCCTATAGCTGCTGTGTGTAAAACAATACCACCACAAGCTCTAATATAATGTACTAAAACTTTATAAAGATAAGTTTTTCACTACCACCTGGACCATCTAAGAAAAAGATTTTGGGTGTACAGTTTGATCTTTGATGATGAAACTTATAGTCTGAAAGTCTGCGAACTGTTCATCATTCAGAGAACTTATAAAAAAACCTGCCTGTTGTTGCGTGTATGATTCATTCCATGTATTTGTGTCTGTTAATAAAGGATAGTCTGGAAGTTTGAAATAAGAACATTTCATTCCATGAGATGTTAATACTTATTGAATTTCATTAAGGGCATACATTTCACTGTTCACACAGGCACCTTCTGTTCTGTGTAAGTTCCAACAAAAATCTTCAATAAAATGAGATTTATTCTCATCCCAGAATTTGTCTGCAGCAGCAGGACATCCAAAGACACATATGTATGCAGAAAGTTGCCTTAGTTCTTTGGACATACTAAGGATTATTGCATTGTCAATCATATCTTCCCAGATAGTGTCATTGATTAATAATCCTCAATGTTTAGGAAAGGGTATCATAAATTAAACCTCATATAGTTCTCAGATCAGTAAAACTTATTGCACCTTTTATATGCAGAAGCTTTAACTATATGGTCAATGTCATCTTCCATTAGTAATTTGGATTCACTAGTATCTTGATATGTTAGCATGAGTCAGTCTGCATTTCTGAAATTCAATGACATGAATTATAGCTATTACTTTGCAAATAAATAAAATTTACATTATATCATTTAAAAACTTAATATTAATATTAAGAACCCTGGCTACCAAATTAGGTCTGTTTTCAACTTTTTTCTTGCGTTTTAAATTGTTTATAATATCTGACAATTTTTGATCGGACATCATGGTTTAGAATAAATTGGGGCTTGCCATACTTAGTTATAATTGCCAAAGCATTTATTTATATATTTATATATTTATATATTTATTTATTCATTGTTTAAAGTATTACAAATAGTAGTACATATGTCTCCTTTTATCTTTTTTCCTTATTGATCTCCCCCTGTCCTCCCCTACCCCCAGTACATGCCCTCACCTGTCTTCTCCCCTAGTGTCTTATATCCATTGGTCATGCTTATATACATGCATACAAGTCCTTCGGTTGATCTCTTACAGCCCCTTCCTCCTACAACCTCCCCTGCTTTTCCCCTGTAGTATGACAGTCTGTCCACTGCTTCTTTGCCTCTGTATAAGTTTTTTGTTTGTTTGTTTGTTTTCCCATCTTGCCTCTGCAGTCTAGAAATAAACCTACAAGAAGAACAACAACAACAAAAAAAATGTTTGAGTCCCAGTTTCAATGTCCAATAGCTCTGAGTCAAAGTTTCAATGTCAAACAGTTCCTTATGTGTACCCATCAGCAATAGTGTCTGGATGGTGGACAAATAGTGGCAATGCAGATCCTTCTCTGGTTTGGTCCTAGTATCCTGTAGGGATGCACAGCTGCAGACTGCTAGAATGGCAAGGCATCATCAATGTCTTCCATCTCTGGACTGTTTCTCTTCTTGTTTTCATGGTTGGAGCAGACCTTACGATTCCTCTCTGTTGCACGAGTCCACTTGGTCTTGGAGTTGTTTTCTGAAAGTATATAAACATATTCTCAACCAAATGTTAATAAAGGAATATTTTCTATAAAATTGACTTGGGATCCTTTTTATTTTTACCCAAAAGATTTTCCTTTGTCTAATTTTGACACCATGTGTTTTTTTCATGGGTGTCTTGCTATTAGCATTACAAATAAAAATTAACTTTCTAAAGTAAAAATTTTCTAGATGTAATTTACTTACCAGATATTTTTTATTACATGATATTATCCTACTCTCCCTTCTTTTTTTGATTAAGGGAGACCTTTGTAAAATTTTTAATACAATCTTGATTAACTTTAAATTTTATTTTTTGCACAAAAATATGACTGTTTTATGTTCATTGCATATTAATTAATTTTACCATTAGATGAACTACCAATAGAAATTTTAGTTAATACTTTAGAAACAGCTTTTTGTACAGTATAATTAAATTTTCTTGAATATTCACTTATTTCATTTAGCCCATTTAAATTAATCTGAAAGCTTGATTACTCTTTTACTGTCAAATTTAATACTCTACCAACAATCTTTGATTACCCTGTATATATTTGTGGAAAGGTTTATTTGCGTTGAGTTGGCACTGAGCATTCCTGGTGCTAGGCTAAATTTAGATATAGGGCAGCTGCTGTTGGCCAAGTTTCTGTCTGTTACCTGGGTCTCCATCTGTGCTGGGTATGGGAAGCGAAGCAGCCATGGGTTCAGGAGACCTCCCTCAGAAGGCCAAAGCATCTTGATATGCTGCTGCATATTTCTGTAACTACCCTCAAAAGATGATGGAAGTATTATCATTTTATCAATCAGTACATTGTCATTTTCAGATCTAGATCTGAGGTAATCCATCAGACCACTATATTTTTCAACTCTCAACTTAGATCTGTTTGCTTTCATGGAATTTATCTGATGGCTCCCATTTTTTAATATGGACTTTCTGAAAACCCTATGTAGTTAAGGTAAACAAGATACTGTTGAGTTAATTTTCCTGCATTTAAAATAGGTTTGAATGTGTCCCACACAGAGAGATGAAACCCATAATACTGCATTTGTGTGACTCGTGTCCTTATATTTCATCTAGTATTATTGTTGAGTACAGCGTTGTCTTTGAGTCTTAATGCAATATCTGTTTCCCTGCCTTTTTCACCATATGTAAAAAGAATAGGAAATGTCATTGCATCTAATGTAGGAAACATGATACTGATTTGTTTCATTTTAGTGGCATTCATATTACTGGGATCTGGTTTACAATGAGGCAAATCCCTCTAAAAAGGAGGTTCTCCATCTTCATTTCTGAATATGATGGTGATAATTATACCTACCTGTGTCACTATTACAATCATATTTAATCACCATCATTACTTCTGTAGGAGCAATACCTTCTGCTGCTGCTCCAGATTGGGCTTCCTTTTCTACCTCATATAGCATCTTGTAGGATTTTGTTAATTCTTTTTATTTCATGCTTGAGATTGTTGATGTTGATCATGAGTCTTTATGAGCAAGCTTGGTTTTCTGGCATTTCTGATCTTTTACTTGTCATTTTGGCCAAATCTAAAATATAGAGTTAAGCAAACTTCCAAGAAACACCACCTGAAGGATGTAAAGTTCCATTATGGTGATAAACTTGTCCGTATATTCTAAAACAGTATGGTCCATATTCTGATGGTAATGCAATATTTGTACCCATTGAAGCAGCAAAGGGATTGTTTATCAAACAAATATTTTCCATGAAATTTTTACTGTCAGAATCTTTGTTTATCATTTTTTTAAAATATGCCAGATATTCTGGAAAATGTATACCATTTAGACAAGCTTTACCTTTGCCACAACATGATGTTTGGTTATACCAAGATAACCAAATTTTCCATCAGATGGTTTTTCATCAGAGAAACTTAATGATAGGCAAAATTGACATGTCACAGTCATTTTATAACTATGTTCAATAATTGCATCCTCATTTATTTAATTTTCACTATGAAGGTAGTCTCTACCAGTATTGGTAGTGCTTGTTTATGACTATTTAGTTATATTCTATTGATGATGATGCTTCTTTTTGCTTCAAAGATACATTGTGTTAATAGCTGGTCTTCAAAAATATTCCCTCCTCCCTCCTGTCTGGGTTCAGGGTTTGACTGAATCAAATTCAGTGCTGCCAGGGACTCAGTAGCAAGTTCTGGATCAGTGTGTGTCATAGCTACCAGCCAGTTTCCAGTCCTTCTGATTGTTCTAGTTCTTTTGTTGTAATGGTCACTTAGGCTTTTATATATATAGACTAGAGACCCAGTGCATGAAATTCGTGCACGGGGAGGGGGTGTCCTTCAGCCCAACCTGCTCCCTCTCCAATCTGGGACCCCTTGAGGGATGTCCGACTGCCAGTTTAAAGTAGGATCAGGCCTAAATGCACAATCAGACATCCCTCTCACAATCCAGGACTGCTGGTTCTCAACTGGTCACCTGCCTGACTTCCTTATTGCCCCTAATTACTTCTGCCTGCCAGCCTGATTGCCCCCTAACCACTCCACTGCCAGCCTGATTGATGCCTAACTGCTTCACTGCCAGGCTGTTTGTCCCTAACTGCATTCCCCTGTGGGCCTGGTCACCTCTAATTGCCCTCCCCTAAGGGCTTGGGTCCCCTGAAACTGCCCTTCCCTGCAGGCCTGGTCACCCCCAACATCCCTCCTTTGCCAGCCTGGTCACCCCTAAATGCCTCCCTGTGCAGGCTTGATCACCCACAACTGCCCTCCCCTGGAAGCTGCGTGCCTGCCAACTGCCCTCTCTTGCTGGCCATCTACTGGTGGCCATCTTATGTCCACATGGGGGCACAATCTTGTGACCACATGGGGACAGTCATCTGGTGTGTTGGAATGATGGTCAATCTGCATATTACTCTTTTATTAGATATAGGATAAGGCCTGGTGCACAGGTGGGGGTTAGCTGGTTTGCCTGAAGGGTGTCCTGGATCAGGGTGGGTGTTTCCTTGGGGCCTGGGGTGGCCTGGGTGAGGGATCTGTGGTGGTTTTCAGGTCAGCCATGCCCCCCAGGAACCCAAGCAGAGGCCCTAGTATCTGGGATTTATTATTTTCTACAACTGAAACTTTGTAGCCTGGAGTGGAGCCAAGCCTTCTGCTGGCACAGACATTGAGACTATGATGTCTTAACCTCCAACAGCCAGGTTTTGCAGAAAGCTTTGCTTCCTCAGTCTCCAAGGGCAAATCAGGCCTATCTCCTGCTCTCTCTGTGGCCGTAGCCATCTTGGTTGTATTAATTTGCATACTCACTCTGATTGGCTGGTGGGTGTGGCTGGTGAGTGTAGTGGAGGTCTGGTCAATTTGCATATTACTATTTTATTAGATAGTATGGGACCATTGTCCACTATGTGATTTATCATTGACTGAAATATTGCTTAATGGCAAATGACTATATTTAGAGAACCTATGACTCTAGCAGCTCTAGAATTTTCACACAAAAAGGAATAAATGAGAAGAAAATTAGCATTTGAATTACGATATAATTTTTCTTTCTAGTGTTCTCTACAGAACTAAAATTGACTTAAGAGGTACATGTTTAGCCTTCACAACCTACCATAGCAAGATGATCATTCAAGTGCCCACTAGTTATGCAGATACTGTTAAACATGAGATAAAATTCACCAGATCTTAAGACAAGATAACACTTATTTTATGATAAGTATGTCATAATTAATTTAGTAGGTCAACTGAATACTGTATGCTCTGTTATTCTGGCATATTTATTATTGCTTTAGAATTTATTGTTACAATAATTATGAATATTACAAGTAGTATCAGAAAAACTAGATAGCATTGTTAAATCACAGATAATAATGAATGAATAGTAGGTATTTTCTTGGTAAAAAACATTTTAAAATATTTGAATCTCACCAGAAATTGGTATGAAAACTAATGTTTCATAACAAAAGTAGAATAAAAAATTCTACTGGTATGAAATTGGTATGAAAACTAATGTTTCATAACAAATTGTAGTAAATTCAGAGTTTTTAAATTTTATACATTTAATTGGTTAAATATTCTCCCAAACATTTTCAAAAGATGGTGTGGTGGAATTAAAACTGACTAAATATGGAATTGAAAAATCAAAAGACATTATTATTCACTCATGACTAAAAGAATTCTACAAATTATAATTGAAAATGATTTTCAGTTATATCTTGGGAGTTTAGCTTTCTCCTAGGGAAATTAATGTCTTATTTGTTCACATAGGGCCATGAGACATGGAATCTAGTGTAATTAATTATGACATTTATTAAATATGTGTTTTCATAGACATTACATGATAGAAGTAGGTGAATGAGGTTTACCTTAGCTACGTAGGATTTTCAGAAAGCCCAAAGGATTATTCTGAGGTTGTGACTGTGCTGATAGCAAAACCAACACCATGAAAAGTATGGGGATGCCCAGCTGGTGTGGCAGGACGTCGACCTATGAGCCAGGAGGTCACAGTTCTATTCCTGGTCAGGGCACATGCCTGGGTTGTGGGCTTGATCCACAGGGGGGGGGGGACTGCAGGAGGCAGCTGATCAGTGATTCTCTGTGATCATCTATGTTTCTATTTCTCTGTCTCCCTTTCCCTTCCTCTCTGAAATCAATAAAAAAAAAGTATGGAACAAATTTGAGATGCATATACTTATATTTTAAGTTAAATTTATTGGGGTAACATTTGGTAATAGAAGTATATAGGCTTCAAGTGTACAATTCTATGATACATCATCTGTATTTTGCATTGTGTGCCCACTGTCCAACATCAAATTTTCTTCTGTCACCATATATTTGATCCCCTTTACTCTTTACTAACCCCCCTACCTTCTTGCTGATCACTGTCAGACTTTTGTCTGGGTCTATGGGTTTCTGTCTTTTTGTTTTTCTTGTTTGTTCAATTGTTGTATAGCTTTCATATAAGTGAAATCATATGGTTCTTGACTTTTTCTAGCTGACTCATTTCACTTAGCATAATATCCTCAAAATCTATGCAAGCTATCATAAATGTCAGTATTTCATCTTTTCTTATAACTGAACATATTCTATTGTATATATGTACCACATCTACTTTATCCAATTATCTATCAAAGGATGCTTCATTTGTCTCCATGTCTTGGCCACCAGGAATAAACTTCAGTGGATATAAGGGTGCATATATCTTTGTGAATAAATGTTTTCAAATTGTAGAGGCAGGTACCTAGAAGAGGGGTGGCTGGGTCATATGGTAACTCTATACTTAATTTTTTGAGGAAACTCCATATTGTTTTTCGCAGTAGCTATATCAGTTTATATTCCTACTAGCAGTGAATGAGGGTTTTGTTTCCCCCCTTTTTTTCTCTCTCTCATATTTCTCCAACACTTGCTATTATTTATTTTGGTAAAATTGCCATTACTCAAAAAAATATACAGATTTAATGCAATCCCCATCAAAATTCCAACAGCATTTTTAAATAAATAAAACAAACTAACAAAAACATCAGATTTATATGGGACCACAAAAAAACAAACAAAACCTAACTAGCCAGAAAAAAAAATCTTAATGAAAAAGAATGAAGCCAGAGGTATCATAATCCCTGACTTTAAATTATATTACAAAGTGACAATAATCAAAAAAGCATGGTATTGATGGAAGAATAGACCAATGGAAGATAATTGAGAGCCAGACATAGACTCACATATATATGGGAAAATAATTTTTGACAATGGAGCAAAAAAAATTATAATACAAAAAAAACACCTTTTTAATAAGTGGTGCTGGCAAAATTGAAAGTCATATGCAAAAGAATGAAATTAGGCTACTGTTTGTCCCAATATACAAAAATGAAGTCAAAATAAATCAAAGATCTAAATATATTACCTAAAAAATAAATTGCATAGAAGAAAACAAAGTACTAAACTTATGAATATTGGTCTTAAGGAGGATTTTATGAATTTAACCTTAAAAGTACGGGAAGTAAATGCAAAAATAAATGAATGGGACTATATTAAACTAAAAAGCTTCTGCACAGCAAAAGAAACCACCAACATAACAAAGAAGCAACTTCTGAATAGGAGAATATATTTGCAAACTACAGCTCAGACAAGGAGTTAATATCCAAAATGCATAAAGAACTCATATAACTCAACACCTAACAAACAATACAATTAAAAAGGGCAGATGACCTGAACAGACACCTCTCCCAAGAAGACATCCAAATGGACAAAAAATATATGAAAAGTTGCTCAACTTCACTAGCTAATAGAGAAATGCAAATCAAAACTACAATGAGATATCTATATATTTGAGCCACCTATTAGAATGGCTGTTATCATACACTTGCTTTATTTTGATAATTTTTAAAATACATTTTGTTGATTTTTTACAGAGAGTAAAAGAGAGAGAGAGAGAGAGAGAGTTAGAAACATTAATGATAGAGAAACATCTATCAACTGCCTCCTGCACACCCCTTCCTGGGGATGTGCCTCAACCAGGGTACATGCGCTTGACTGGAATCAAACCTGGGACTTTTCAGTCTGCAGGCCAACACTCTATCCACTGTGTCAAACCAGTTAGACTCTAACCATTAGAGCTATATACTTACTTTTTGAGAACCCTCAAATGCTCAATTTAAAAATTTTATAACCCGAACACTGAAAGCTAAATCCCATTACTGAGGTTGGGTAAAAGAGAAAGAGGAAGAAAGGAAGGAAGGAAGGAAGGAAGGAAGGAAGGAAGGAAGGAAGGAAGGAAGGAAGGGAGGGAGGG
>JAAGEH010000286.1:32832963-32864530 GCA_011751065.1 Lasiurus cinereus | reverse complement strand
AGGAAGGAAGGAAGGAGAAGAAAAGAAAAGAAAAGAAAAGAAAAGAAAAGAAAAGAAAAGAAAAGAAAAGAAAAGAAAAGAAAAGAAAAGAGGGGACATTGGTCACACTAGTGACAATTTAGCTCTGGCACTATGCTCTAAGAATAGTCTTAGAACACATGAAGATGAATCAGTACTATTTTTATTTTTTAAGTTCCTGGAAAAAAATAATTATATGAAATTATATTGCACAGTCTAAGGAAAAAGACATTTCTACTATTAATTTGTTTATGCCTAATAAATATTTACCAAAATATTAAAAGTGTATAATAAATTTAAAAGCACAGTCAAGGTTTTATTCACTGAGTTGTTAAATTCTAAAATAGAAATTTTGGTGCCTCATACTATGGAGAAATGCATGGATGGCCTTTATCCATTGCTAGTGGAAGTGGGGTCCTTTAGGAGCCGTGAGAATAAGCATTTTTGGACACTTCCAAAGGAGGATGAGATGTGGCAGGAAGCTTTAGTTTATGGACTTACATCCTTATATTTCTAAAGTCCCATTTTCCTTAAACCAGCTGTGAAAGTTGTGCAGCTGGGGATTCAGTGGAGCTAGAAGCAACACCAGTGTCCAAAGTATTAATTCCATGGTGGAGCTGAATCCAGTCTAGCATTAGGATAGTCAAAATCCATCAGTCCATTGTGTGAGGTCCACATGAATGTGGGCCATGTGGGCAAATGCAGGAGCTTAGCTTACAGCCAGGAATGGGAACCAAGAAGCAAGAGCACAAGCAATAAAACACCTTTGTTTAGGAGATTAAGTCTTAAATTTTTCCATGCTTGCCATGGTCCTGCCTAATCTGGCTAATGATCTGCCCCAGGTGTGACTGACAGCCAAGTCCCTTCCCTATGCTACCCAGCCTTTACTATGAGTGCATCTGTTCTTTCCCTGTCCAGTCCCTTCCCTCGTGATCTGCAAGGAATAGACCTGGGAAGTGTTAAACTGAAACTCCCTAGCAAAGCTGCACAAATGACATGACAATATTATTTGTCTTTCTGTTTGCTCCTTTCCAGTTAGTAATAAACTAGGTTAATTGTAAAGATATCAATACTAACAAAGTATTTAGGATAAATATCTTATTTGCCATATAGGTTTCTATGGTCTGTGAGTTTTTAAGAGGAAAAGAAAGAATGGTGATCACAGCATTATTTTACCCTTTGTTCTAATACTTTAAATATCTATAATAATAAAAGCATAATATGCTAATTAGACCGGGCAGCTGAATAACTTTCTGAATATCCTTCCCTACAAAGCTGGGCTGTGAAGGCCCAAGCCCTTGCATAAATTTTATACATTGGGCCTCTAGAATATTGATTCAATACAGAACACTAGTTGTGTAATATATAAATCAATATTTTTTAAACTAAATAGATGTATTTCTAATGAACCTATAAATCTGAAATGTGTAGTGTTAAAATAGGGAAAAGTATAAATAAAAAGAGGAAAATAAGTCAAGTGAAATGTAGAAATTAGATCATGAATGAAATAAATATATATGATCCTTGAAATGCACAAATATTAGTAAAGGCATTGGATTAGAGTGGCTGACACCATGAGTTACATGATTAAAAATGTTCATAAACTTGCTATTTAATTATCTTAGCCATGCAGACCTGAAATAAATTATTTTATGACATGTAAATACAATTTATAAATCATTTTATAACAAATATGTATAATCATTCATAACAGATATATAGATATATCTTTATAATTTATAAATTATTTATAACAAATATCTATAATCATTTATGAGAGATATAGATATATGTTTATAACAAGCTTTTAGCAAATAGAAAATAAGGTCAATATTTTGTTATATGGGACATTAAATTCACAGTCTCCCTTACTGTAAAAACACTTTTACCATAAGCAATGCATTTCACTTGTGAGAACTAAATATTTTAGTAATGGAGCTAATGACACTAGTAACAGTGGCGTGCTTGCATAATCTGAAAATAAAAGTAATCTTATAGCTGGGTCTCATTTGTATGGTTGACCAGAAAGTATTTGAGAAGCTTCTATTTTGAGGACAAGTGTATAAAACTCTATTAAGAACACAAGCGGGAGGGGGGCAGGGAAGCAATTAAGGGAGCTGACAAAGGCATTACCCTGCATAATTTTCACATATATTGCAACAGTAAATTCTATTCACTGTCTTGAATAACATTTTAAATGTCCCTTATGACACCTTCATTATTGTAAGTAGCATTTAAAAATATTAAATTCATCTAAAAATCTAATTTGAGACTCTTAGAGTAACCTCTAGTTCTACCATTTTTAAGTACATATTATTACTTTATATACAATAAACTTACCCTTTCCTTATGATTATATTCTCTAGGACAGTTTCATAACATGATTATATTTTTTGTTCATTAAATACAATTTTGCTCTCTCTTGCCTGACAAAGAAAGTGTTCTCAAAAACTGTTCTCTAAGTGATGATTTTAAAACATACTTGCTGAGTGGATTAAAAACCAAATAGTCAAAATTAACTTATTCTTCAGCATTCTGAACTTATTTTTAGAAACATACTAAGCCATGAGTGTCCTGTTGGAAGGAATTTCTGCAGAATTCATAAAATTGAGCATTTCTATGAACTCCATTAAAATATTTTAAATGCTTATTTTTAATAGTTTACTCTTATAAAGGGATTTTTTTATTTCACATATTTAGCTATGTAAGAAATAAAAAGCCTTTAAAATACATGTGTTCTTATACCTATAAAATACTATATTGAAAGGCAAAAATCAGTTCAATATTTAAAATTGTTGTATTTTGCTAAAATAGAAAACCCCATACTATTAATTTTTTATTTCAAGAGACTGCATGTAGACAGAACAATCTTGAAAAAGAACAGAGTTGGAGGACTCACATGGCTTTATTTTAAAAGGTACATAGTATCTGCAGTAATCAAAAGCATGCAGAACTGGCCTATAGACCAATGAAATTGACTAGACAGCTCAGAAATTAATTCTTACAAATATGATTAAACTAGTGGCCCAGTGCACGAAATTCATGCACAGAGGGGTTGTGTCCCTCAGCCTGGTCTATACCCTCTCCAATCTGGGACCCCTTGGTGGATGTCCAACTGCAAGGGATTGGGCCTAAACCGGCAGTTAGACATCCCTCTCACAATCCTAGACCACTGTTTTCTAACAGCTTGCCTGCCTGCCTGATTGCCCCCTAATTGCTCCCTTGCCAGCCTGATTGACCCTAACTACCCTTCCTCTCTGGCCTGATCACCCACAAGGTTTTTATTAGTATATATATGACCCTTCACAGAAAAATTTTACTAATCCTGCTTTATAATAAGGGCTTGACAATTGAATCATTGGGACAGACACCAAGATATCCTTTCTTTGAATACTGAAGGGAATAATTATCTTGTCTTTAAGTTGCCCTGAAGTTCAAATGAGATAATAACTTAGAAAACTATAAAAGCACCATATAAAGACAACTGTTTTTTTCATGTACTGAAAAGACAATAAAGTGGTAAAATGAAAAACACTATTTTTATTTCCCTCTTCCTTCCTTTACAGCCTGTATTTAAACTTCGAAATTTATAAAAATTTCATTCTTATTTTCATTTCTTTACATTTAATATTATTTTGTATTAGTTTCAGGCTTTATATTAGTTACAGAATAGTGTTTAGACAATCATATACTTTACAAAATGTTCCCCAATATTTCCAGCACCCACCTGGCATCATATGTCATTACAACACTATTGATTATATTCCCTATTTAAGTGACAATGGGTTTACAGGTTCCTTCCAGTCTTTCTTTTTGTGTTGCTCAGCCTTCCTTTTATTTCTCACTTCTTCTTTCACTTTCCTTATATAGTATCTCCATTGGCTATCAAAGCTCAGTGAAGGCACAGGGACACACTTAATCCATTTTACAGACCAGGAAATTGAGACCAATTCCAGTTGACTGCGGAATTTGACTCAGCGTGCAGGGAGGCCTCTACCCTTTTTAAGGAGCAGCTGCCAGGCAAACAGAACAAACCTTCTCATCGGGCTTCTGATCCTCTTTATCACAGAAGCTCCACATTCTTTCCTATCCCTGGTCCCCTGCCCCATTCTTTATTAACCCCCTTTCTCCTGCTTTGCACTCACCAAGCAGGCATGCTCTGCCATGGGGCAGGGTGGGCATGGGCTTGCTTTTGGGTCAGGGTGGGAGCAGGAGTCACTGCTCTGAAGTGCGAAGGCCATGTGGGCAAGGCAGGTTAGCACTGGGAGCTTGTCTGGATTGCATCAGTCAGTCAGGTACCCTGTAGTGCAGCACCCCTCCATGAGGTGATGCCACACTTCAACCCTCCCTTCAGAGCTGCGGGTCTTTGCCCTTCCATCCCCTTTGATCCCTCGCTGGACCCAACTGCATCTTGGGGTCACTGCAGAACCTCTCTCTCTCTAAGTGAGGAAGATCCCTGCCCTTGGGCCTCCTACCAGAGCCTGAGCCCCCTCCAGTGCACCCCGCCTCGCCTGGATTTTGCCTTTGATTTATGGCATTGGTGACAGCACACTCCTAGCAAGCCTTTACCCAGAAGGGTACAGGGTCAGTTCTTTGCCCAGAATGCTAGAGGTTGTATTAGCATTTGCAGAAGTCATCCAGAGCCTCCTGACAAAGGCAGCACCTGTGTGGAGTGGCCTCATAAAGGGATGACGAGGTGCTGCTCTGTGTACTTGGAACACCTGCTTCCTGGTGCTAGCCATGGAGCCACCCCTCACGCAGCCCCACAATTGGGCCTCTTGCCTCTGCTAGGTTTCCACTTACACCTGGGTCACCTCCTTTCTTCCACATTCGGCTTTCATCTATCCCTCTCTCCTGCAGTGTTTGTGTCCCAGGCCCGAAAGAAAAGAACCAAGACCAAGGACAAAGCCCAAAGAAAGTGAGTCTTGAACCCCCACATCTCATTCTCTGAATTTCCTCCTGCACCTCCTTTCTGTGTCACATCTTAAACAGGTACCCTGTGGCCCAGCTACATGGCATCCAGGCAGCCTGGTAGAGTTGGACTCTGCGAAGCTGTGGATTTGTGGCCAGAAGCCTAGTAAGGGTCTCAGAAACCCTATGCCTGCGATGTTCCTGGGGACCCGAGGATGTGGATAGGCGGTCCACCATCCCTCCTGGAGCCTGTGATGGACCCAGACCCTGCAGGTAGCATCTGGCTCTGCCTGCTCCAACTTTGTATGCAAATTAACCTGCCATTTTTGTTGGCTTAATTTGCATATCACTCCTGATTGGTTGGTGGGCATAGTGGAGATATAGCCAATTAGCATCTTTCTCTTTTATTAATGTTGCCAAGACCATTCATTCAACAGGAGGCAGGGGAGAAGATTTTCATCCAATAATTCTGGGAAGAATGCATATCCATGTACAAAAAAAAAATTGCTTACTGCACAGAACATACAAAATTAACTCAAAATAGGTCAAAGACATAACATAAAAGCTCAAACTATAAAACTATCAGGAGGAAACACAGGGTAAAGATTTTACTTATATGTTAAAGGGTCTGCTGTAATAAAAAGAAAGAGGAAGCGAAGAAGGCACTTGGGGGTAAGGACTAAAAATGGCAACAGGTAAGTACTTATCAATAATAACTTTAAATGTAAAAGGATTAAATACTCCAATCAAAAGACATAGGGTAACCGATTGGATAAAAAACATGATCCATATATCTGCTGTCTGGAAGAAACCCACCTCAGGAAAAGAGATGCACACAGTTTGAGGGTGAAGGGATGGAACATGATATTTCAGACAAAGAGAAGTGAAAAAAAAGCTGGGGTTGCAATACTTATATCAGACAAATTAGATCTCAAAGTGAAGGACATAATAAGAGATAAAAAAGGCCACTTCATAATACTAAAGGGAGCAATCCAATAAGAAGAAATAACTCTGGTAAACATATATGCACCCAATATAGGAGTACCTAAATACATAAAAACCTCTTGGAGGATATTAAGGGAGAGATTGACAACAATACAATCATAGTAAGAGACTTTTATACCCCACTGTCACCATTGGACAAATCCTCTAAACAAAAAATCAGGAAAGAAACAGCAATCCTAAATGACTCATTAGACCAGATGGAATTAATTGACATCTTCAACACATTTCACCCCAAAGCCACAAAATATACATTCTTCTCCAGTGCACATGGGTCATTTTCAAAGATAGATCATATATTGGGTCATAAGAATAGTCTCTTCAAAATCAAGAAGATAGAAATCATATCAAGCATTCTCTCAGACCACAGTGGCATAAAACTGGAAATCAACTATAATAAAAACAATAGAAAGAAATCAAACACAAGGAGACTAAATAGCATGCTATTAAACAACAACTGGGTAACCAGAGAGATCAAGGATGAAATAAAAAACATTATGGCAAAAAATGACAATGACAACACAACCATCCAAAATTTATGGACACAGTGAAAGCAGTCTTGAGAGGGAAGTTCATAGCCCTACAAGCCTACTGCAAAAAGTCAGGAAACAATGGTAATAAATTACCTAACCCTACAACTCAAAGAGCTAGAAAGAAAGCAACACAAAAATCCCAGTGTAAGCACAAGGAAGGAAATAGTGAAGATCAGAGCAGAGATAAACAACTTGGAGACCAAAGAAACAATTCAAAAGATCAACAAAACCAAGAGCTGGCTCTTTGAAAGGCTAATCAAGATTGATGGACCTCTAGCCAGACTCACCGAGAAGCAAAGAGAGTAGACCCAAATAAACAAAATCAGAAATGAAAGAGGAGAAAAATAACAGACCCTGTGGAAATACAAAGGATTGTTAAAAATACTATGAACAACTCTATTCCAACAAATTGGACAACCTTCAAGAAATGGACATTTTCCTAGAAAAACATAACCTTCCAAAACTCAATGAGGAGGAAGCCAAATATCTCAATAGTCCAATAACTATGGAAGAAATTGGAGCAGTCATCAAAAAGCTTCCAACAAATAAAAGCCCGGGACCAGATGGCTACACAGGAGAGTTTTACCAACCATTCAAGGAAGAATTAAAACCTATCCTCCTCAGACTATTCAAAAACATTCAAGAAGAAGGAACACTTCCAAACACCTTCTATGAAGCCAGCATTACCCTAATACCAAAACCAGATAAAGACAACACAATGAAAGAGAATTATAGGCCAATATCTCTCATGAACATAGATCCAAAGTCCTCAACAAAATTCTAGCAAATCGGATCCAGCAGTACATCAGAAAGAAAATACACCATGACCAAGCAGGATTCATCCCAGAAATGCAGGGATGGTACAATATCTGCAAATCAATAAATGTGATACATCATATAAACAAATTGAGAGATAAAAATCACATAGTCATATCAATTGATGCAGAAAAAGCATTTGACAAAATCCAACACCCTTTCTTGATAAAAACTCTCAGCAAATTGGGAATAGAAGGAGTATAACTCAACATCATAAAAGTCATATATGACAAACCCACCGCTAACATCATACTCAATGGGCAAAAATTAAAACTATTTCCACTGAGAGCAGGAAAAAGACAGGGATGCCCACTCTCACCTCTCCTTTTTGACATAGTACTCGAAGTATTAGCCATTGCAATTAGACAAGAAGAAGAAATAAAAGGCATCCAAATTGGAAAAGAAGAAGTAAAGCTGTCCTTATTTGCAGATGACATGATATTGTACATAAAAAACCCAAAGGACTCCATTCCAAAACTAATTGATTTAATAAATGAATCCAGCAATGTAGCAGGATACAAAATTAATGCTAAGAAGTCTGTGGCATTTCTATACACTAATAGTGAAATTACAGAAAGAGAAACTAAAAAATCCCATTTACCATCACACCAAAAAAAAATTAAGATACCTAGGAATAAACCTAACTAAAGAGGTAAAAGACCTATATGTAGAAAACTACAGGACACTAAAAAAAGAGATAGAGGAAGATGTTAACAGATGGAAGAGCATACCATGCTCATGGATTGGGAGAATCAACATCATTAAAATATCCATACTACCCAAAGCAATCTATAGATTCAATGCACTACCCATTAAAATACCAATGACACACTTCAAAAACCTAGAAAGAATTCTTCATAGATTCTTCTGAAACAAAAATAGACAACGAATAGCTACAGCAATTCTGAGAAAGAAGAATAAAGTAGGTGGGATCTCAATACCAGATTTCAAGCTATAATACAAAGCAACTGTTCTCAAAACAGCCTGGTACTGGCACAAGAACAGACATATAGACCAATGGAATAGAATAGAGAACCCAGATATCCACCCAAACCACTATGTTCAACTAATATTTGACAAAGGAGGCATGAACATACAATGGAGCCAAGATAGCCTCTTTAATAAATGGTCTTGGGAAAATTGGACAGATGCATGCAAAAAAATGAAACTGGACCACCAACTTACACCAAATACAAAAATAAACTCAAAATAAATACAGAAATTAAACATTAGACAGGAAACCATAAAAATACATACTAGAGGAATCCATAGGCAGCACAATCTCACATGTATGTAGAAAAACTTCTTCACTGATACTGCTCCAAGGGTAATGGAAGCTAAAGAAAAAATAAACAAATGGGACTACATCAAAATGAAATGCTTTTGCACAGCAAAAGAACCCATCAACAAAACAAGAAAGATCGCTGTATGGGAGAACATATTTGCAAATGTTATCACTGATAAAGGTTTAATCTCCAAAATCTACAGCCAACTTATACAACTTAATAAAAGGAAGATAAATGATCCAAGAAAAAAATGGGCAACGGACCTAAATAGAACCTTTTCAAAAGACGATAGAAGGAAGGCCAAGAGACACATGAAAACATGTTCAAAGTAATTAATCATTCGAGAGATGCAAATCAAAACGTCAATGCGATACCATCTTACACCTGTCAGAATGGCAATCAAATCAACAAATCAACAAATGACAAGTGTTGGTGAGGATGCAGAGAAAAAGGAGCCCTTGTGCACTGTTGGTGGGAATGCAGACTGGTCCAGCCACTGTGGAGAACAGTATGGAGTTTCCTCAAAAAACTAAAAATGGATCTCCGATTTGACCCTGTAATCCCACTCTTAGGAATTTATCCTAAGAAATTACAAATACCAATCAGAAAGGATTTATGCACCCCTATGTTCATAGCAGCACAATTTACAATTGCTACAATTTGGAAACAGCCTAGGTGCCCGTCCGCAGATGAGTGGATCAGAAAACTGTGGTACATCTACACAATGGAATTCTATGCTGCCATTAAAAAGAAGCAATTATTACCATTTGCAGCAACCTGGTTGTAACTGGAGAGCCTTATGCTTAGTGAAATAAGCCAGTCAATGAAGGAGAAGCATCACATGATCTCACTCATTTGTGGATAATAAAGAACATTATAAACTGATGAACAAAAGGATAGATAGAGAGACACTAAAGCTTCAGACAGTGAAATTACAGCAGGAAGATTAAAGTTAGGTGAGGTAGATAAGAGATCAATCAAAGGACCTGTATGCATGCATATAAGCATAACCAATGAACATAGACATTGGGGGTTTGGGGTATTCCTAGGAGGGAGAGGGGGCAATGGGGAGATATGTATAAAAAATTAATAAAAATTAAAAGAAGAATGTTTTAAATTTGACACTTGATATCTGCTAGAAGCATACCTAGTAATCCAATCATACAGTGTTACAGAAAAAAAAACCTTTGTCTTGACAAATGCATTATTTTTGTAATTGAGTATTATATTCAATTTACTGAATGAATACTTAAGAATGATTAAGTCTGTTTGTCACTATTAATTATTAAATAGATCATAAAGTGATCATAATCCATGGAGAAATAAATGTTTAATAAATGTTGATGAACATAGATCTCTAAGTAGAGGTCTTAGAGCATAATATACATATCTAAGTATAAAGGGACTAATATATTATCATTGTAAATCACTTTCTAAATAAGTCACTGGATATCCTATTTTTTTAAATTATCATGTCAAAACAGGATGTCAGGGAAAGAGAAACATTCTTAAAAGGTAACTAAAAGATGATATTCAAGAAATATTTTTTTATTCACTCATCCTACTGATGGGCATTGGGCTGCTTCCAAAACTTGCCTATTGTAAATAATGCTGCAATAAACAAAGGAGTACGTATATTTTTTCATGCTCTTCGTGTTTCTTTGGATGTATTACCAGAAAAGCAATTGCATGGTCTTAAGACAGTTCCATTTTCAATTTTGTTTTTTTAGGTAACTCCATACTGCTTTCACCAGTGGCTGATCCTATCTACATTCCCACAAAGGTTGAAATACAACTCTGTGGGGAAAAAGAAGGATATTTTACTTTTTGTGACATCATGGATGGGTGTAGAGAACATTATGCTAATTGAAATAAGCCAGTCAAAATAAGATAAGTACCATATATGATTTTACTCATATGTGGAACCTAATAAACTATCAAAAAAATAGATCATAAACAGAGAGAAGGCTGACATCTGTCATTGGGGTTTTGGGTACTGTGTGGGGAATATGGAAGGACTAAGAGGGAAAAATAGAAGAAACGTATGGACACTGACAACAGTGTGTGGATTGCAGGGCAGAAGTGGGAATGAGAAAGTGGAGGAGGGTAGAGAGGGTGAGAATGGAGATTTGACTTGCAGTATTGAATACACAATACAGTGTACAGATGATATGTTGTGGAATTCTGCATCTGAAACCTTTATAATTTTATTAACCAGTATCATCTCAATAAATTCAATACTAAGAAAAATAAGTAAATATTTATATTAGGAAATTATATCTATATTCATCAGGACCTTTAATTTTCAACTGTGAAAAATTCAATATTTCTCTCAAATTGGTAGTAGATCAGATGACTTTTGTGGCACATTTTAATTTTTTAAAGGATTAAGTAGTACATAAGGGTTATGATTCCTTTTGAAATTAAAAATAAATTGTCTTATTAAGGTCTTAAATGTTCAATACATTTAAGCTATGTGCTATTTCAAATATACTTAAATCCTATATAATAAAAGCCTAATATGCTAAGTGTCTGGTCATCTGCTGACTGGTTGACTGTTCAACCAAAGTGTAATATGCTAATGATATGCTAAGACCACTCAATCTTTCGCTATGATATGCATTGACCACCAGACAATTGACCAGTTGCTATGATGAGCACTGACCACCAGGGTCCAGACACTCTGACCAGTGAGTTAGCTTGCTGCTGGGTTCTGGCTGATTGGGGACTGAGCGAGATGGGCTGGACATGCCTGGAACCCTCCTGGAGTCCCTCCCTGGCTGACCAACTTTTTGCATCCCTCCCTGCCTGAATGGACCATGATCAGCCTCCAAAAGAGCTGGGTGAGATGGGACTGGACATGTCCTAGAGCCCCTCATGGTCCCTTCCTGACCCAAATGTGCTCCAGGGAAGTCCCTTGGCCTTGCCTGCCCCCTCTCACAATCCAGAACCCGTTGGGGGGTGTTGGAAAGCCAGTTTCAGCCCGATCTTGCAAGTCACTCCCCTCAAGAGGGTGCCAGATGCAGGGCTCACTGCTCCTGAGCGCTGCTGTGGCAGCACGAACCTCTCACAATCAGAACTGATTGGGTACAAGCCAGTGGTAGGTACAATGGGGCTGGGATGAGTAAAAGCTGCAGGTAGGAGCTGCAGGTGGTGTTGGACTGTGGATTTTGGCCCCATCTTGCTTGCCACCCAAAGAGACCCACCGGTGCACAAATTCATCACACCAGGCCATTAGTCTATACTAATAAAAGGGTAATATGCAAATTGGTCAGGACACCCTCACAGTAACAGCTAAACAGCATGCTGTGTGTGGCAACAAATCTGGTCGGGGCTTAATGAGGGACAATCAAAGATTGAACAGCAGGGTGTGTGGAGTAACCATGCTGGCATTGGGGTTTGTGAAGGATGACAAAACGAGTGAATAGCAGACTGCATAGAGTAACCAGACCAGCAGGGGGCGGGGGCAGTTGGTGGCAACCAGGGTGGCAGGAGGGACAATGAGGGGTGACCAGGCAGGCAGGCAGTGGTAGTTAGGGGCAATCAGGCACTTAGGGGTGATCAGGCAGGTGAGCAGTTAATAGCCAGCGGTCCAGGATTGTGAGAGGAGTACCCAACTGTCATTTTAGGCCTGAGCCCAGGGATCAGGCCTAAATAGGCAGTGGGAAATACCCCAAGAGGTCTTGAAATGGAGAGAGTGCAGCCTGTGCTGAGGGGATGCCCCCTCCTGTGCAGAAATTTCATGCACCAGACCTTTAGTATAAATATAAGTGAATATGTATTCTTACATAAAGTCTGCTGTAAAAGTGGGTTTTGAAACAAACTTGGGTGAATATTAATCAATTCTGTTTACCAAAACCGTTACCAATTGACCAATAGAGCAGACTGGGCTTCACTTCCATTGTAAACTCTGGATCAGAAACCAGACAAAAGCCAAGCTGAATATTTCAATTCCTGATGAGGGGCAACAGTGGCAATTCGTTTTTTTGTTTGTTCGTTTGTTTTTTGTTGTGTGTTTTTTTAATATCATTTTTTTTTTTATTGATTAAGGTACATATGTGACCTTATTGCCCCATTGCCTCCACACCTCCCACTCATGCCCCCACCTCCCTGTTCTCTGTATTCATTTGTTATGCTTATATGCATGCATACAAGTCCTTTGGTTGACCTCTCTCCCTTACCCACACTCTCCCCTACCTTCCCTCTGAGGTTTGGCAATCTGATTGATGCTTCACTGTCTCTGGATCTGTTTTTGTTCATCAGTTTATGTTATTTGTTATATTCCATAAATGACTGAGCAATTCTTGTTTCACTACCTCATCCTGCTGGAGAAGAGCTCTTCTTTATCCATATGCTTTTTGTGTTGTTGTTTTTTAGTTTCTTAGTGGTTAGAAACATTGCTATTTCATTTTGATTGAAAGACTGAATTATCAGAAGGAACTAGAGACATATTAAAAACAAAGAAGCAAAAAAAAAATCAAAACTTAATCCTAATAAAAGAGCAATATGCAAATTGACCATATTTCCACAGTACCCACAAGCCACGCCCACGAGGCTTGGGTTGCCCCTGGCAATGGAGGAAGTCAAGCTTTCTGCACACCCTGGCCAGCCCAGGCCTCTGCTTAAGGCAACAAAGTTTCAATGGATGTACAAGCAGAAGGCTTAGCTCCACTCCAGGCTACAAAGTTTCAATTGTAGAATATAAATAAATCCCAGATACCAGGGACTCCACTTTGACCATTGGGGGGCATGGCTGGCCTGCAAACCACCACAGGCCCCGTGCCCAGGCCACCCCACACCCCAAGAGAACACCCACCCTGATCCAGAACACACTTCAAGGCAAACCAGCTGGCCCCCACCCTTCAACCAGGTCTCTATCCTATCTAATAAAAGAGTAATATGCAGACTGACCATTGCTCCAACACACAAGATGACTGCCTCCATGTGGTCAGAAGATCCTGCCCCATGTGGACACAAGATGGCCACCACAAGATGTCCAGCAGGGGAGGGCAGTTGGGAGGGACCAGGCCTGCAAGGGAGGGCAGTTGGGAGTGATCAAACTTGCAGGGGAGGGCAGTTTGGGGTGACCAGGCCAGCAGTAAAGGGAAGTTTGGGGTGATTGAGCCTGCAGGGAAGGGCAGTTGTGGGGGGAAGACCCAGCCTGCAGGGGAGAGTAGTTGTGGTGATCAAGCCTGCAAGGGAGATCAGTTGGGGGTGACCAGGCACACAGGTTAGGGCAGTAAGGGGCAGCCAGGCTGGCAGGGAAGCAGTTAGGCATCAATCAAGCTGGTAGGGGAGTGGTTAAGAGGTGATCAGGCTCACAGGCAGAAGCGGTTAGGGGCTATCAGGAAGAGAGGCAGGTGAGCAGTAGAGAGCCAGCAGTCGTGTATTGTGAGAGAACTGTCTGACTTCCCAGGTAGGATTGAGCCTGAACAGACAGTCGGACATCCCTCAAGGGGTCCAGATTGGAGACAGAGCAGGCTGAGCTGAAGGAAATCACCCTCATGCACAAATTTTATGAACCAGGCCTCTAGTTTACATATTAAAACCTAATTGTAATAGGCTAGATGATAAAAGATATGTTAGATAATATAACATAATATTTCCTTTTTAGCAGAGTGGGCCTGATATAATATTGATATTGTTAAGTATTTTAATGTACACAAAATCAAATTTCTTCACTAGATTATGTTTTTCTTTTTAAGTATTGTTTAAGTCTTTGACAATTTAAATATCTTTATGAATAAAATTTTAATATGCAACTAGACCAAAAGGTGGAACGAGACAATCAATCGCTATGACATACACTACAAGGAGGCATACAGCGAACATGGCAGGCATCAGCTACAGCAGGATGGTGGAGCAGGTGGAGCACCAGACCAAGACAAGGTGCTGTCCCTGTCATTGGGATGAACCTCTGGTCATTACTGAAAATTATTTGCTTCTGTGTGCTGCTGTCTCACCTGATGTTCACACCTGCTGCCAGCGTCGGTCATGCTAGCACCCAGAGCTGGCACCCAGTGCCAGTCCCAATCACTCAAGGCTATCAGCAGGTAGAGCAGTGGCTGCTTGCCCCAAATGCCTCACCTCCCCCTGCTTCCAAGGGATAATTGGAGCAGCAGCCTCCATTCAGTGCCCGCACCTACTGACAGTGCCAGCCTAGCTCCTATCCACTGCTGGTGACAGCCTCAATCACTCTGCTCTGACAGTGGGTGTGCTTGGTGCCAGTATCATCTGCACATGGAAGCAGCAGTGATAAGAGTGAAGTTGCTGGCAGAGGAGGCACTGGGGTTGCTGTGGGAGGGGCTGAGTGGAAGGGTCAGACAAGGGTGCAGAGGATAATCCAAGGGTGCCTCAGGAGCCTCATCGCCTACAGTTCCTTTTAAAGTGTATGAATTTGTGCACTAGGCCCCTATTTCACATATAGAATCAACTCTTCATCTGAAAATCAGGAATCAAAGTGAAAAAATAATTAAAAGAATTTGGCAAGAAATCAGGTATTAAAATGGAGAAGGAACAAGGCAGGTGGTAAAATGCAAACATAGCAGAGCAAGCTGAGAAAGTGTGGAGACAGTGGGAAGTAGAAGGGAAACGGAGAGTTTCTATTCAACAGGAAGTAGTTGTAATTATGCAAGATGAGGAAGTTATAGAGCTCTGCTGCACAACATTGTTGTCTATAGTTAACATACTGCATTGTGCAGTTAATAATTTGCCTAAGGTAGATATGTTCTTATAGCAATAACCAGAGGCCCAGTATACTAAATTAATGCATGGTAGGGTCCTTAGGCCTGGCTGGCAATCAGGGCTGATTGGGGCCTTTTGGCAGCTAGCCAGGGCCTTCCTTCATTCTGTTCCACCCGCTGGTGGTCAGCACACATCATAGCAAGCAAAAAAACTCTCTGGGTCAAATTCCCAGGGGGATATGTTGCATATCACACACACACACACACACACACACACACACACACACACACACACACATATATCCTATCTAATAAAGGATAAATATGCAAATTAACCATACCTCCGCTATACCCACAAGTCACACCCACCAGCCATGCCCACCAGCAAAACAGAGCATGTATGCAAATTAACCCAACCAAGATGGCTACAGCCACAGAGAGAGCAGGTTGCACCTGGCGATGGAGGAAGCCAAGCTTTCCTCACACCCTGCCCAATGCAAACTTCTGCTTAAGGCAACAAAGTTCAATGGCTGCTGCCACTGAGCGAACAGGAGGCTTGGCTCCACTCCAGACTACAAAGTTTCAATTATAGAAGATAAATGAATCCCAGATACCAGGGCCTCCACTTGGGTTCCTGGGGTTGTGGCCATCTTGCAAACCACCACAGGCCCCTCACCCAGGCCACCCCACATCCCAAGGGCAAACCAGCTGGCCCCCACCAATGCACCAGGCCTCTATTCTATCTCATAAAAGAGTAATATGCAGATTGACCATCACTCCAACACACCAACACACAAGATGACTGCCCCCATGTGGTCAAAAGATCATGCTCCATGTGGACACAAAATGGCCACCATAAGATGGCCAGCAGGGGAGGGCAGTTGGCAGGGACAGGACTGCAAGGGAGGGCAGTTGTGGGTGATCAGGCCAGCAGGGGAGGGCAGGTAGGGGTGACCAAGATCACAAGGGAGGGCATTTAGGGGCAAACAGGCTGACAGGGGAGCAGTTAGGCATCAATGGAGCTGGCAGGGGAGTGGTTAGATGTCATCAGGTTGGCAGGCAGAATCGGTTAGGGGCAATCAGGAAGACAGGCAGGTGAGCAGATTGGAGACAGAGCAGGATGGACTGAAGGACACCACCACCCCATGCACGATTTTCATGCACTAGGCCTCTAGTAGATAATAATAGAATTAGAAGACAATGAGTGATACAGATTAATGAATATAATAGCTCATCACTAATGAATAGAGTAGCTAACAAAGAGGTAATTAACAAATGAAAAATAAGATGGGTGATATATTATGTAGGTGCAGAGGAATATAAAAGTTTGTTCATATACTGATTGTATTATTTAATTTCTAAAATTTAAAATAAAGTATAATGTTATGGTATGTGAGAAAATATGATAAGCAGTTTATAGTAGCAAATGTATAAACACATAACAGAATGTGATTGCTCTGTTAAAAAGGGAATGATCCCATTTGTTGTGTGTATATAATCCCCTTCTGTCCCGACCCTTGGGTTAAGTCAATGAGGACCCTAGAGGGGGAGTGGGGATGAAAGGGACAAGAGACACAAGGAATGGAGACAAGACAAAGTTCTGATCAAGTCTCATTTATTCAGGAGGAGTTTGGGGTATTTATAGGGAGAAGGAGGAATGAGGCCTAGCCCTTAAGGCAAAACACCTGGCCTAACCCTTAAGGCGAAACACCTGGCTTAAGGGAAAGAGATAGGGTTTGAGGTAATAGAAACCTAGCCTGAGGTTAGTGCTAATGTGGCTGGGGCTTACTACAAAATGGCTGTCAAGCACAACAAGTTTCCCACACCCTTCTTGATTGCATCATAATTTCCATTTTGTAAATGCCATATCTCTTGTTACCAGAGAGAGAATTATCAGCACAGGAATAAATTGTGCTCTTTCTTTAAATTTTAGATTGTTATGTAAAAGTTTTTCCACAATGCAAGTTATTCAAAGTATGTTTATATTTATAGAAAATTATATTAAAGCTCAGATTTATTTTAAAAATGGTTTTATATGTTGAGAGTCCTAAGCAGTCATTGTACCTGCTATTAACCTTGGGAATAGTAGGATAAGCAATATTGGACTCTTAATAAGTTCTTACTTCATCTTAAATATCATTAAAATTGTTTGTAGTCATTGATTTTGCAACAAAGAAAATTGATATATGTTGAAGATGAAAGCCTCAGATTTTGGTAACTTTCTATTATAAATATTCCTTAGCTTGATGAAATTAAAAGATCAGTGATGCTGTGCATCTCTGTCATTTTTGGTCAGAGGCAAATAAGAGGACATGGGGAAATTGCTATAATCCTTCCTACAGTTGTGGTGTGGCACACTTATAGGTCTGCATGAATAGTCGGATGTTTTCTCAGTTCATCATTCATTAGTTGTTTCACCAGCCCTGTCAACAGTTATTCCTCTGAGGGGCCATCATCCATATCTTGCAATCCTCTAGGACTATAAAATCATCTTGCAACTAGCAGATAGATTGGCACTGCTTCTCTGAGTCTCAAAATGGCACCTGTACTATGATATAACCAACAATTGCCTGATGCAAATAGGGTCCAGTAGTAATTGGGAAGCTCCAAATGTTTGGCATGGTAGTACTGTATTCTCTAGTTTAAGCACTTGCCTTATGCCATTTCCCCACATTTTTAAAAATATTACTACTTATCAAGATACATAAAAATATACATATTAATGAGAAAACTAAAGAGGTATTCTGATGTTCTAAATTGATAACCTAAAGACTGAGATGGGCTCTACAAAGGGGACACTTTTTAAATGGGAACATAATCGCCTCTGGAGATACTGATCAGGACAGATAGCTTTTTCTTCTGGTCTACTAAGACACCAGAGATGTATTATATAAATCTATTAGGATATATTCATCTGTTCCTTAAATCTGGAACACAGAAGTACCCTTGATTTAAAAAGGAAATTTTTAAAAAGTTACATCAAAGTGAAATAGATAATTTGGACATTTTGCTAATGTCCATTTTGAGAATATGTTGTTTGATAAGAAGAAGAATTCTTATTTCAAACTCAATAGCCATACCCATTCACTTTGACCAAGTGGCATGGAATATTAATTTAGGAAATATAATTTGAAACTAAATTTTATTTGTTTTGGTAGTGATAAAGTAGAGGCTATTTGATGTCCTCTAAAATGTCTTCTCTGTGTCCTCAATAGTAACAGCAGCTAGACAGATTGACTTTGTCAGTCTTATTTGAGTCTAAGCATGATGTCATTGTTACCTATGAATCATGGCTAATGGGAAATAGGCAGTGTAATGTAGCATTCTTAATGATAGTTGGCAGAGATCTTTGGCTCTCTTGTTTGTCCCTTGTCTAGCCATAGCATGGGATACAAATGTCACTCTCTTGGACCATTAGGATGAGACCTATACCTAATTGTGATGTGAAGCCCGGTCCTTGAAGAAGTTGAAGAGCAAAAATCTCATACCAGCACTGAATAGTTGCTGCTGACACTTAAATTTATGAGGGTAAAATAAACTACTTCAGTCATTACTATTTTAAATGTTATAATATATGTTGCTCTATTTAGCCTTCGAACTATAGTTTATTAACTATAAATAAATGAACAATTGCTCTATAACCCTGGCTAATTGAGCATTTATCATTCATTATGTAAGTACCCTCACATTCCCTAATATATATATATATATATATATATATATATATATATATATAAATATATATAAGAGAGAGAGAGAGAGAGAGAGAGAGAGAGAGAGGCCCATTGCAGGAAGATTCCTGCAAGAATAGGGCTTCCTGGGGCAGTCTCTGCTGCCTTGCCTGCTTCCCTTCCCTCCCTTCTCCACAGCCCACCTGCTTCCTGCCCCACCTTATAGATATGAGTTTATCTCTGATAATTTCTGGGATTCCACTTATTGAATTTTTAAAGGCAGTGAGTTTTAGTTAATAGTATTGAAATCTTAATATTACCATACATTTTCCAAATAGAGACGATTTCTTCTCATAAAGTATGATGGTGGGTAAAAGAAAATTTCTGTAGTCTTTAAAAATGTATTTATGTAAAATGATAAAAATCATTTTGGGGGAGAACAAAAATGGTTTTGCATAGGAATATATCATTCCTCTATTTTCCTTAACTAAAATTTGTTGAACTTTCTTTTAGCTTCAAGTAAGTGATAAGCTGCCTTAGTTAGCCAGGTAAAGGGGAAAAAATGTCACAAAATAAAAAGAGACATGGCCCCTCTTCTCATGAGCACATGCAGGGTGCTACATTATTTCTGACTTATTAACTTTAATTTCATTATTCTCCCCCTACCCGCCAAAAGAAAAACAAGTAATATTGATGGTATAGGAATAAGTATTTTAACCAATACAGTTAAATTACTTGCTAATTTTCAGCTTAAATTTCCCCTTGAAAATAACACCTACATCTAAAACCATTGCCTTAAAAAGAGTCTGAGATCAGTTTGTTCACTCATTTATTTTGCAAATATGTATTTAACTAAATAATGTAGATTATTGCATTATGGTTCCTCTCTTGATTTTTTTCAACATTTGATGAAGACACGAGCCATAACATATAATAGAAAATCACCTTAAATTAAAAGAAAAGGGGAAATTGTAGCTTTTGTATATGCTATACTGTAAAGTAATTATTATTTTAGAAAGTATAATGGGGGAAATTGTTGTACACTCATGTATAATGGCATCCTTTATTTTAAACTTTCTTATCTTTAGATATCTTTTAGAAACCAGAAGTAGATTAAGTAGAACTCAATGCTGTCCTTGAAATACTAATCTTGTAATTGTAAATTAGTGCAAAGCTAACACTTATCCACATTCAGGCTATTCATATAGGTTCAGGCCTTATTGCATCTTTTTTTAAAAATATATTTTATTGGTTTTTTACAGAGAGGAAGGGAGAGAAATAGAAAGTTAGAAACAACAATGAGAGAGAGACATCGATCAGCCGCCTCCTGCCCGCCCCCCACCGGAGATGAAGATGTGCCCGCAACCAAGGTACATGCCCTTGACCGGAATCGAACCTAGGATCTTTCAGTCCCCAGGCCACTGCTTTATCCACTGAGGCAAACCGGTTTTGGCGTGCCTTATTGCATCTTTAGTGTACTGAGCTCAGAAATAACCCAACTTCTTACTTTAAATCCTTCATGAGCGTGATTTTTATCCTTAGTCTTTCACTATGAGCTGTTCTTATTAATAATTTATTTCACTGATAATGTTGTAGCTTATCTTTAAAACTAACACATGCCCTAGGCGGTTTTGCTCAGTAGATAGTGTTGGCCTGCGGACTGAAGGATCCCATGTTAGATTCTGGACAAGAGCACATGCCTGGGTCGCAGGCTTAATCCCCAGTAGGGGGCGTGCAGAAGGCAGCCAATCAATGAGTCTCTTGTCATTGATGATATTTCTGTCTCTCCATCTCCTTTCCTCTCTGAAATCAATAAATATAAATATTTTTAAAGTAACAATTATTTCATGTTTTGAGCTATCTTTGATATATTTTTGAAGATTTGTACTACACAAAGCAATGATCTTTTTTCATTAAATGTTTAAACTATCAATATGTAAGATATTTAATACTCCTGTGAATTCATTTTTAAGTTTTCTGACAGTAAGTAGGAAAATAGTTTAAAAAGTATTTAACTTATTTTAGTTTTCTTTTTTATATGTTTTATTTATTTTTTACAGAGAGGAAGGGAGAGAGATAGAGAATTAGAAACATCAATGAGATAGAGACATTGATCAGCTGCCTCTTGCATGTCCCCCAATGGGGATGTGCCCTCAATCAAGGTAACATGCCCTTAACTGGAATCGAACCTGAGACCTTCCAGTCCACAGGCCAACGCTCTATCCACTGAGCCAAACTGGTTTTGGCAACTTAATTTAGTTTTCATCAAGGATATCAGAGTCTAACTCAGAAATTAATATATCTGTTACATTAAGGTTTAATGCAGGGATGTGGCTGTGAATTGAAGAAAATAATTACAATTATTTGTATTGGTAATTTTTTATTTAAAATAAGGATCTATATCAACAGGACCAGGTAAATTAATGAAAAAATAATTCTGTCTTAAAGTTTACTATATAAGACACATAAAACTATATTAAGCAAAATTGGATTAAATAAAAAATATTCAGTGGTTTAAAAATAAGATCCTTGAATTAATTCAATGACAAGGACAAATTCTTACTTTGAAGTTGTATAGGCTTTAGATTTCAAATCACAGTAAAATAACAATTCCACTTGAAATGCCTTTGGGCACATTTCCTCAATTTTTAAATCCTGCCTCTTCCCACCTCTTCCCCTGTGCCCAAGGTTTTCTTTTTGTAATATGTAATTTTTATATAATACCTTACACAGCCCCTGGCACATGTCTTAGCTACTTCCCAATATTTAATTGCCCTCATATTTTCATTTGAGGCAAGAATATTGAGAAATTGAGCTAAAAATATGTGAGAAAAAAAAGTCAGTGAGTCACCCTATAATAATTTTACTTTTCTTCTATATGACAAAAGAATTTTGGATAATTATTTTTTTAAAGTGCAATTTATCTTACTCTGGATTCTTTCCAAAAATCAAGTCTTCAAGCAAATATTTGTGTTCAACTGAGAGGTTTTTGGAAGTTCAGGGCTATCGTTTCACTCAGGGTGTAGGAGTCATGGACTTGATTTGGAATCACAGACCTTCTAAATCCATGCATTCTGAGTTTCATATGATAAATGATGGCAGTAATACCTAACTCACAAGTTCATTACGAGGATAAATGTAAAAATACATACGATGTGCCAGGAAAGCAGAAGCAAGTCAAGAGAGGCCAATAATTACTTGTGTATGTTGGTTAGAAATGAGTGGAGAGATCATACCTATATATGGAAGTGGTATTAAAAGATTTTTTTTTAGAAAATAAAATAAATATAGAATTATTTATTTTTATTTTTATAATACTTTACTCATTGTGGAGGAGAAATATTAATATGCATTATGTTGAAATACACAAATATTCTAAATAAACTTCACAATAGTGCATCATCCTTCTTTAAGTAAAATATTTTATCACTTTACTATCCCTGTATGAAGATGAATTGATAGTTTTATAATTTCTATGAAGTGAGAACTACACAGTAATGAAGGCTAATACTTATTGAAACCTTACTGTTATGCTCACCTATCAAAATGCTATTATCTTTACTGACCAAGTTAATGTAGACAGTAAAGAATTCAATTTATGTGTAGAAGTGCAGATGGAGAAAGACAGTAAAACTGAGGCACAGAGAATTTAAATAAATTACCAAGGGCTAAAAAGTAGATATGAGGAGATAAACATGGTCTGTGGACTTTAGAGTCAATAGCCCTTTGCAATACTGTTACCCTTTACTAAATATATTGATAAAGAACAAGTGAAATATTCTCCATATGCTAAACAACTTCAACATTTTAAAGTAAATTCACTATATTATTTATCTCTATTACCTAATTATACTGAATATTTGACCAAGCCTCTGTTTTGTATATCTTATGTTACATGGATATAGAAGTAAATTTCAAAGTAAATCTTTTTCCTAGCTAAAACTAAAAACCTATATATTTTGTCTTATTTTTAGAACTCGAGGCTTGGTGCACAAAATTTGTGCATGGAGTTCCCCTCAGCCCAACCTGCACCCTCTCCAATACGGGACCCCTCAGGGATGTCTGACTGTCTGGCCTAAACTGGCAGTCAGACATCCCTCCCAGAATTCTAGACCACTGGCTTCTAATTGCTCACCTGCCTGCCTGCCAGGTTGCCCCCAACTGCCCCCTCCCCTCTGATTTGATTATTCCTAACTGCCCCCCTCATTGGCCTGGTCACCCCTTACTGTCCCTCCTGCCAACGTGGTCATCCCTAACTGCCCCTCTCTGCTAGCCCTAACTGCCCTCCCACTGCTGCCCTGGTAGCCCTCAATTGCCCCACCACTGGCATAGTCACCACTCACTGCCCCCCTGTCAGTCTGGCCACCTCCAACTGTGCCTCAGTTTCACTATCTTTCTCCATCTCCACTTCTATACATAGATTAAATTCTGTACCATCTGCATTAAATTGGGCAGTAAAGATAATAGCATTTTGATAGGTGAGCATCACTCACTGCCCCCCTGTCACCTTGGCCACCTCCAACTGTATCCCCTCACTGGCCTGGTTGCCCCTATCTGCCTCCTCACCAGCCTGGTTGCCTCTTACTGCCCCCCCTGCTGGCCTGGTCACCCCAAATTGTCTTCCTCTACTGGCCTGTTCAACACTAACTGCCCCCCTGCTGGCCTACTTGCCCCCAACTGCTCCCCTTTGCTGGCCTGGTTACCCCCAATTGCCTCCCCCTGCCTGCCTTGTCACCCCATCCAGTCTGCTTGTTCAGTCTTTTGGTCATCATTCACTAACCCCCCTGCCAGCCTGGTTATAGCCAGCCATCATGTGAAGACATGAGGTTTAATTTGCATATTACATATTTATTAAATAAGATGATTAGAATATGTATATTTAAATGGAAAATGGAAACTATGTTTAAAATACATTTGGAATTTTAATGTAAGTAATGGCTAAGATAAATTGGCAATTCTGATTCCAACTTACTATGTGATTGAACAGTAGAAAGAATAAAATTAATTCTGTACCCAGGCTAGTGTGGTTTAGTGGTTGAGTGGGTGATCCAGGAACCAAGAGGTTGCAGGTTCCATTAGTCAGGCACATGCCTAGGCTGTGGGCTCGATCCCCAGTGGGGGCTGTTGAAAGAAGCAGTGGATCAATAATTTCTTCTGTCATAGATGTTTCTATCTCTCCCTCTCCTTTCCTTTTTCTCTAAAAATCACTAAATATATATACATGTATGTGTGTGTGTGTATGTATGTGTGTGTGTGTGTGTATTAGAGGCCCATTTCACGAAGAAAGTCGTGCAATAGGCTTTTCTTCCCTTGGCTTTCAGCACCAGAGACACAGTCCTACACTCCAGCCGAAATCTGCCACCTTTGCTGCAGACTCCGGCCAGAGTCAGCTGCCTTCATCTTCACTGCAGACTCTAGCCAGAGTTTACCGTCTTTCAGTTCACTTTTTATATTTATATTTAGATAATGGTAATTAAATTTTTACCTTTTTAATGATTTTTCTTATATGAATGAATATGACAATTAAATTTAATCAATAGGATTGTTATGCATTTTAATGCAAAATATATTATTTGAAAGACTTTTCAGTAGGTAAATAGTAAAAAATAATGATGAAAAAATTATTACTGTTACCTAGTAAAGAAAATAGAACTATTTGATTGAGTCCCTCTTTCATACTATTGTAACTAACTACAATTTGAGTAACATTGTTTGTACTTTTTATGCTTAGAAGAAAAATGTTCATGTACTTTCATGGATTAAACATGTTTCAATAATATCTCAATAAATGACAACCTAATTTTTCTGATTAAAAATATTAACTTATTTGCTTCATATTAAAAATTCTCCCATTTAAATCACAGAACCTGAACTTACAACAAAAACTGCACTACTTTACCTTTGGAGAGGCTTCAAAACCTTTGGAGTCATTCAATCCATTTAGCACTTGAAAACTAAACCTGATTGAAGTCACTAGGTGGCCATACACTAAGTGAATAACATTCTCTCCAGGTTTAAGGCCAGTTACAATTTTGCCTCAGTATAGTGCCCCGGGGCACAAATACATGGTGACTTTAATCACACTTACTTTTAAAGTAATAATAATAATCCTGGATTATATGTGAATGAGTAATAATGGGAGTATCACAGATGCATAAGGAAGGGAAAACTGAAACAAAACTCTTGGTAGATAAAGTGTTTTCATTAGGAACCAACCAATGTGTATGTTCAAAAACAGTAATAAAAAGAGTGATTTATTGCTAGCATAATAAAATGATTTGAGCACAGAAGTCATAGAAAAGGATATACAATTGAATCTGCTGCTCCTCAGTAATATAAGACGCAGGAACCTAAAGGTATTTGTCTGATAATGAGGAGATTCTATAGTAATGAAAGCACATTTGCAAAACTCACTTGCCCCAGCAAAATCTTTATTTGGGGAGTTTGTCCCCCAATTTTTTTAATGGTCACTGAAGGATATTTTTTCTATTGATTCTTAGAGAGAGTGGAAGGGAAGGTGAAAGAAAGAGAGAGAGAGAGAGAGAGAGAGAGAGAGAGAGAGAAAGAGAGAGAGAGAGAGAAAGAGAGAGAGAGACATCAATGCTAGAGAAACATAGGTGCCTCCAGAACACCCTTGACCAAGGCCAAAATTCAACTGCAACCAAGGTACCTGCCCATGCCCTTGATAGGAATCAAACCCATGACTCTTTGATACACAGGCCAACACTCTAGACACTGAGCCAAACCAGTGAGTGTTCCCCCAATATTTGGAAGAACAATTGACAAATACAATTGTATATATTTAAAGTATACGATGTGATGTTTTTTATCCTATCTAATAAAAGAGTAATATGCAGATTGACCATCACTCCAACACACAAGATGGCTGCCCCCATGTGGACACAAGATGGCCACCACAAGATGGCCAGCAGGGGAGGGAAGTTGGCTGGTACCAGGCCTGTAAGGGAGGGTAGTTGGGGGCAATCAGGCCTATAAGGGAGGGCAGTTAGGGAAGGAACCAGGCTTGCAAGGACAATAGTTAGGGGCAACCAGGCTGGCAAGGGAGGGAAGTTGGGTGAGACATGGCCACTAGAGAAGGGCAGTTTGGAGTGATCAGGCTTGTAGGCAAGGGTAATTGGGGGGTCCAGACCTGCAAGGGAGGACATTGGGGGCTACCAGGGTGGCAGGAGAGAGCAGTTAAGAGCAATTAGGATGGTAGGGGAGCAGTTAAGCATTAATCAGGCTGGCAGGGGAGTGGTTAGGTGCAATCAGGCAGGAAGGCAGGCAATCGGTTGGGAGCCAGCAGTCCTGGATTGGAGAGGGTGCAGGCTGGGCTGAGGGACACCCCCTCCTCCTCGCCTCCCATGCGTGAATTTCATGCACCAGGCCTCTAGTATACATATAAATCGGTCCAATGATTACCAAGATCAAGATAATTACCACATGCATCAGCTTACAGAGTTAACTCTTTTGTATGTGTAGTGAGAAAGCTTAAGGTCTACTCCCAGCAACTTTCAAGGATACAATACCATATTTTTCTTATATTTTTTTAAATATAATTTTTATTGATTTCAGGGAGGAAAGAATAGGGAGAGAGAGAGAGAAATATCAATGATGAGTTTGATCGACTACCTCCTACATGCCCCCTACTGGGACTGAGCCCACAATCCTGGCATATGACCTTGACTGGAATTGAACCCCTGACCCTTTAGTCCACAAGTCCATATTCTATCCACTGAGCCAAGCTGGGTAAGGGACAATACCATATTATTAACCATAATCACCATGCTGTATATTACTTATATTCTTCATATACTCAAAATAGTACCCTTTCACCTATACCCCCAAACCCACCCCATTCCATAGCAAGCATTATTTTTTTGGATTTGTTTTTAGATCACATATACTGTAAGTGATACCATATTGCATACCATATTGTATTTTTTTTCTGTCTCTGGCTTATTTCACATAGCATAATGCCCTCCAATTTTATCTATGATGTCACAAATAGCAGTATTTCCTTTTTTATATGATTGAGTAATATTCCAATGCATATGTATGTCATATTTTATTTATTCATTCATGTGTTGGAGGAAATTTAGATTTTTTTTTATACGTTGGCAGTTGTAAACTTTGTTTCCATGTAGCTTCACCACAATTTTATTTTAAGTTTTAGTAAAACAACAACACTAGACTAAAATAGGTTTGTGGTGTGTGTGTGTGTGTGTGTGTGTGTGCATGTGTATGTGTGTTACTTCTAGCAGTTCACACTAAATGTGATTACAAATGTTTAGAATTAAATGAAGCACTTCCTTCTGAAGCATTAAGATGTTACCTTTTTTGGAAAATAAGTAGACCTTTTGTGACAGCATGCATACATAGATAGCATTGCAATGAACCAGTGCTTTCCAATCTGGGTCCATTTTGCCCCCATAAGACATTTGCCTCTTAGGCGACACTTTTGGTTGTTGTAACTTTTCAAAGAGGTTTATAGCAGCATCTAGAAGCCAAGGGTGTTTCTAAACATTCTGCAATGCACAGTATAGCCCCACATCAAAGAAGTATTCTGCCTATAATGTGAGTTGTGCTAAGGTTGGGAAACCCTACACTATTTCATCAGCATACAGCTTAATTGTATATGTTTAAAAATTTACTGATTTCAGACTATAGATTGTTGAATTGTCAGTTATTGTTATTATGTAATGTAGGTGTCATGAGAACTAGTCCTTCATAAAGGGCTGAATTTGAAGGCTCCCAAACATCAAAAAACATTACCTTCATAGTAAGAAAATCAATTATGAGTAACTTTTGTCTTCCATGAGCAGTGGATAAATTCCCTCATATTTCTAGAGACTTGATTCATCTAGCTTAACTGAATTTTTTTATTCATCACTTAAAATGCAACATAATCTCATTTAAGAGTACTGAAAAGCAAGAATAGCATTCATGTTACATTCTGTTTGTGTATTTATGGAAACAAACACAGAATGTTCACTCTGCAGAAACTTTAGAGATTATCTATTCTAATCCTCACATTTTATATATGGAGAGAATAACACTCAAAGAGGGGAAGTGTCAATCAAAGATTGCACAACTAACTACATAGTAGTGAAACCAGATATACTATAAGGTTATATATTGCTATCAAAATGAGGTCATGATTTGTTGACTCTGTAAAATTGAATCTATGCATATTGAGATGTTATATTGAGATGATTTATAATGGAATTGTGTTTGCTGAGATAGTTTGGAATTGTCCTTCATGACTGGCATGACCTCTTTTGCCATCTAGATAAGATGGAACTTACCGCATAATGATGTTTTCCTTCTCCAGATTGTACTTTCTTTCTGCTAATATTACATTCATACCAGAAACATAATTTTCAAGCCACAATGTGCCATATACAACATTCTATTTTAAATCATGTTATGCCTTTAAAATTGTACAAGTGTGTGTCTATATGTCAGAGAAATTAGGAGGTGGGTCTTAAAATATATTCCTATCCACAATTCCATTAATATTTTACATTTTTATGGAAGAAGTATATCCTTGAACAAAAACAAATAGACTTACAGTTTTTTCTTACTTACTTTCTTTATTTCTTTTGCTTTATTGTATGATTTTTCCTGGGTTTTGTGCTTTAAGATATCATTGGGGTCATATACAAAATTATTTTTCTAGTTTTAATTTTTACCTCAAATTTAAGACTACTGATTTTGTCTTTAGATTAAGGTTATGAAATGAATGGAAAGTGCATAGTATATGTATCTAAAGTAGACTATAGAATAATCTATATGTCATATTAGTTTGAAGTGAAAAAAATTAGAGAAATTTGATCTACATGTTAAAAGGTACTTTTTCAATTGTATTCAAAATCTCATTTTAAATTATTACCCCAGCTTATAACCAGTTGATATAATCTTATATAATATTTATGCTATTTATAGCTTCATTGGGGCTTTTTAGCAAATTAAAGCTTTATGGATAAGAAGTTCCAATAATACATATTGGCAAAATTAACTCTTTCTATTTCATATATTCTACTAAGATAGTTTATAAAAAAATTCTTTTAATGATCCAATAACTAAAACTTCTTAAGAAAGATCCAACATGTTATGTTAATGCTACAGAGACTTAACATAAAGGCCCTACCTCTTAAAAAGCTGCTTCCTCAAAGAGTAAATTGACTCATCCTCAGAATTTTTCATTGTTATTTTACAACTAATTTCTGGCTATACATAATGTTAGAAGACAGTATTCATTATATAAAATACCATGATAATATATAAAATTGTTCTGATATGATGTCATCATTTTAGGTAAGTCGCAAGGTATTTCAAAGTTGGTAACATTTAGCATAATTATATTGACCAGAGTTTCTCAGAATGTCTTAGACATATCTTAAGGATCAAGGGTGTCAGTATATAATATTCCTTTCTTTCCCTCATGATTTGGAAATATTTTGAAAAATAAGGAGCAAGGGACAATGAAGTGGATATGGAAATTGTTTTTAAAAACAACATATAGAAAGTCTCTTTAGATTTGTGTCTAAAAGAAATTGACTATTATTCTTCCTACCACATCACCTTAGTTTCCTATACTTGTAAATTTCTCAGAACCTCCCACTCCCATCCTAGGGAAAGGCTCTGTCTACAGAGCAATTTGACTTTTCAAGACTACCCCTGGCTCTTCAGGGTTAAGATGAGTAAATGTAGAGTGAATAACAGGAATTAAACTTTTAGGGTTTTAATTCTACAAATTCAGGAAAATGTACTAGACAGTTTCTTCTTACCAAAAAAGAGAGAAATAAAAGATAAGGAATGGAGCAAAGGGGTTTATTCTAACACAAGTATATCTTCATCCGAAAAAAATGATGTCTGAGAAAGGGAGTGTTCTCATCAATATAACATGTTCTAATAAAATGTATTTCACTTAATTGGCTGGCTATTCCCTGATAAGATACTTTTATCCTTCTGATTAGTAACTTATTAGTTTTCCATTCCTTCAAAATGATGAGGGGGAAATGTCCATGCATCTTCAGGGCTTCTGTAGGTCTGCTGTTAAAAAAGAAAAAGAAAAAGAAAAAGAAGGAAGGAAGGAAGGAAGGAAGGAAGGAAGGAAGGAAGGAAGGAAGGAAGGAAAAAAGGAAGGAAAGGAGGAAGGTATAAGGAATTATAAGAAATAGAAATATTACCACAATATTGAGTAGATTATGAGATGGGAAATATTTACAGCAAAACACTAATTTTTCTTCTCTTTTAAGATTTATGAAAAGAATTAAGATTAGTCTTGATTATAGATTCACTTTTGTTTAGAACTTAAAATGTTTTTATTATTAACTCTATGATATTTAATTATGATAATGAAACATCATTATGAGGTGCTTTTGGGTTTTTGGAATTTAGAGAATGAATTTAAGTATTTGTGTTTTATTTAGTAGTCATAGACATTTTTAAAATGTGTATGATGCTGGCAGCATGGAACAGAATATAGAATCTCAGAGGAAGGCACGGGAGGTGGGTGAGTGGGATGTAATCAACCAAAGACCTGTATGCATATATGTATAATCCATGGACACAGACAATAGGGCAGGGAACAGGGGTGTGCTGGATGGGGTTATGGCAGGAAAAAAAGGGGACATATGTAATACTTTAAACAATAATGGTTTTTTAAAAAGAAAGAAACAAAGAGAGAGGACCAGAATAAAAACAGAAACAAAAGCGGAAAAGTAACAACTGAAATCACAGAAAAACAAAGGGTTGTAAAAAAATATGAGCAAGTATATGCCAACAATGTGAATGGCATTGACAAATTTCTAGAAAAATACAATCCTAGGGAATGGATAGCAATTCATAGATGTTCCTTATCAGTGTTTTCTACCACTTCTGGATAAATTTAATAATTACATCAGGATGCTAGGGTATTATAGCTTAGACTCATGGTGATATAAGGGTAACTAGTTTTTTGTTTCCCCTTTGGTCTGTCATGTAGCTGATGCCTTGAAATCTAGACAACATATACGTCTGCAGTGATATACAGAAACAAATAACTCTTTTAATCACTTTCTTATTTCAAAGTACTACTTATAATCAATTAAAACCAATTGAAATAATACATTTCTTTTGGCTAAAAATTGCTTATTTGTGTCATATCTCACCTTCTTTATCAACATGATATAGATACTTTTTTATCAATATGCATGAATAACGGATCATATAAATCATGAATCCCAAATATTACTACATTGTTACCGCCTATTAACTATTCTCTTTAAGACAGTTTAACAAAAAGTCTAGAAGAATTCATAGGCAGCAAAATATCAGACATATCTTGTAGCAATATCTTACTAATATATCTCCTATGACAATGGAAACTGTGGAGAAAATAAACAAATGAGACTATATCAAAATAAAAAGCTTCTGCACAGCAAAGAAACCATCAACAAAACACGAGAGCTGAGTGGACAGGAAGATATATTTGCCAATGTTCATTAAGGGATTATCTTCTTTTTGTTAAGTTGTATGAGTTCCCTATAAATTTTGGAGATTAAACATTCATTTTTTTTCCTTTAGCTTACATATGTTATATATAAATTTTAAATATATATACATATATATATATGTGTGTGCATGTGTGTATGTATATA